>OY796683.1:23949459-24549459 GCA_963680715.1 Tetragnatha montana
TCTGAAGATTTTATGACTTGTGTGAACGTTTTATTTGGAGGGTTAAATAGCATTATTTTAGCATATAAGTTTTTCTGAGGCGGCAGAGAGGTTAAAAGATATAAAACATGAACATTTGTAGCAGGAAGGTAGATATTGAGGGAGTAATTTCTCCCCTTAATTTGTGAAAAAAAAATTCATTATACAAGAATACTGTTTAGTCAAGAAAATGTATTGCTATTAAGAAGCATATCATTGGGTATCTGAGGAAAGGTGATAGCAGCCATTCCCAATTCTAACACAGAACAAACACAGTGTGTGCCCTATCTAATATATCCCTCCCATTCTTCAATCGGCCCTAAGGAAGAAAAAAAGGGTGATATGGGTTACCCTTTTTTTTTGGTAACCGATCAAAAGACCATGGTCCGTGTGATCAAGTGTCGCGGGCTTTGATGTCCGCTTACCGCGTATGTGGGAAGCCCTTTCGCTTGGGTGGGCGGAGGTTTCAGTTTGGGTCTTGGTATCGTTTAATTTGTGTCACTCCACGTATTGGGTTATGTGTGAGGGAATAAATTTGATGAGAGGATCAGTGGAGCGTAGTTCCTTGTTGGGGCCTTTGAGGGATTGTTTTGGTACCTAGTCAGGAATTATTTGGGAATTGCCTGGTTTGAAGAATAGAATTTCTGAGGGGGAAATTTAAATTATGCAGAATTCAATCACAATCAATTTAATCTTTTGAGGTGACTACCCAGATTTCAACTTTATCTATTTTATAAGACTATTGAGAAATTAGCCTTATTCGGAACGAGCTATAGGTGAAATTTCTTTTCTGTGGAACTGAATATATTTGTCCAGATTATTTGGTGTGGATTTTCTCCCCTTGAATGATATTTCCTTTATATTAATAAAGTGTTCATAGAAAATACTCTCACACATTATCAAAACCTATTTAGGATTCAGGTATTGAAAGGAAAGGTCTTAGGAAAGATTAGGAAACAGTTATTAAGAATAATTAAGGAACTGAAACTGATAACCTCAAAGAAAAATAAGGGGCTTCTAGGGGAAGTAGATACTATAAATTTGGTTTTCGATGCATTAAAATTAAAACTATTGAATGCAACTGGGATATTTTTAAAACATCAATGAATAGGAATATGTATCTTCTATACTCCTATACTCCCTACACTAAATGTTTCTATTTTTCTTCGAAAATCAAGTTTTTGATTAAAAATAACTTGATTCATCGAAAGTAAAAGACGGGGGGAAGCAAGTCAGCTAATGTATGTTTTTGAAGCAATATAAAATCCTTCGTATAGATCAGATGAAACAGAAGCCACAAATAATAAATAAAAACTTTTTTTTTTTGTCTTACAACTCAAAAATTCAACATAATATAATTTTACCTATGAAAGTCATACTTCTGCTCCATTTCTGTTCTATATTCGTTGTTCAATTATTACCTGATCATTTTAAAACTGTTTTTGGAGAAATTATATATCTTATCATTTCATTTTAAGAACACTTTTAGGTAATTTTATTCACAACTGGAGTTTATACTTTGCTTAATAATCAATATTATGTTTACGCCAAGTTTAAGTACAACTGTTGCAATACAGTTACAGATATTAATACAAAACTGCGTTTTCATACAAAATGTTTTGAAAGATAATCTCTTGAAATGATGTTAGTTAATGAATTTTAAAATTTTTGTTGTTGGAATTGTAAATATTGGTTACCTTTATATCCAAGTATATCCAAGCTTGCACCATCCAAATAAACATATAACGATTTGCATTCTTCATTATCATTTTTCAGATTCTGCATACAATTTGAATTGAAAATACGAATAATTGTTTGGTGAATATTTCAAGCATTATTGAAATATAACAGACCCATAAAACTATTTAATAACTAGATTCCCATCCCCCCCCCTATTCTCTGAATATTTAAACGGTAATTTCATAACTCTGGTTATCAATTTATTAAACACATCCAGCTGGTATGTATAAATATATTTAAAAAATTAAAGTACCAAAGTTAAAATGCGATGGGAAAAATTATTCTAAAAGTCAAACAACTTTGTATATTCTATAAATATGTTACAAAATAGAAATATCATAGAAAAGAGATGAAGATAAAAAAAAATTAACGCATATTTTGAAACTCGATTTTATTATAACTAATCAGATTAATCGATTCTCAATAATAATGTAAAATATCATGACTCGATTTTTTAATCAATTACGATCTTTTATCGATATTTTAGGATAATAAGTATTTCTTGATACGTATTTTATATTGTTATGAATCAGTCAGTCTCTAATGAACTGCAAAGAGAGAGAAAGGGTTCATTTTCTTAAAATGTTTTCATTAAAAACCTAAATCTTGTAACGCAATTAAAAAAACTAACCATCCCTCCCCCACAAAAAAATATTTTCAATACATTTATATAAATTTATTAGTGGGAAGCGCTTTTTTGTTTCGTTAGGATCAACCAAGCTCTTTGCTAAATATGTGTAGCAAATTTTGTGTGAAGGTAAAAAGAAGCTGGATTGAACAATCCCATTTATTGGGTGGTTTCACTTTGACTTCCTTATTTTTATAGTAAAGTTGATTTCCAAAATTATAAATTCAAAGAGGAAGGATATTTGTATGGTGTATACCATTAAAACCTCTAATGATGTAACTAAAGAATTTTTATGAAACGATGATCTCAAACACCTAAGGGAGTGCTAGAATAAATACATACAGAAGGCCTAATTATAAAACGCATATGGTAATCAATTTCTGGGTGATAAAATCTGGAATTTAAGCGCATATCAACTTCAGCGTAAAAAACACCTTATTGTAACACAACACCAACTGCACACCGCATTCAATACCCATTCTTAAAAAAAAAACAAAGTTCACCACAATATAAAAAAAATCGAAGATATAAACTGATGTACAATGACAGTCCACCGGTGAAACTCACCGGCATGGAAGTAACCCAAACAAATGTAACTATATGTGCCGTAAACGCGCGACATATCATCAAAACGTTGAGTTTTTACCGTAGAGGTAATTATGTACAGAAGGCACTTTGATATTTAACCCTGAGTGACAAAAGGTGAGGGTGGCAAAAAGTAGTCCGTAATAAGAGAAGTTTTCCACAGACAAATCCCACTCTCACTACCAAAGGATCGGGGAATAGGTACTATCTAGTAACTCTTATCTGCATACAAAAAAGTAATAAGAAATCATTCAATAAAGGCATCATTTTCTTATTTGTGATTATTTTTTTTCAACTCGAACAAGTTAGAGTACCAGTAAGACTAAATTACCATCTTTCATGGACCACTCTTATCATGTATCATTTAAAAATGTTCATTTAGATGAAAATCATTATAGTTCATTATTTATTTACAATGTTTAAAAATTTAAGAAAAATTTGTGATTTTCAGAAATTTGTTGAAATTTCAGAAAATTTAGATTCATTCAAAATGTCGTTAACTGAACGTAACTAGTAGCGGTGAAGAGAAAGAAAAGAAGGGAATAAAATAAAATATGTAGAGGCTTATATTGTACAAAGTTTTTAGGTTTAAGTAACAGCCAATATTCTTCTAGGGCTGAATTCTTGGATTTCCACTACAGTTATCAAGGTAGAAAGTTAAGTTAGATAGGTTTAGCAATTGGACTTCTAAAAGCGTTTGATGAACTGGTTTCTTGAAGAGACAGATGTGTTCTCTTTTGGTTAGAAAAAACTTTTCGTTTTGATTATGACGACCCGATTCCTTCAATTTTAAAATACCAGTGTATACTCAGTTTCAAACAATTAAGTAGTCACCACTCAAATTATATTTATTTTTATTTTATTTTCAGACATTTTAAAAAACGCTTTCCCATTTAAATTGAAGTTTTGTCGATAATTTAAAACCGCGAGTCGCCACGATGCGGTGTCGCGAAATCATAATGGTCAAAGGGAATCGTAGATTCATCAAACTTCGGTTCAATTCTGTTTGAATGAGGGCATAGATTTGACAAATGTTGATATTGTCAGAGGAATGCTGGATATGTTATCCATCTGAAACAGATTTACTCAAAGATGAGCACGTGACGTGATGTATCATTTTTGTTTACCTGTATATTTTTTTTTCCGAAATGAGTTTATACATACGTTTCAAACTTGAGTAAATTTGATTCGGAATCAGTCAAATTACTTGACATACTCCAGCTTGAGTTTTTTCACTCAGTTTTGAAAATGTCGTTTCAAAGAATACTGATATTCAAAGCGCACTCTTTACATACTACTTCTACGAGTTTTCCTATCCCCAGGCCAAGTGAACAAAAAAAAAAGTCAGGTGTGACCCTAATAACGAACCAAGAAGAAGAAAACGAAGCTGCATGTTCAGGGTCGCCCTAATAAGACATTTTGGATGCAAACCTCTTGCACGTTTAGTCCTGATAAGTGTCATCAAGGCATCCCATGTCCACTGTCACTTACGTTGACAGAGCGAATAAGATAGGGCAGGGCAGAAAAAAACTTGCAATGATAAGGATGGTGGGCAGTGTGTGTTAACTGCGTCATGTAGCGGCAGTTTGCTGGGCGGAGGATTCGCTGTTTCGGTTGGTGGTAATAAGTTGGGGGCAAAAACTGCCGAATTTTATCTCGATTTCGTGTGAAGACTTTCTTTTTTTTTTGCCCCCGTTTTTACCTCTGGCGGTGCTTTTTGTTCTGGCCGGTGGTGGGGAACCCTGGGAGGTTTGTTCGAAGGTTGGCATAAGTGGAATTGAAAGTGTGGTAGAAGTTTTACATGGATAATAATTTGTTATTTATGCAATAGTGCTTTTTATTTTCGTTTAGATTTTAGCAGTTTATGGCGTAACATACTGAAATTCAGTATTTTCTGAGACAAGACTCTTCAGTGGGGTCTCTAATAATTTTGGGTGATATCCCAGTTTAATACATATTTTAAAAATTTAATTTAACACATTTAAAGGTAAGGATAGTTTGTAATCGTTGTGGGATCATATATAGCCTCTCCACATCACCAATACAATAATTTCGGGGGGATATCCCAGTTCAAGACATACTTAATTTAAAAATTTAATTTAACACATTTAAAGGATAATTTGGAAATGTTAGTGGGGTCATTATAGCCTCCCCACATCACCAATACAATAATTTCGGGGGATATCCCAGTTCAAGACATAATTTAAAAATTTAATTTAACACATTTAAAGGATAATTTGGAAATGTTTTTAGGGTCATTGCGGAAGTCTAAAAGTTTTGGCGCTAGCTTCCAAGTAAAATTACCCCATTTGCAGTTCCGTCGTTCATCCTCCGGAGAAGCAGAATGATATCTAATATCAAATGTTTGATACTACAAAAATTTAGATAAATGTTACAGACATTACAGATAAATGTCAAGTTGCCAAATGTTTTTATTTCTTATTTGTATTTGTATTTGGGTTTTTTTTTTTTTTTTTTGAATGTATGTTTCCTTGCTTTTTTCTCTCAAATGACTGTTTTTGTCTCTAACGTTTTCAAAGTTTTTGTATTTTTTACCTTGTTTTTTTTATAAATATTAATTAAAATAGTAATTTTATGTTTCACTAGGAAGGGCTAGGCCTCCTTAGTGAGCAATATTTGTATTTGTGTTGTTTTTTGTATTTCTTTTTTTTTCTTTGTTAATAATAATAAATGTATAACTTTTGAATAACTTTGTGGTACCGCAAACTGTTTAATATTGACTGAGATCATTGCATCTTCGTGAATTATAAAATTAAGCTACCTAAATATTATTTCGTTGAAATGTCATAAAATATCAAGCCAGAATTTTTTACTCGTTCAAAACTGATGATACATTTGCAAGAATTAACATACCTAAGACTTATACTTTTCTAGACTTTGTCTGGAAGTGGGCTGAGATCCCCTTCAAAAAAATTTTGTTGCCGTGGATTTTCAATTGAGTGAATGAAGTTATTTTCTCTCATTATGATCATAAATTACCATTTTATCATGAAAATAAGGAGATTTAGTTGAAATTGATCGAATTGAGATATTTTATTAAAAGATGGAAAAGGGTTTATTTAAAAAAATTAATACCCTCCTATAATAAAATTTTAAAGATTTACAACCCTCACAGTTCCATGGCTTAAAGTTTGCTACGAACATCGACCGAAAGTCTCTTCCACTTCCCAAAAAACAAGCACCACCTTCCCCGAATCAATTATTTGTCACCTGTCAACCACCTCAAAGAGCGGCATCCCTCCCCATCACGAAAGAACACCCAAAAAGAGACCCAGAAGTGTCAAAAGTCCCTACACCGCCTCATCCCTATCAAACGTCGCGTTGTCACTCGCCAACTCCTGCTACTCGCAAACTCTTATCTGCGGGTCAAACGAGCGTCGGTGAGAGAAGAAACGGAATAATGTTGAACGAGGGTAATTAAACCCAAGCTCTATCTCGGGATAGCGGCAGATAGCGGAATTGGGAGTTCGTTGGTGGCTGTTCTCACGGAGGGTCTGCGTGGGTCACGTCTTTAATGAGTATGCAGATCGGAGGGAGATATTGTGACCACACATCTCTCTAATATATGAAATGTTGTGATGCCGCGAAAAAAAATTTATAATTTTTTTTTTGGATGAAATTCAGATTAAAGGTTAATTTACAAACTTTTAGATACACAGTAGCCCATTATAGTCCAATGGATATAAGATAAATTTGTAGAAAAGGGCTAGTGTTCGAGATGACAGGCTTATGCTCTGGTTATTCTGTCTCATAAAACAAGGGGGTATCTTAAAGGAGTACCTAGCTCGTTAGACCTTTAAACTCCAGTATAACCGACCTCACTGTGGGGGTGAGGCCATGAGCAGAGCTGTAACAGAACGTGTAACTGAAAGCCACAGTCAGTTGAGGCAAAGCCCCTTGTTTCCGCAAGTTAGGTTGGTCCTCATTTTATCAACCCCGGAGGGATGAAAGGCTGAAAATGCCTTGCTCAACCTGGGTACAGAACTTGGGTCTGGGGGGGTAAAGAGGTACACTACCACTACACCAATGGGCTTCCATGTCTCATAACTTCTAGAATGACATTTGTTAGTTAGAAATAGCAAGCTTTACATTCCAGTAAACTCTAAAATCCTAACGTTGTGCATTCACTACAATCTACAAGCTTGGTACCACGACATCAGCCAAGCATAGGCCAATTTGTTCGAGGGTCTGGAGGGTGCAATGCCTCCAGACCTTTTCAGGATATTTCCTTTTTTCGGTAAAGGATGTTTTCAATGCAATCAGGAAAAGAATGTGCTCACAAAGTCTATAATTTCCCCTCAGGGTTCTCCTCCAAAATCCACTCCTACAACCATGCCAGGTAATGACAGGCAAGAAAGGTAAAGTGTAAATCTGGCTATACCTTCAGCTTCAACCCCTGAATTTTTGCTATTTATTTATTTACAAATGTCAACAATTTGGCAACTTAACCATTAGCCATCTTGCTTTTCAAAACTTTTGAACCACAGATGGGTTACCACAGATATATAGATGCTAGATAGAACGAGATATGTCAGTGCATATACATCTCGTTTCCAGTGTTCATAGGTTGTCTAGAAATTACATTAAGAACTCTTAGAAAGCAAGTGTTGTTACGTGAACTGAAGTCCAGACCTGAAGAAATAAGCACTGGGAACCTCTATTTTCTTAAAGACCCTTTTGTCTCCCCCTTGGAAACATATAATCCTGGTATAAATACGGCGAGTTTGCTTGACCTGTCTCAAGCATACCGCAATGAATGTATAGTTTGTCTTTCTTCGGAAGGCGGCTGAGATCATCTTGTATTGTGGAAGGCTATCTTAGCCACCTTCCGAAGAAAGACAAGCTTTAAATCCCACAAAAATAAAACTACAGAGAACGTTCACCCTGTATAAATCCCATGACAAATCACTCCCCAAAACCGTTATGATATACACTTCCCACCACTTCCTTTTTGTCACCCATTGTCACATCATCCACACATGACAGCGAAGGCCCGATGCCACAATGTCGAGTCGTCACCTGAGGGTGGAGACCACATCTGTTCGAACACGACAGGTGATGCTGACGAAAGAACATCATCTCTCTCGTCAACTACACCAACCACCTTCATCTCGGATTCCGAACACGTAGCATTGGTAAAAGGATGGGCGTCGGTTTGGGTCGTAAATAACACGGCAATCGCTGTTATTTGGTTATTAGAAAAGTCCTAAATGAGAGCACCATCGGGAATGAATGGGATTAATTCGATATTAGTCATGATGAAGAGACAATGAAGAATCATCGTGGGGAAGGGGGTTGTTATATTATGGAACTACCTCGAATACTGATGGGAGTGTTTCGATGTTGGGAGGATTCCTAATTATAACGTGACAGATTTCTGGGGAATGGCATCATGTTTAAGGGGTGTAATTATGGTTATTTGAATTCAAACAATATCAGGTAATGAAATGTAATCGGGTAATATAGGATGTTGACATGGCAAGTATAAATGTTGTGGCTTGCTCGTGGGAAAAATTCTGTAGTTTGTTCTTTTGTCTTAAGTACATGGAGTTTGCAAATTGTGTGAGACAGGGCCGTATCCAAGGGGGGGGTTTTAGGGGTTCAAACCCCCCCCCGAAATTTTGACATCAATTTTTATACTGCTATTTTTCTTGAAAATTATGTCTCACAAGGAGCAATATCCTCTTCGGGTATAACCCAAAGGGTCTCAAAATGAGTCAAAACCCTACTTTTAAGGGTAAAATTTCCAAAATTTTTCTGGGGGAGGACCCCCAAACCCCCTCGAAATTTTGAAATCTATTAAGTATACGGTTTTTCCTTCAAACTTGTGTGATTTACAAGGAGTGGTCCTCTTTATTGTAACCTAAAGTGTCTCAAAAGAAGTTAAAATGCCATTTTTAGGGGGAAAATTCAAAAAAATTTCTGGAGTAGGAACCTAAAAAACCCCCTTAACATTTCGCCATTTATTACAATATATCTTCTTTTTACCTTGAAAATTCGGCCGCTTACAATGAGTGGTGCTCTATGGGTGTAATCTAAAAGGTCTCAGAAATGAGCTAAAACACTCTTTTGAGGGGCAAATTTCCAAAAATTTTCTGGGGGAGGACCCCCAGACCCCCCTTTTACTTCGAATTCATATTGTTTATGCAATTTTGAAATTTAGTGCATCAAAATTTCAATCCAGTGTCGTCATCTAAAATTTAACATATAAAAGTACCCGTAAGGAGGTACCTCAGAAAATATTTGAGTCAAAACCCCCCCCCCGAAACAAAAGTCTGGTTACGGCCCTGTGTGAGGAGAATGTATACGGTTCAGGTAATCACAAATGCGATTGATCTTTTATTACATAAAGGGATTTTAATGCAAAGGGTTGTTTGTCTTCCTCTATTTTTTACATTTTTGGCCTGATATGAAATACTCTTACTTGATTGATAGTTTTCGAAGAACCTGTTGTCAAAGAAATTTTTCTTCTTTTTTTAAACAGTATTTGGATCCGACTGAGATAATAAATAGAAATCTTAAATGACGCACATTTTTGTTCTTTTTCATCTAGAGTTAAGTTCTGACACTTCTTCTATCCGGTTTTCATTTTGAACAATCTGTAGGGTTTTAATTACCTTCCTTGAATTAGATTGATTTTAGAGTGTTTGTGCTTAAATACAACAAGGCATATCACAGCTCCAAACCTGATTTATTACGAAATATTTTTCAGAACTCATTTTATCTAGAGCATGTTTACACTTCCAAAAGTGTTAACATACCCCCTGGTATGTAAGGGGTACGTGCCCCCTGGATCTCCCCCTGGTAATATATCCCGTGTCCACGAAAGAAATTCACTGTCAACGTTCTCTGGAAAAGAAGCCCTCTATTTCATTATGGTAACGAAATCACTATTCCAAGAGTTAATAACGCAACAAATTTCCGGAATCTAATAAAATATACATCTAAAACAATTACTACCCCACCCCAGTTCCATTCACAGAAACACTTCCCACCACCAGCCATACACCATCTGGCGGCGTGTGTGTGCCGGCCTAACAAGGGTATTCAACCTCCAATACAACAAAACTGTTTTCATTCAAGAAATACCTCCGCCGCCGGAGCCCGAATTATGAATGGAGAACGCGTCCACTCGGCGACAGCTTGCAAACGCAAAAGGGCTCCAAATTACTGCAGTTGGTGGGAACGCGGAGTCTTCAGTCGTAAAGAAGAAATCTCGTACCTGTCTTCAGGGGGGTGGCGACGGCGTTTTTGGAACACTGATGTGTTTGTTCTTCGGGGTCTAATAAACTCTTAGGATGGTAATGAGATCGGTGGGGAGGCAGACTCCTTTTCCTGTTCCCCCGCTCTTTGTACCTGCTGGGAGAGGGATGGTGTTTCCGCTTGTGTCGCTTTTGACGTCATTATTGGATGTAAATGGGTGTAGTTTTCTGATCAGGAATGTCACATACCCAAGCAACACATAAGCTCAAGATTCGACCAATTTTCGTCAAGTATTTCCAAATTTCCTTTGCTTCTTGTTGCAGTTACGTAAACTTGACGTACTTGGTATGAGCTGTGCTACTAGGGTAGGCCAGCAGGGTTTCAAGGGGAGGGCATTTTTTGAGGATCACATCTACCTTTGAACGCAACTATACAAAATGTTGCTATTTTTTTCTATAAAGATCTCTCCAGATCCCCCCATGAAATTTCTTCCCCAGAAAATTGTAGGGATTTTGACAATAAATAACTCTTTTTTGATCAGCACAAGCACTTCATGAAAGAAAAATAAATTTTGAACAATCTGAGGGAAGTAAACACCCCTAGGCTTAAAAAAGGGGCATAAATGACTGAAAAATTGTTGGTCTTTCAGAATTTACTTTCTTCTTTCTCCTTTTTACGCATTTTCTCTCTTTTTCCCTTCTTTCCCTTTCTTTTTCAGCCCAATACCCCCCCCCCCTTTGAATCCGCGCCTGTACTAGGGATACAGTTATATCATCAATATGCATATATTCAAATATCATCTCCTTCCTAAATTTTTGCGGTTTTATGAAGTAAATGGCCTTTTTCTTGCAAATTATTTGGCGTAGCGAGAGGGAGTTTCTGTCCTTGAATGTCACCCTTACTACAGCATGGTTGAAAAAGCGAAAAAAGATGATACTCTAGAACTCCCGATAAGCTTGATGTTATTAGAAGGCTTAATATCAGAAACAAACCTTTTAACTTTCCAACGTTTCAAAATAAATTTCGAAAATTTCTCTAAAAAGTATTGCAGTATTTTATTCCAAAAATAGGGAAGAACTGATTTTTTAAAAACATTTTACAGAACTTTGGTTTTGAGTCAAAAACTCCATTTTAAAAACATTCGAGAAAACTTAATAAAAATTCCTTTTACTTCTAATAGCACCCAAATTTCGCTCTGAAGAAATTTTGTTCCATTAATTATTTGTATTAAAATTACACATATTATTTTATATTGATACTAAATGTAAAGAGTGTATATTTTATGTTAAAGATAAAAAGGTTACAACTAAGTAAATAGAAAGTGGTACTGAGCATTTTTATGATATCGTAATAATGCAATATTCTATCAGAGGTCTTTGGCGTGAAAGTAACGCTGAAAATAAAAAATCATGAAAGAGTTTAAGTTAGTTTGCCTAAAAATGTTGGAAAATTTTCAAATGGTATGTCTAAAATAAAGTCAAATAATTATAGACTGTGTGTTAATAAAACAATACTGAGTTGAGTGGAGTTGCTCCTGACTCCTGATTCTAAACACTTAAACACAGAAAAAGAATATATTTTTCACAAAAAAAACTAATTTTTATAAATGTATGAAATAAATGCATTGTTTTGAAGAAGGTTATACTTTCTATTTTGCATACAAAAACAACCAGTTCATTTTCTTGAAGGAGTAAAAATAGTTGGCAAAAAATTCTGTGACTTCTTTTACTTTTTAATGAAAATGAATTGAAGGCAATTGCGTATGAAATGTTACGAATGTTTTAATTGCGTAACCTCAGAAATACGTAGTTTGGAAAAACTATTCAGAGTAACTTCATAGTACTTTTTTTTCCAAAAATCGCAGTAAAAATTAACAAGTTATTTAAAAACGGTACTCCTCATTAGCTATCTCTCAAGAAATTGAAGAGCATTTTTTACTTCAGCGTTCTTTCAGTCTGTGTTTGGAAGGAAAAACAGTTATGTTTTGGGTAGTTAGTGAAAAAACGGTTGGATTGAACCCATTCTGAGTTCATGTTTCCAATTTTTAATAAAGGAAACAGCAAATGCCGGAGTGTAAAGTTGCTTGCTTTAGTTTTAAATTATTCGTCTTTAAATTATCGTTATTTCATTTTCAGGGGTTTTTTAATGATTTGGGGGTAGAGGAGGATCGTTCAATCCCTAAACACACTCATGATTTTAGATATTGTAAATTCTTACGGCCTAGTTATTACAACATTTGCATTAAAATCTGAAAAAGCCACTTTTGAAACTTTTTTTTAAATAATTTCCCAGATCATCATTATTAATAATTTAAATCAATTTTTAAAGAAATAGTAATTCCTTTTGAAAGGACTATTGATGTACTACTATTATTCGATTTAAAGCAAAAAAAAAAGGTTTAATATTTATGGCGCTTGTCATATTAGTTGTCAATCAAGTTATGAATTCAATCAATAAACGTCGATAAAAATAGGGTAATAGATAGGAAAGCTAGTGATACATAAGAAAAGGTTATTTTATGACCAACTTGTTTTTCTCATTATTACCCATTTTTTTTTTAATTCCGTTTGTGTTTAGTTTAGATAGACTACGATAGCCTGCAGTGGTTAAGTTAAGTTACATCAAAAATATTTTGTAATATCAAAAGCATAGTACTTGAAATTTAACTCTTTAATATCTATTTTCGTAGCGTCTTTTCATACAACCTTTAGTGAAACTTGAGCAACTTATAAGAGCCACACTAACGAATAATTAACAGAAGAAGCAACGTCCAACCAACCAAGGATAGTTCATTCCATCCTCAGCGGGGGCGTCAGCAAAACCAACCGCCACGCACTCAGCGGCATCTGCGTGATTTACAATGTTTGCAAACGGAGCCCATTGTTTTTGCAGGGATTCAGCCGCGGAGCTATCATCTATCAAGTCGGAAAGCAGATGTTTTTTTTTGCGCCGAGCGAACAGTACCGATTCACCCAGACTTGGTCATTGTTAGCCCAGCGAGCATTAGCTTAACGGATGTCACTGCGGTGACTGACTTTTCAATTCGAAATTGAAAGAACGTTGGTGGGTTGGGGAAAATTATTGAGTTTGGTTTGGGGTGCAGTTTGCTGGGTTTATTAAGTTATATTGGCAAGATTGTCGATAGGCTTTACGAAATGTATTAATTTAATAAGCATTGGTATTCGTAAAAGTACAATTGACCCTTGGTCCCAGTGCTATGGCTCTTGTAGCCACCCCACCACAATTCATTCATGGTAATCGTATCGAAATGATTGTGGATAAAAAAACAACAAAAAAACTCTCTTCAAGGTCTGGGAGCATTATCTTGGTATGCTGTATAGAGGAAGAATTTCCAAAGTTTTTAGTCCTAGGGTTGCATTTACATTGGAGTTAACTTCAAAAACCCATAGACGAAACAAGCAAGATCATCACACGAACATGATTTGTTAAGAAAATATGAGCACATTTTCAATTTGAAATCGTATGCTGTCCTACGGTTTTATTTTTAGCAATTTAAATTAACAGTCTATATTTAGAAAAACACGACGAACTTCTTAACAGCTAAATAACTCTTCTTTTTTTGTGTGCATTGCCTCAGCTTATATCTACAACATATGGCTGGTATAAACATTGAAGGCTGAATGAAAATTCAGTATAAAAAGCGGATGCCGGCTCCAGCAGACAGAGAAATACAGTACACTACATTTTAGAAGATGACGGGGCATGGTATGACCTCTGTGAGAAATACGTATATAGTCCGACTGCCACTTCGAAAATCTTTTGAAAATAAGTTCAAATCTAAATGTTACTCCCACAGATTTGCCACAAAACGTTTTTTCAGCGTTTACCTTCACCCCCAAAATTGAGGGGATAATAACCCGTTTCCCATACCAATCTCCATAATATTGTACAACTACAACGCCATAAGTTTTTCTCGTGATGGAGATCAGACTAATCCTGATACGTATTAATACCATCCTAAGAAATTCTCTATTCCCTAGGTTTAATATAAACACCAAAAATTCATGAACAGACCAGCAACGAATTTCAGACAAGCTTTTTTGTTTTAATTTTAACCTATTAATAACTGTGGTGAATCTATAGCTAATACAGTACGTGTAAAAGTTTAGGCATGACAACACATTTTTTTATATTTTTTTAGGCATAACATATTAATTTTATTTTAATGTTCTAGTTGTTGTTGTTGTTGCTTATCTTCTACATGATCTGACGAAGTCAGACCATGTCTAAGAACCCGTTGACAAATAGGAAGTCGTAGACGAGAAGGTGTGAGGAGTAAATATCCTCCGAGAGAAGACCCATGCAGTCGAGGATGTGACGGCATTTGAGGCAGAGAGGGAAGGTTTTTTTCACCCTCAGACACCACATAACTAACACCACATTCTCTCTATCCACATTCTCTCTATCCACATTCGTCTCCACAAAACCACATTCTTCAATTCCACTTCCCAAGATTTCACAATCAGAGAACTTTCATTCACATCTTACGAAGTGGAATCGAGAAGTAGTACATGCGTTAAGCAGAAGATGCAGGAAGGAAGCAAGTATACAATAGCTTATCCCAGGGGTTCTCAAACTTTCCAGCATCATGACCCGCTTTTTGTAACGAACTCTAACGCGACCCACCTCATCTCCAGTTAATTTTCTCATACCCCCTACAAGACTTTAGTTCCGTGAGCGTGGGATTTCATCATCAACTATTTTGTTACTTTAATAAATTACATGTAAGCAAGTATTAGATATTATATTAACTTTTTAATAATTTAAAAAGAAATACTTGAACCTAAGCGTATCAAATTGTTTGATTGTGGCAGCAACAATGAGGTCCACAAACAAAAGGGGGGTCTGGGGGTCCTCCCCCATATAATTTTTTGAAATTTGACTCTTAAAAACAGGGTTTTAACTCGTTTTATTTGGAAATCTGGGATAAATTGCAATTACATCATCATTTCCTAAGAAAATTCTTAAATTCAAAAACTTGTCGCGACCCACCAAAAACTGACAGGCGACGCACAGTTTGAGAACCTCTGACTTATCCTTCTTCGGAAGGCGACTGGGAACTGCGGAATCTTGTATAGAAGGCACCTTTCTGCAGTTCTCAGCCACCTTCCGAAGAAAGACAAGCTATAACATAGTTTAAAGTTTCCTTTCGCTACGCACTTTCTGAAACTACCTGAAGACCGATTCTACCGGTGTATAGGCCGCCATGGGGTCCATCCACCCATCATCTCCTAATCCATCATCCCCTAAACCCACACTGCCCTCCTCCCGGCTACCGCTCAGACGGAGCACGAAATCTCCATCCCCAAATTGCCAAGGCGTGTGTCGTCCATCATACCAAGTCCCGGCCCAAGCAATCTCAGTTAGCCCTTAAAACCGGTATTAACCTGTCAAGGGGCTAACGTATGCGGGGCCCCCTGCCGGTTATTAGCAGGGGCCCCCAGACAAGCGGACTCCACCCGCGTGACCAGGTACTTTTTTCTTACCTGTCCCTCTCTCTGATGTTGCTTTTTGTTGCGGGTTATTATTATTTATTATCGGAGTCCAGTTCAAATATCTGGAGGCGGTGGGGCACAGGGGGAGGGGCTGATTGGGGGAATTAAGGGCCGGGGGGTCGGGGTGGCACGTGTGAGGTAACGTTTTCATCGTTGAGGCAGAGAGTTCGAGGTGAGGAAGCGTGGGAATCGCCACCAAGGAATTGTTGAGTGTTGCGCAAGGATGCAATGTTTAAGACATGTCGATATATTTTTATGCATAAGTATATCCATAACTGAATGAGATCATTAGGATGGTCTACAAAAGGAAGCGTCCAATGAATGGTTTCGTGAGACCTTGTATAGACTCAGAGCTCAATAAAACTTTTCTAATAACTATTGAATTCTCGTACCCGAGAATTATTAAAAGCAATTAGTTTGATTTGGTTAGTTTGGGTATTTATGGTGCAAGGAGGACAATTTAACGCATAAAAATCAATGGGGGAGATGCAGTGATTCAAGAGCTTCTAGCTCCGTCTGTAGGAACTGAATGGAATTCCACTGAATTTATTTTGAAGGATGGGTAAAAGAATTCTGTTGAAAAGAACAATTTACATTTAAGAATTACGGTTACATTGAAAATATTTTAAAGCTTCAACAGAAGTTGGAACGGTACAGTTAAAAATCCATTCGAGTCGGTTGTTGAGAGAACCGTCTAGACTCTATAGATCCAGTAATTTACGTGTTAGCATGGTGTGCTGTAATATTTTCATTTATTTACTGTATGATAGTTAATTGATGCAGTAAATCTTTATAGGCAGAGGTTCTCAAATCTTCCACTTATACGTATAAATATAATCTATACATGACCTGACCTATTTAGTTTTTAGCAAGAGCACCAGTGATAAATACTCTTGCTTCTGATTAATTGTTACTGAAAATAACAGTGTAAACACAGGTTGATTTATTTTAATTGCGAAAGATTAGCTAGAAATGACAGTATTTCTTGCAAGAAATACTGTCATTCTGATCTGTATTTCCAGATGCAGTTCAACATTTTTAACAAGAGCTCAC
Source organism: Tetragnatha montana (assembly GCA_963680715.1). Taxonomy (NCBI): domain Eukaryota; kingdom Metazoa; phylum Arthropoda; class Arachnida; order Araneae; family Tetragnathidae; genus Tetragnatha; species Tetragnatha montana. The sequence goes on from OY796683.1 coordinate 23,966,224, forward strand.
CAGTCAAATAATGAATCTTCAAACATCTTATATGCATTAAACCACAAGTATTGTTGAAAACATTTCGTATTTCATACATAGTTCTTTAAGTACTCCCATGATGGGTTAGTACGTGTTTTGAAAAAGGGCATTCTTAACAATGTAAATGTAGTACACAGGTTCTCGAACTGTGGGTCGCAACAAGATTTCGAATACGTCTAAATTTATAATATCCTTTTTTTTATATTTTTTTACGGAAACTTTATCAAAGTAAAAAGAATAACAGCAATAAGAAAAAAATACCCTTACTCGGTGTCGAGCGCAAAGAACAATGGAAGTAAAATACATCCGTGTGTCACTTTAATGTGCCGATAATGCAAAATTTGTTGGTTAACTAAAAAGGGTAGAGAACCTTTTTTGAATTATGTCAATGGCACTCTAGCCGAGCCTTTATTGACCAAAATCTGGTCATTGTCCTCATTTGTTCAGAATGTGTGATGCTCGATTCGTCATCTTAAAATAATCAGCAACCATTACCAATGGCGAAGCCAGAAAAAAAATGTGAATGGGGATATTGGTATTTAGAAGATATTTGGTAAATTTAATCATTTCCTCTATGGTAAATAAAAAAATAGAAAATTTATGACTTTCTGGGGAAATGTATAACCCTAATTACTTAATCCCCTCCCCTTTCCACTTTAGGTATACCCCTGATGATTAAAGCTCCAGAAACTAGAGGAACCAAGCAAACCCCTAAAATACAGGGTGGGTTCTGGTTATAACTAAACTTCCTATTTGAGATGGGCATAAAAAACTACTTAGACCAAATAAGTGTTCAAATTCACGTATTAGAAATTTGCATATACTTTTGCTATCTAATATTTTGTGTTCATCAGTTTGGGGGGGGTTAAAGTTGAAATCTTAGCTCATGGAAGCACCAATTTCTTCTTGTGGCAAATTTTTGAACAAAATCTCATGACCTCTTCTGACCTGGACCAAGTTTGAGAACATTTGGTCCTGTAGTTTTCTTTTTATTGCCATCTCCAAAGTGGAAGTTTATTTACAACCACCCTGTATGTACATGAAATGCCTTCTGAAATCTGTACAGGTAATGCAGGCACGGATCCAAGGGGGAGACACTCAGGACAGTGCCCCCCCCCTTGAACCCAAAAAAGTACTCAAAATGAGTTGAAACCCTACTTTTCAGGTCAAATCTTCAAATTTTTTTCTGGGGGAGGGCCCCCCATACCCCCAGCGGTACCAAAAGGGGATCTTGAATTATATTTTTTTTGAAAATCTTTTGACATTTTCTCAAAAGGTAAAGGTGATGGTCTGGAAAAGTGCCCCCCCTTGGAGCCGTGCTGGATCCGCCTGTACTATAGTTTCATAGAAAAGTGAAAATAATTATAAGGCATGTAGGCTGGCCATGACATCAAAAACCGACAAGAGTGACAATTCTTCCCTCGGTGGTTTTACACCATCCCAAAACGTCACAGATGAGTTTGATAAGAACACGTCACATCTGTTTCCATTGTTCCTCCGACAACGACACATACACGACAATGAAACTTAATATTCAATCACTGGGACAGTCACCACTGCGAAATCATTTGCCCGTGAAACGGCGCTTTTGAGACAGCACCAAGCTCAGACTGGTGTTAGATAAATGTTAACAAAAGTTGCTTTGATAAGTCGACAATGGACTCGGCAATAAATTCTTGGCGGACAAACCATCGCTGTATTTTACAAGGCTGCTGGCTAAAAGTTTAAAACTTTCTCAAGGCCTGCGACACGCAAAAGTGTCGTAGGATGAACTAGCCTGGTTCTTGTAAATGAGGGGGGTTAATGATGACCAACTGAGCATATCCACGCAGGATTAAGATTACTTCCAATTTTTACGATGAATACTGTTTCCGCATTCTTTTATAGGGTGAATTTAAGTGATAGACAAATGAGTTGTTAGGAATTATAGTGGCGTAAGTGCAAAATTTTATACAATTTTGGGTTTAGTTTTCTTTATATAGACCGTTTACCGTTTATAGTATAAGTGTGGGTTGTCACCTACGTAAAAGAATTAAGAACATCCCCAAAGTGCTATAGGAACAATACAAGCACTGATACTATAGAGGAAACCTCTATAGCTAGAACACTCTTCAGAATTTTCAAGTTGAATGCAATGCGTTTACGAAATAGTATGCTCAATGAAGAATTTTACTAATCTCATTGGGAGATGGAATTTCTATCATGTGGGAAGTTTTCAAACAGGTTTTTATTCTTTTATTAGTAATATCAATATCAATTACCAATACCATATATTAGACAAAAATAGAACCCTTATTTTTCATGAGGCACTTTCTTTAATAGAACGGCGTAAAGAAGATCTTAATTTAGTTTTTATAAAGTGGCAAGTAAACCCTACTCTTAAATTTCAACACAAGAGGTTTAGAATGCCTGTATTTCTTGCTGCTGAAAGAGCAAATTTTGTGTTACTTTACTCAAACAATAAGAAATTCTTCACTCATTTTTCTTAATTAATAGGTAAAAAAAATACATAACATTTAATAAATACAGTTTATCCTAAATTTCAGGAACTTCCAATCTAGTCATAAAAGTATTACCTTAACTCAAGATTTAGCATCCGGAAGGAACTTTCAAAATACGGCATAATTACAAGGACAGATAACAGCCTGAAGATTACCAAGGTGAATATCGATCTTCATGATCTCCTATCTTTTCAAGGGATTCCTGCAATGTAACTTAAGATGGATTATTGTTAGCGACCGTAATCCTCTCTTAATTAGGGTTCATAACCCTGTCACACAAGTTCCGCTTAATGAGCTTAATGATAAACCAAGTTGCCTATTCCAGTTTCCCTCTTGTATTTCGACTTTGGTGGGGGATATGATGGTCATTGTGTCTCTCAAAAAAACATGCTTGTAATTATTGTTCAAGAAGACCGTAATTTGATCGTATTGAAAAAGACGCTGCACCAGACGTTTATAAGTGTTGGCTTTGAATTCGCTTAATGAGACAGAAGTCATTTGGTCATGAATGTCTACGGTGATAATTAAAAAGTTCCATTGGTAGGTATACTGACAACTGGTTTGAACTGGTCATAAACGGGTCATAAGGGGAAAGAAGAGGTTCGCTTACCCTAAATTAAGTATGTCCTCTATAACAGAAGGTTACGCATATCTTATTAGATGGAAAATAATTACTTTTTAGAACTCTTTTGATGGTATAATGAATGTCTTTTTTGTTTGCAAATATTTAATGATCTTTTAAATATGTAATAGCCTAATATTTGGTAACTCAATTATATTATTAAAATACAATTAAAAAATTTAAGGTGGCCTTATAAAAATCACTAGTGTCCAGTGATAAGACTACTCGATGGGTAGGGATAGAATAATTTGAGAAAGTAGAAAGAGAAAAGTAAATGAGAAAGAGAAGTAAGAGAAAGCTATTGCTTATTTAAACTATTAGCTTATTGTGCCGGCATTTCTATGTCTGTCTTTTCTTTTCTCTATGTCTCTTTCTTCCAGAATCTATTTCATTTACCATCTTAAACCTAAGTGCCATGATAAAAAAAAAAGAAATAAAGCTTCTATTCCCTTCGTTCCATCTTTTCCTCTTATTCTCCCTTTCCCTCTGAGTATCTTGGTCTTATTTTTCTTTTAAAAATTTCACTCTCCCTTATTCCTTTTCTTTCGAAATTAAGCTGATGAGACATTCGTAGTGTGAACCTAAACGCGATTTCTTTTTCTTACAAAAGGCGCACGTTTTACAACATAACTGACAACAAAATCACTGAATATTATTCTTCACCTAAAGCCACTCCACACCGAAGTATTCGATACCTAAAAAAAATCGATTCTTCCCCACTCAGAGGATGCATTACAGAGAAAGGTGATGCGGAGAGGAGAATATCCCCCATTCTTCTCTCCCAAGCGAAGTAGAGGAGCCTCCAAAAACTGCAAGTTCTCGCTCCATCAGCAAAAGAGCGTTATCTCCCCCTTCCATCCGGTGATGACGTCACACCCCCGCACGCGAACACAGCACCCTTTTTATTCCCCATCTTCCCCCTTAATAATAAGACCACTCTCGATGATCTACGGCACAAAAGATCCGTGTTTGGATCGTTGCATATTTTATGTTTCCCACCCCTGGAGGTGCAGGGGGGCCCTTCAATGAATCATTCCACCCCCCCCCCCCGGCGGAAACACCCCCTCCTGTCAATCCGGCCGCCAATGGGAGACGTCGCCGTTGTCACCTCTCGGCCAATCAGAAGCCGCGAAAGCCCGAAAATTTAACAGCCGATTTCCTATCCCCTTCTCCACACAATAATTATGCCGAGGGGGTGGCCTGCCAGATGCAGATCGGATTATCTCGGATCTTCTCGGAGTTCCTCTTCACTCCCCCTCTCCCCCTTGGGGGTTGATTCCTTTGTTCTATTCAGCTCCGGGAAGGGGTAATGTGCTGAATCATCAGCGTCTGGATAAAATTGCACACGCTGTGGAAAAATAAAATAAGGCCTCATCAATAGAGGCAGGGGATTTTGTTATTTATGGTTTTATTTCCTATCTGCAGAATAAGAACCCAGAAAATCATTTTCAGCACGTAGGGTTCTCGCTGGAGGGCATGGTAAATACCTTGCATGCCGGCTTCTCTTTTTATTCTCCCTCTCTTTATTCTCTTTTTTCTTTGTTCTCCCTCCCAAGTTTTTTAATAAACCGTTTGAAAACTATTTGGGGATGTGACGAAAAATAGTCTGATTTGATTTTGTGTGTTCGTTGCTTTCTTTTATGGTTTTCTCTTATTTCGAATTGTCCTTGATGAGTTTTCTGTCTATAAATGAAGGGAGGAGGAGGGTGGTTCTAGGGGGGGGAGGAGGGAATGAAAGAATCGTTTGAGAGTAATTTCGGTGCGCTGTCGAGGAGTAGCTCGGTGGGGTGGAAGCCTTTTAATCAGAAAGAAGTGCTGCTTTTGTCGTGGCGTATACGTCACAAGAGTCTTTTTACTCCTGGGTTTTGATGATAGTTTGGTCGACTAGTGCTTTGTTCTTTTTATGTGTAAATACGGGCTTTTTTCTTAGGTTTAAAGGGGATTGGGAGATATATCAAATACTTTTAAACATCATCTTTCTAGGGTGTACAATTTTGCAACAATGTTCTGGTATTTCGGGGATTTTTCAGCACAAGATTCAAACTGAATCAGGTGAGTAGAGACATGTGCTGTGAGATAACACCGCTCAGCACATTATAGTAAGTAATGGTTTTGAGCTAATTGTAAGGGTTTAGTATACTTTAATCGAAAGCTCCAATCGTTAATTTTTGATTTATTATTTTAATTTCAAAGCTTTAATTTTTAGGGAAACAATAATTGAATATCAAAGTGGAAAATAGTTTATGTCCATTTCCAAAATGACAACCAAATGGTGATTGGATCAGCAACTTTTGAATTTTGAAGCTGACTAAGAATTGACAAGTCATTAAACACTGAGAAAACAATTCTGTAACTTTTCGTGGAAAAACTGGGCAGTGGTTTGCTCATTTTTTCTAAGAAATGTTCCAGGAATATAAAAGGAACATTACGGTAAAATTTTAAAACGTTTCTCAGAATTACTGGTACTATTTCTAAGTAACTGATATTTCTGAGGAATGTATCCAAAATCATACCGTAACGTTCTTGTTATTTTCCTGGAAGATTACTTGGAAAAAATGGGCAGCCCAGCTGACCAGTTTTTCACTGAACGTTTCAGAATTTTTAACAAGTGAAAAAATCTGTTCTCCCTAAAATTTTTGAAGATGGTATCGTATCCTTGCTCCTGGAAATTCTCAAACCTGTAAATTAACTTTTCTCTTAATTAGTTTTTATGGACATGTACTGTTCTTCCCTTCACGTCTTTAATTGTTTTTGAGTATATAAATTTTCATACTTTGAAATTTGAATTATTTACTTACATACATTAAAAAACATTTAATTCACTATTACAGCTACATAACCTGAATAAAAAATAATACTCGTGAACGTTAGGTACCTATATCAAAAATCGACGAGTAATATTCTTAAGGTGAGAATGTATGCCACTACCTAACAAACCTATTTATAATTTTTAATAACAAGTGAAAAGAAAGGGGTCCATAGAAGATGCATTCTTCAAGTTTATGACAAAACAAATAACTTGAACTCCTAGAATCAATAATACATTGTAGGGTCTCTGTTTTACAGGTCAATAAAACTCACAAGCCCTGGTTTTCATAAATTTGGGGGGAGGGGGGGAAATGAACTAGCACTGAAAACCTTATTTATACACATTAGTTCAAATCTAGCTCCCTTTTCAAATCCCGTTTATCAAGATCTCCCTGCCAATAAAAAAAAGAGCAATATAATAGCCCATCACGGGCTTCCACACACGAGAGACGTTGAACGAAGCCATAGAGAGTCATCCCTTTAGTGCTGCGATAACAGAGGACATTACAATGTCTTCCCGTGAAATCCCGCTGTGTTCTTTCGGCTTAGCTGCAACACTCTTCGACCCTTTGACGTCTTTTTCTCTGCGCAGCACCACGATTACAATGCTGGCCGCGTGCTTCGGGTGTTGCTAGCCGGGTGTAGGAAGGGGATCGATAATTGACAGGTGTAGGCCTTGTTCGGACATTATGGCGATGGACTTATGGGTTCGCTGCATATGTGTATCTCATTATTAGGGTGTGGTAAAAATTAAATGAATTGCATTGGTCACAACTAATAGGCAATGCATTTTAATGTTGGGAATAGCTTGAAGAACATTCAATACTTTGGAAAATGTTTAATAGAGACATAATTTTAAGGAGGTCATTAAAATTAAGTTGGTTCAATTCCTTTAGAGTCCCCGCTAAATATCGCCCGGTTCTTTTAGACAACAAAAAGTAGAAATATTCATAAATAATTTCAAACTCCTGAATTAAAATGTTTATTAGATCAATAACTATTCAGTTTATTAATAAAAGTCAGAAAAATTTGTTGATATATGGATATACTATTTAGCGATTTGGATATTGGCGATATTCAGCGGGAACTCTAACGGAATTGTACCATAAAGTTATACTCGGAGAGAAAGGTAACTTAATTTAATTTCCATAAGTTTTTTTATAAAATGTTTTTATTTCCTTGAGATGCTTAGAGACATTTTGCAAAGTTGAACTGTAGAGATGCTAAGAAAAACTGCGGTGAAGTAAAAAAAAAAAATAAATTTGCATTTTGAAATAATTAGTTTCATATCTTCTTATTTAAAAGCAGGGAGAAACCCCGGTTTAAAGTTATCTTTATGGATTTAGGATTACTGATTAATTTATTAAATTTTTAGTTGCATATAAAAAAATTAGATGTGTTCGTTTACTCATAAAAAATTGGGACCTTATCAAGAATATTGTCCAAACTTTGTGATGTTTATGTTAATTTTTAACTTAATTAAATTCCAAAACAAAAGCTTTTATTTCTAAACTACCATGTCTTATGAAACTTTCAATGTATAACTAGAAAAATTTATTTCCATGGAATTAATACTTTTTATTTTCTAATACATTATTTATATTTAAAAATATTGCAAGTGTCGACAGTTGAATTTTAGGTTATTTCACAGTATTTGTGATATTTTGGTAAGAGATATTTTGTGATATTTGGAGTCCGTAACATTTAATTTTTTTCACTTAATGTTATGTTGTAAATTTAACAATAAAACATTCTATGCTGTTATTATTTACGTAACCTGTTAACAAGACATTGTAATAGAAAAATAATATTTTTTATAAACACCATAAATTGTCACATTTGCATCTATACTGAAAGTATTTTTTCTATCTACAATAATTGAAATAATATAGTATAAAATTCTAATTCAAAAATTTTATTAATTAATTTATTTATTTCAATATATGAATAAACTTACAACTTGTGTGAAAAACAGGGTAAAAAAACTTACAGCCTGTAAAAGTGTCTTTCTTACTATAAGACTGTCTATGCTAGAAAAGCAACTCATAGTAAATAGATACATAGAGGTAATTCTTTTTTCCCTATAGATTAGAAATGTGTGTAAATTTTTCCAAAACTGAAATATGACAGTTAAAATAAGGCATTAAAAAAAAATTCAAATTCAATTCAAATTAAAAAAAAAAGGCACGTTAAAAAAATAGGCTACATTTACTGCTTTATTGAACAAAATATTTTGAAAATCTAGATTTTAAATCATCACTGGGACCTGAGAATACTACTATCTAAAATATTATTTTAATTTTGTTAGGATTTCAGTCAGTTTATGAAATTAAAAAAAAAAAAAAAACCTAAAGGAAATTGTTTTAACTAAACAATTAAACTTAATGAATTCTTAAGAAGACTTTATTATTTTAATAAAATAGCATGTTTTTAAAACAAATAAAATACCTCGGAAATTTATTTATTTTTCAAAATTCACAGTAACAAGTTTTGTCTTTATCTTTTTTGTATAAAAGCAGTCTTTTCCTGATATGCTTTCAATCAACCAGTGGTCACACTATAACTTTCCATTCTTGTTTTAACTAAAATATAAAAATACATATAGAAATTAGTGTATTCATTTTCCATTTTAAATACTAAACCTACAGTCAAATAACAAAAAACAGGTTAAATCTTGAAAAATATGGCAGCAATAACAATTTTAATGATTTTTGACTAGAATAATAACATTCAAAATTTATTGAACTTCCACCATGAAAAATTAGATCCCCAAATATTGAACTCTAAAATCTTAAAAATCAAATGCAATGATATCTACTTTTGATACTTGTTTGTAAGCCTTTTCAATGCTAATTTATTCATATAAGTTGTATTAGTTACAAGTAACTACATTTTTTAACTTTAAGGTAATATTCAACATTTATTTTTTAACGAAAAGGAATTTTTATTAGAGATTTGGTCATTTTTGAGAACATGGTATACCTATTTGAAGGCAGATTAAAATCAAAATCGTAGAAATCATCTGTGATGGTATATTATACAAAATTTTGGATTTTGTAAATAATTAGTGGAATAGTTAACAAAGTTTTTAATCAAAATCTAATTAAAGCAACAATTTACAATTTGCTCAATAAACAAGCATCGCAAATATCAATCAATAATTGGAATTTGTTGGGCAGATGATTGATTTTGGACAGTATTATGTCGAATTTCCGAGTAAAAATTTTAGAACTTGCAATTTTTTGCCTTTTAATTAATTAATTTTATTTTGACATACTGCAGCCCATCTAAGGGCCAAGCAGGGATATTGATAGATGTATTGTTAATGTATTGATAGACTACAGATTCGATGAAAAAATTACGGTTGGGATAACAAATTTGCATATTTTATAAAATGCATAAGTCGAACTCGAAAGTTTTCGAAAGTGTACAGTTCTTACATTGATAAGTCTAAACTCAACTCAGCAACTTGACTATCTCTTATCCAAAATCAATATACATTCCCAAATCACCTAACACTACAACTACAACCTACACCAGCAGTCCGACACTCTAATAAAAACTACGCACTAAAGAAGCTGAAGGGAAAGAAAACACAGAACACCTTCTAAAAAATCAAGCCAGCATCGGGCAGAGCCATAGACGAGAGGACATCACGAAAACCATAAAAAAAAGAATTTGGAGGCGGTATGTGGCAACAGCGCCGCCAGAATTACGGCCGAATTCGCGTCGCGGGTCGTAAAAAAACACGCGTTTTATCACTTATTTCGGAATTACTCCGTCGCATGGCAACGGCAATTCCTCCTGAGATTAGTCTCTCCGAAACCAACTGTCGGGGACGCTGTCGCTGCAACCGTGCCGGAGGTTTTTCTTGTGCTGACTCTTTTGTGGAGTGTTTTCATCAGTGGTAGCAATTTTGAGGCGTAAATTTTAGTAAATGGGATGAAAACAAATTTAGTAATACCTTTTACCGCTTATATAAAACCTGTCTTTTCCCTACAACATTATTATTCGCTGCAATTTGCTCAAGAAAAATAAATTAAATAGTTGTTCCATATTAGTATGATATAAGCTTAAGTTGGTGTGTTTGAAGGAGAAAAAAAACACAAATTATAAGAAAGAGAGTTAAAAATCCCGTTTTCTTAAACTTATAGAAAAATTTAGCCCCTAGTCCCCCTCCTCATTGAAAAAAAAATTATTCCTTGTACTATATAATGCAAATGGGGCTATATAGAATATTTGTTTAGCAAAAAGGTCAATATTGGTTGTTCTTAAATAAGTCTTTAAGTATTTTAAAATTGCATCTTGAAAAAATCACATCAGATTTTTGGTACAATAATGGTACAAGATCACAATAATGGTAATGCTCCTTCCTTTCATTCGTCTTGCTGGACGTAAATGAAACGGTATTTAGTTGTTTAAGAAAAGGGAAAAAATAATATAGATACTGGTTTTACTTGAACATAAAAAATAAAGCGTTAAATGAACAGGTTTTATGTGTTAATTCCTCAAATTAAGCTGTTAAAAACAGCTAAAATTCTGTAACATTGACAGAAACACACTCTTAAGTGTGGAAATTCTGTAAGAACACAGAAGATTTCTGTGAAATAAATGGGAATAGGCGTCCTGGCTGGTATTTTTTTATCTTGTAAAGCCAACATATTTTTTACTGTGCGCAGCAGAAGTAATTCAATCTTTGACCATTTTGACTTGTTAATCAGTTAATTTTTATTCAAAATTTTACATAGGATCGTCTGAAATAAACGGTTATTGAAAAAATGCCCCAGCCCCGATTGTATAACCATTCTGTTCATAAAAATGCACGTTAAAACGAACCAGGTTTTCTCTTCTCCTGAAAATTTTGGTAAATAGAGTTATATCATACTACCCTTTAAACATAAAGATATAAAAGAAAAATTCACATTATAAAATAATTTCAACTCATTGTCTCATTTCGAAACTTTAATTACTACTAATTTGCGAAAATTCCTTTCATAATTAATAAAATTTACGATGCATTCATTCATTACTTTATTTAATTAAACATTAGAGTATCCAACACTAAAGAAATTCTATAGGAATCTTTGTGTATTTATTAAAGAATGCGTAATCAGTTTTTTTTTTAAATATTCCAAGGCAAAAAGTAATCGCACATAAAAAAGAAGAGAATAAGTGTACTAAAATGTTTCAAGAAAAATAATTGAAAACAAACCCCTTCACGGTATACAGAGTAACTGTAAACTGTGGCGCTTTAAGCATAAATTACTTCGCAGAAAATTTATGTATAAGGTGGGTTTACGACTTAATTAAAAATAGAACCGAGGAGAGTATCCCATCATGAAAAAGCGCCCCGCACTTAATTTGGCCTTCACACTTTCAATCATCTTTTGAAAAATGTTCCGACAACAAACAAGAAGGGGCGATGAGAACCCGCCATCTGTTTCCGAAAATTCAACATTCTCGAAAATGGGACACCATGAATAAGTAATAAAAGAGAAGAGGGGGGAGAGAGAGAGAGCGCGCGCTGGAAAAAGTGAAATCATGAGTGAAAAATAATATCCCTCCAAAAAATAAGAGGGAAAAATCCATTTCTCAACAGCTGCGGGTTTTCATTCACAGAGAAAAATAAAGCTGAAAAGAATTCGGCGGAGCCGAAAAAAACTAGCGGTGCTTTATAATAATAAATAGCACTTCCTCTCCCTGCCTGCAGGCGTGTATGCCTCACAGATCACATTAAGAATAAATTAAATCTAACTCCTAAGTTAGCAGCGGGGAAAAAAGAGGAATAATAATAATCCTCTCCCGTGTGTTAGTCCGCCGCCACCGCCATCTTGAATTCTCGCAGTCGCTTGCCATTATCACCCGCTGAATGGATCCGGACAAGTGCGCCTGCGCCAAAGTAACGATTTCTGATTGACGCCTTAATAAGCCAATCGGAAGCGCGGGCCGTGTTCCGCAGCTGACGCTATTGGCGGCGCCTCAGAGGCTTCTATTCATCACTCTGCCGGCCGAACTAATGAAAAGCATTGATTTATCCGGTTTCCAGGCAGTTCTGAGGGGGCCATTCTCATATACGCGTTGCGGAATCGTAGGTCGCGAGCGTTTGGAAAACAATGGTTCAGTTTCGGTTGGTCGTCTTAGTAGTAGTTCGTTATTTCTTAGACAGGCTCTGATTTGAAGCTATTTAAATTTTATAGATCTTTTTGATAATTTTTGGCCCCCCTGTCAACAACACTAAGAAAATAACAACACCCACAAGAATGAATCCAAGGGGGGGGACAGCCCCCTCTAGAATTAAAAAAAAAAAGAATCCTCCAATTTTTGTACATATTCCTTCAATAATTTGATTTTTTGCCATTTTTTCCCCGTGAAAACTGGTAAAACAGCAGATTTCGATGCTTATTTTAAGAGAAATCCTTTAAAATGTGAAAATTAAATCCTTTTAAAATGAGAAAGTATGGCAATGTACACGTTTTAGGTATCCCAGCCCCCCTAGATAAAAAATCTGGATTCACTACTGGCAACACCCATTATCATAACGTAGAAAATCTTTTCAATCCCTCCACCAACCGTTCCTTCTTTTTTGTACAAAATATTTGACTAATCTAATTTTTAAAAACTTAAGATTTGTTCAATTAAAAAAACTATCTCTGCTTATACTGAAAATGAAAATCTGTCACTTCCTTACAACCTTGTTTAAGAAAATTTTCGTAGTTTATTGATTTTCTTTTGCAATTTACAATAAATTTCCCAAAATAAAGGACTTATTATATCCTTATGTATCATCACTCATATCCCCTCAGCCCCCATATTAGCAAAAATAAGAAAATAACAAACCACTCTTATTCGTAATAACAATAACCTACTGTAATAATTAACCGACTCAATCTGTAAGCCCTATACCTTTTGTTTCATAAATATATCAACATTTAAAACAAAACTAACATTTCCTAGTTCTTGTGCATTCTCGATATCATTTATGTCATGTGAACATAAAAATTAAAAAAAAATAACACTGATACAGTTAACGAAAATCCACGAGTTCTAATAAAGACGTTATTTTATTTGTTATATTTCCAAGTGAGATTCCCCATATAAAATAGTTGATGCTTTTCAATTTTATATCTTATGGTTTCACTTCATTAATTTGGACAAAAAAAAATGGAATTTTTGAAAACAATTGAGATTTTTAACTTCTATTCTTTTTTTTATTTTAACAAACATTTTAAATTAATATTATATTATCAAATTTCAGCAGATATGATTAGCTTATAAAAATATATAGATAATGCCTTAAAAATCCTTAATGGGAGTATCCAGAAACCTAAAATGCAATCATAAGCAAATTTTAAACAAGGTTATATTTTAACCCAAAAAAACCCCTCTCTTAATTATATTTCACCATTTTCCTTTACTTTTTTTATTCAATTTCAAACAAAAATCACATCCGCAACACCATAAATCAAAAAAAAAAAATCTTTAAGACACAAAAGATTTCTATCTTTTCCATAATTATACATTGCACAAGGAAAAAAATCCAAGCAAATCCCTTCCTAACGAGCTATTACAAGAATAAATGAGGTACTCAAAAACTCTCGTTTAAATTCGGCCATTTGCAGGACAATGAAGTGCCATCTCCAAACCAGCTAAGCTGCTTTTCCTGAATGAACGGGTGTGTGGCGGTGAAAACAAGGTGACACTTGCTGCTTAGAATGTATTAAGGGTTTTGTGTAAAACAAAGGGTATCGCATTAAAAAAGAACGTTCTTTCTTGGAATTCTTAATGAGATTTTTCGTGTTGTGTTTTACTGAGGAATGATTTTTAGGGAGCTCAGAGATTTGCTTAATTATAAATGTAAGTAGTAAGATGCAAAATATCATCTGTGCATTATTTAAGAAGAAAATATAGGAGTTGAAGAAAGATTATATGTTTTTACTGCTTTAAATAAAAGTAGAATCCTACCATCTTGATAGTTTTGTAAGAATAATTTTTAATGAACAAAGTTCATTTTAGATCCCCTTTTGGTTGAATGTTGTATTTTGCTACAATGAACAATTTTCTGACAAAAATTCGACTAGCTATAATAATCAAATCAAATCAAATCAAATTTATTTTCAAAAAGTCACATAAAAAACATACACACAAGAAAAATAATAATAAACATTGATATTTGGCTATCCCAAAGGAGCAACTGCGTGTAATAATAATATTTATATAAAATAATAATAATATTTATATAAAATTAAGCTTTGTTTTGTAAGGTGAAACTGATAAATTGCTTTTAGTCCACTCAAATTGTGCTAAAAAATGCCAATTTGGAGAAGTTGAGATATTTTGCCAACTGCATGTTTTTGAATCGTGGTTTGAGAACAAAATTCCCTAACTCACAACATTGATAAAATTCGAAAGAAATGTAGAAAAAATACTACTACTCTACTTGTAATACTCTACTTGTAGTAAAATACTCTACTTGTAGAACAAAACCTTTGCGTTTTTGAGCAAAACAATAAATTTAGGAAAACAGAAGAAAACAAAACAAGCCAATATAGCTAGTAGCTATTTAGCTTTTACCAAAGAGAAAAAAAATCTGAAATATTTTATAACGAATTTTTTTTAAAAAATCATAGAAAAATTCGGAAAAAGCCGAAAGTAAAAAATAAAGCTTTAGTATGAGCATAATTTACCTCAACTTCTTTATAATTTACCAAAACGTAATTTTAATTCCTTTTGATTTTTACGAAAACTGTTATTTTAAAACTTTTCACCTATAAAATAGTTTAACATTCTTCAAAAACTTATGTAAATTCAAAAAATTCAAAAAATATATATAATTTTAAATTTCAAATAAATATATTATGGTATTTGAAATTTATGAATCAAATACCCCAGAGCCTTCAAGCGATTGTTTCCAAATAACCATACTTCTGTTCTAACCCATCATTAGTCCTCATTATAATTTCCCCAGAATTAAATTCATCTCATTCAGAGCAGCTTGAAGCTTAGGCCAAGCCATTCCTAATGAATGATGGTATGTTGAATGATGATCGCGAAGTTTAAGTAACAGCTCTTTAAATCCACAACGCGAAGTTCTCTCCGGTGCGATTTAATCTGGATTGTGGGAATCCTTTCTAAATTTGATCTACTGTAATCTGTGATTGAAGCGATTGACTTGATGACAGTTCCAAAGCGCTCCTTAAGCATAAGTTGGTTTATAATGAGTCCCTATAATAAATTCCCAACGTGTATTTTACTCTCCAAATACGGAGAATCTCCGTTTGGAAAGAGCAGATTTATAGATTTATCACTGAATTGAAGATCATAGAATTGACCAGACTTGTTATTTTTTGGAATTATGTTCCCTAGAGTGGGTCAGTAAAATTAAAATCCTTAATCTGAATCTGTAATGTTTTTTAAGGAAAATTTGCATAATTCTTTTTAATGTTTGTAAGTTGTTTATTTAGTTTCAAATCAAAGTTTAATTTTCAGGTGAAAGATTACACACACATACTGATAGCTTTAATAAAATATTTTTAAAATTCAACCTCTTTTTACATAAATGTTTGATTTTTTTGAAAAAAAAATCGAAATTCTAATACAAAATATATTCCGCATAAAATATACAAAATATATTTTTAACTATAGTAAATAGTATAAGCTATTTTTAACTTAACTAATATACACTCTACTCCAGGCTAGAAAATAAGAGTACTTTTTTATTATGATCCTTATCCAAATCCTTTTTTATTATGATGAACAATTGTTCTTTTAATAAATTTAAGTTGATATTTTTGTCAAAGAAATAGTAAAGGAACAGTTGTTTTTACTAGGTTCCTTAACTTAAAACCGAGCACACACATAAATGGATAACAGTGCACCCATAGAATACAAGATAACAACTTTATAAAGTTTTGGACAAAAAGATATTCTCCAATGTAGGAACTGCTTGATCCATAACTCATAAAAATAAAGCCCAAAAATTACGAAAACATAAAAATATCTTATTTTGGCAATCTCACAACACTTCTAAAAGGATGGGATGCAAATCTCCTAAGAGTAGTACAGTTTGAATTTTTTTTTCTCTCTTTTGTTAATGCTAATGATGTATATGTAAATAAATAGAAAAAAAAGGGTTTTCCTTCTTCAACTTAAGGTTAAATATTTTTTGAAGAAAAAATTATCTTTTATATACCTACTCAGTATGCCAAATGTTGAATTAACCCTTAAATATCACTGAAATTATTTTCCAAGAACTACTACTTCTATTTCCCAAAACAAGTAACAGTTTCATGATACGAATTCCGTCTGATTCCTCTATTTCTGACCACATCCATCTCCATAGACATGAATCTGACTCAGAATCTTCCGTATATCCGCCTCAGCAGACCATCTCAAGGGGCGAATGAGCCCCAAAGCCAAAAAATCCGAAACTCATCTCAACTGGTCAGCGGCCTACAACGAAAAAAAAAATAATATCCACCACCGTCCGAAAATATAAGGCCCGTCACTTGAGATTTATTCCCAGAAATCATAAGCGGCCTTCCGGGAACGAAGGAAGAGACCAACCGCCCTGGACAAGAAGCGATGGAACGATGGAGTGAGATGGAGCGATGGATGCATTGGATGGGAGAGAGAGCTCTATATTGAATTCTCGGGGAGAGAGGGATGGGATGACCATTGTGAGAGAAGAGGGGAGGGGAAGGGGCCGCTCTTTTGGACAAGGGAGGGGTATTCCTGGGGAGGAGAGGGGGCGTATACATATTGAGAACTGTTTCGGGTGGTTGTATGAGCAGTACTCTTGGAATTGTGTTTTAATAGATGGTTAAAAAAATATAGGTTTGGTCTTCACCTTGGCATATTAGGAGATTGTAACTGGATCAAACTATCAAAAGTCCTTTAGTGCAGTTTGAAAATCACAAATGCTATATGATTTGACTGAAGGTCAAAAAGGTTTGATGCATGCGTGAGTGTATTCAATACAAGATTTAAGTTGAATATAAATGTAAGATAAGAATAAATATGTTGAAGCCAAGGGGAGTTTAAGAGAGGAAACCTTTTAAATTAAAAAAAAAAATCATGATTTCTCTCATTGGCACATATTTTGTGTAAGGAAGAAAATTAGTAACTTTGAAAAAATACTTTAGTCCTTTACTAATTTTTAAGGTAAATTATATCCCATACAGAACTTCATGAAAGCTGTAATACAGTCCAGTTGTATTTTTTAAATGTCCTTAATATTTTAGGTAATAAAAAACACAAAATTTTCACTTAATTTGGGTCTCAAACATAACCCTGCAGACGAGTTAAATTTTAAATACAAATAAGAAATTTTTTCTTGAAGTGAACAAGCATAAAAATCTTCAATATGGCTCTGAGACTTGATTTAAAAGTAATAAAAGGTGATGGAAAGCATACTAAACCACTATACTATAGTTTTCGTATCTCCCTCAGGAAATAAAAATCTATACACCTATACATTGTGAGGGGTGAGGGACATGTCACTTACATCCCCATGAGACCAACGCCAGTTTTCATGCTTATTTTTACGACAAAAGTTATTCTAAGAGAAAAAAAAAAATTACATCCTAAAACCTGTATCCAAAAACGTTCACACGTTTTTTGCGCAATTTCTCATATTTTTTCTCTAAAAATTGAACATATCTCACCGCAAGTTGCAAATCACTCTAATCCCACAGATGTCTTCAACATTACATACTCACTCACAATAGAAATGACTTCACGAGGAACTATGCATACTCCAACCCACTTACACAACTCCTGTAAAAATCCGATACTTCACTCTCAAAACTTTAACCAGAAACTACAACTCCCCCAAGACCTCCTGTATCTATTTCGCATAGTTATAGGGAACCATATTCCATTGTGACGCATTTTTCTGTCTCCCTTTGTAACGGGGGGCCTATCAGGCCCGACTCTAAGAAACTATTGGTCTGGAAATACTACTTTGTAACAACGAAGACTTCTTTCTTACTACTACTACTCTTCCTATTTTTTCTCCTTTCTTTGTGACCCATCTATTATCCTTCGGTTGAGATAGAGGGGTCAACGAATGACGTCCTACAGGGGAGGGGGTTTGAAAAAGGGAAGATTACGGATATAGTAATTCTTGAGAAAATTTTTCATATTGGAATTACAAAAGGATCCACTGAAGAGACTGATGATGAGGTTCGAGAGCCCGGCTTAGAATAATATTTTTCGGGTCGCTGTCGCATCACTCTCTGATGGAACTGATGGTAAGTGGTTGTCTGTTACCTTTCTTGTATTGATTAGTGAGTGATGGAAGTAGGTGAGGAGTTCTTGAGGTTTGGTATGAGTGAATTGCTTGCAGGTGATATCCTCCATTGATTAGTTAGGAAAGTAGGTGAAGGGATGGTTGGAAAAGGGTCAGGTAAAGGTGGCTGAGAAGTCTGTGGGGAGTTAGTTGTAAGTAAATTGGTTACAGGTGAAATTTCATATGGAAGAGGGATATTGGGGTATCGTAGATATTAAGGCTTTTCAATAGTTGTGAGTGAATTGATTGCCGGTGAAATATGTCTAGAAATGAGAGGTTTTACTGAATGTAAGTTTTTGGAGATTTGAAGCATTTTGTGATGGTTGGGAGTGAATAGATAAACAGGTGAAATTTCGGAAGATGGGTTCAAACTTGCATTGAAGTGAGTCATGAGTAAATTGCTAACAGGTGAAAATCTTATTCGTTTCATCTATGACACCTGGAAAAAAAGATAGGGATATGAGGTAAAAGGATTAAGGTAAAGGATTGAAGGATATTAAAGTATGTGAAATAGTTTTACTAAGGAATAAGGGAGGGTAATTTTAAATTAGATAATCTCAGGTGTTTGCCAGTCTAAAGATGGAAGGAAAATTTCTTTTATGAATAATCTTTTTCACTTTATTGAACCCCCTGAATAACCAGTTGTATCTTGACTGTATCCTGATAGTAGCAAGTTCATTGGTTGCAAAACAAAAACAAAGAGAAATCTAAATTTATATTTGATAGGAACTACTGATTAAAATTAATAATGTTTTATAATCAATATTTCAGAAACATCCTAATCTGTAATGAAATATTACTAAGGGAATACATAAATGCCTGGTAGATACATTCCAAATAATAAAACTAATTTTATTTAAAGTAGATTTTCATTTAAACCATCTAGTTTTGTATTTTAACCTTATTTATTCCTATGTTTGAGTTTACAAATTTTGATGTTCGAGTCATTTTTATACATCTTTTTACATCAATATATAATTAGCTATCCTAAATGCCTTCCAAAACTACTTAAAAGAACATTTATTTTATATCTTCCTCCTTAATTCTCCAAAAAATTCCTTTCTTGCACGTGCCAATCGATCATATTTTCAAGTTTGGGGAAATCCTGAGCGACACAAGAGAAATTAAAGACACTTCGTAAGGTTTTCACGAGTCATAAGCTTCCCCAGAAAACTTACGACCAGGGCACCGGAGTTATTCAACCAGAGATAAAATCAACACCTGCCATTTGGAGTCTCCTATATTCAGGAACACACGCGAACTTTTCACATCCAACCCCAAAATTAGGATTGAGATAAGAATTCACATCACCTAATTAAAGCCACCATCGCAAGTCCCAGGTCCATTACTCATATAATGCGCGCGGGGACATCATAAAGAATCGAGACTGGTAGTTGAAAACGCAGTAAATGCCAAATTCAAAGAGAAAACCAGTTTAGAGGATAGTGTTTGGGACAATTTTTACCGTATATTTACAATTTTAAAAAATATTTTATTTTCCATTGATACTTTTCTAAATATGCCTATAACCTAATATTCCAACTGTCAGTTTTTATTATAATCAACGTATATCCCACACACAGTTCAGAGAAAGACCTTAGGAAAAGAGAACGAAAATTGTGTAAGCATGAAAGTATGATTTATTCTTTGGAGATTGTATCCAAAGTAATAATTTATTTGATACACTGATTGATTTATTGATTTACTTGGTTTATTTCATACAGTGCAGGAAACACTTTTATATCGCTATAATAATGAACACTTTTGACTAAAAGAATTTTGATTGTATTACGATTTGTTATCAATTGTGTTCAGGAAGAAAAATGTTGGTATAGAGACAGAAAATTTGCTCTTAAAGTATTTCGATCAAAATTTTGAAAATCTTTCAGATTCTGAACTTATTTTACAACGCTATTTTAGAACACATTTTTGGATAGAACATATTTCTAGCACTTTTCAAACATATTCAGAACGCTATCCACAACAGAATAAGGTAAAGTGTTATACTTACAAAACACAGCAAAGTGTTGTTAATTTGGGGACAAAAATGCTTCTTCCTAATGTTAATAATTTGTTAATTTTTGTGCAGAGCGTTTGAAGTGTAGAAATTTATTTTCAGATACAATTATTTGACTAGGTGTACGAAACGTAACTTACAAATGTTTTGTACTATAATGACGATAAGAAATGTGTGGCATAGTTTTCTAAATATTGTCTCTTTCAAGAAAGGAAAGCCGGTGCGTTTTAAGCAAAATAAATAGCACAGTGCTTGGATAACACGAAGTTAGGATAATTCAAAGTTGAAGAATCCCCAAAAGTAGTTCAAACTATCCATATATCTACTTGAAAAAGTAATATTAATTGAATAAGATAAGGTTTAGGGAAAATGTCCACGAAATATCCTCGACTTATCCAAGTTACACTAAACCCGACAGATAAACTAATACTCACAAGCATTTACTTAAATCTCAATTCAATAAATGTTAAAAAAATAAAGAACTCCCTAAAAATAACAAACATTTTGAAGTCGAAGTTGAAGAATTTTTTGAGTCATGATTTCACTGATAGTTTTGTTTTGTTAAATCTTTTTAATAGCCTAGTTCGTTCGGTTCTTGAATATAACTGTGCTGTTTGGTATCCTTCAAATAAACTTCAAATTAACTCTATTGAGAAAATTCAAAATATATTCCTTCGTTTTCTTTATTTCAAAACTTATGTGATGCCTCATACTAAAACCCTTGAACAAAGACGATGTTTATCTGTTTTTAAATTTTTCTATAAGTTGCTAAACGGCAGCATTGATTACCCGGAATTACTTAATGAATTTAATTTTTATGTCCCACAATATTCGACAAGAAAAAAATTTATTTTTAAAATGCCTTCTTCCACTAAAAATTATATCTTAAATCAGTCAATATATGTGTTTTTTAAATTGCTAAACAATATGTCCAACAAAAGTGATCTTTTCTTTGATTCTTATTTTAAGTTAAAAAATGACTTGATAGCTTATTTGAATTTGTGATTGTATTTTTAACATCTGTGTATTTTACTGTTATATGTGTATTTTGTATTTACTATTGTTTTGTCATGGTATGTGTCTTTTCGCTCTTCTGCCATGTAATTGGATTTTTTCTGTATGGCAGTAAACAAATAAATAAATAAATATGTAACCATTAAGCCATTTTTAAAAAAGATTCGATTAATTTGTCAATAATAAAACGTTATTTATTATTATATTTCTAAACATTAACATTATATTTCTAAACATCAACTTCTGACCTACTACTATTACATCCCCTAAAGAAAAAAAATATTTTTCGGCACTTACTCCGTTCTCCATTCCCTCTCTCCAACTCTATATATACCGCTCGAGGAAAACCCGCCAAAAAATTGTCATAACCCGGCCTCCTCACGCCTTCGACGCGATTTATACTTCCACTTTGGCGTCGTGCGATTACATAAAGCAAACAAAGCGAATAAATTATTCGCGAGATTCCACAACACAAAGGCCTTCGGAATATTAAACGACATGAATCAGCTAGCTTGACAGTCTGGATGTGGTTGGCTCGGGACAAGGGAGACCTATTACGGTTGTTTATTGCTGCTCCGGGTTTTTTAGGTTTGATAACACACCTGTGGGGAGCATGAGATATGTGTGGGAGGTGGATTTGGAGAGATCGTGCGTGTTCATTTATGTGCTAATGTGAGGATATTAGGAGTGTCATATAGGCTTGTCGGTATAAAGATGTGGAGATATTTTGAGTTTGAATCGGCATCAACTTATCAGATCCTTCACCTATCAGAAATATTCTCTTAATTTACTTAGTGCTAAAGGATCAATATTTCCCTGTGTTATTACCCAGGTCAAAATTTCATGCTGGAACTAGCAAAGAAATATGCTAGATTTTGCTAGTTTTTGCTATGTATGCTAGATGTTTATGCTAGGTTATGTTTTTTTATGCTTGCCAGCATGGGATGCTAGTAGCTATAGCTTACGAAAAAATAGCATGACGTTCTAGATAACAAGTATCCAATGCTTTTTAGCAAACTAAGCTATCTTCTTAGCATGGAGAGCTAGGTACCTTGATGTGCTATGTTATGATTTTTTATGCTTTCCACCATGGGATGCTATGATATGTACAAAATGCCAAGAAATGTTTTTAGTTTCGTCAGAGTGTTTCCAGATTAGGATCTATAGGAGCGATAATTGTTTGTAGAGTAGAAAGGAATCTAAAATTCAGTGAAAACTGGTTTTACAAAGACCTTATACATAATTAATTTCTAAAAATGCGTTAGTTAAGTTTACTCTTTATAATATTAAATTTAGTAAATATGCCGAAAATCAGTCTTTGTATGTGAAAATTTACGTATGAAGTCAAGATTTTTACTACAGGCATGTAAGATGCAGAATATTCTTCAGCAACAAAATAAACATTGGGAAACTCTATAACTGTATTAGTTTAACTCAAACAATATTAGAAATGGGTAGAAAGATTAATTGTACTTTTTACCTGAATATCACTTCCTTAAAAAAAGCAGAAAATGTTTATAAATTGTAATAATTTAACTCCCTTTAATATTTAGATGAAGTTTAATTTTCTCGATTATTTCACTCTTTAAATATACGGATCTGTACCGTTGAAGCTGAAATTATTAAATCGCAATGCTCCTCTTTACCCTCTTAAACTAACACACTAAGATATTTCCTTTGAATGCTTATTTCTTTTTATCCCAGAAAATCTTTCGAAATTTCTCAGTCATGCTATCACGGAATTTGAAGAATGTATTTCATCCCTTAGTTCATTTTGTTTAAACGTACAACTATACCAAACAACATAGCTACTCTGACGCTTTGAACTGGATTGCAAGCAAATGTGTCGTAATAAAAGATTTGGCAATATTTACCCTGCATAAAGCAGCGCCGAGCCACACACACAAAAGCAAAGCAATCTGCTTTTTTCATAACCCCGAACCCAACACGAATTCCCCATTCATCCTGGAATAAATGAAAGCGCAAAACTTCCTCATTTAGCCATCCATTTCCCCCCTAAAAGAGAAAATATCTCCATCCGCCACTTCCACCTGCGAAATTCCTGAGCCTTCGGAAACCGTTCCTTAATAAAATCCACACAATTTCTCCTCCGCCCAGTGGCAACGCTGACACGGTTGCCATGGCGACCGGCGGAAGAAATCCAAAGCGGCCGGCGTAAAAAAATAGTCCCCTCATCAGTCATCGCGGATGGCCGTGTCACCGCCCGGCGATGAAACAATGCTCGCCTCGCGTTACTCGCCGTGTCGGACCGCACACTGAGATGGAGGAAATAGGAGATGGAGATGGAAAGGCGATGCCTATGCGTGACCAGTTGGTGCGTTGGTTTGGTGCGTTAATAACCGTTTTCCCGCGGTCACTAATCAAGTGTCGCTGGATCTTGTTGCCGATAATTTTGCTCGGGCTTTGTCCCACCTGATGGGAGAAAATGAAAATTGAGAGTGTTTGAAGTGTGTTGGTGTTGGGTTGCGGGGAAAATGATAAATTGATTGTCTTGTGACCGCATCCGTGAAAAGTCTCGAATATTAACTTTCATTTAAATCGAAGATCTCCAAGTTCGTTCAATCGTTCAGCAAACACATAAAGATATGGAAAATTTGCGAATGGGGGAGTATTTCTTTAATCTTCGATACACATACTATAAGCAAAAAATTAGAAATCTATAGTATTAGGGACCGTCCATAAATGATGTGTCACGATAGGAGGGGAGGGAGGGGGTTTCATTAATCTGTGACACTTAAGGGGGAGAAAGGTGTTTCAAGAATTGTGACATCACACTCACACATTGGAAATCAACAAAAAAAAAATAAGTGTTCACTCTAAAATTATATGGTGCGATGGACTTATACGTATATTGGAAATATTGTTCTCAGATTCTTATAAACCTTATTATTGGTAGCAGAGAGTGACATGAGACAAAAGGGGGAAGGGGTTATAGTGTTATAGTGAAATGTGACACTTTTTGACATAGAGGGAGGGAAGGGGTCAAAAGTGTTGAAAAAAAGTGGGATGTCATTTATGGATGGCCCCTTCCAAAATTTTTTATTAAAAAATATGGTTATAAATTTGTTTTTGAAATGGATAAATCAATCTCTCACTATTTCAAGGGTATTTCTAGAGGTTCCCAAAATTTTTAGGTGGTGTTGCCCATATTGGAAAATTGATTTTTCCCTGTATCCTGACCAAATGGTGCAAAATTTTTAAAAATAAACTATATTTAAGTGTTTTATTTAACGAATTTGTGTTTATTTCTCACGAGCCTTATTTTATAGAATTTCTTTAATTAGATCATCAACCATCACAAATTCGGCTTTGCAGAAAATTTAGGAATTAAAAATGAAATTAACATCTACTGATAAGTTAAAAAGGAGAAATTAAGCTTTTACATTCATTACAAATAATATTGTTTATAAAACTCAAATTACTAAAAACATTCTATGCAAATATAAAATGCAATAATACATGAGTATCAATCAAAGAAACCCAAAGATTTAGAGAGTAGGAGAAAAAGAAATTATTCAAATTTTAGTAAGTAAGTCAATGAAAAAACGAAATATATTAGTTTGTCAGTACTCAAAATCCATTGCTAAATTATTGATCCTCCTGGTATTCATGTGTAACAGCATCTTTTATTTGTAAAGTTGGGTAAAAATCAAACTTTTTTCAGACATTTCTTGGAAATAGTATAATAGTATATCGCACCTACTGATAAAATTTAAGACACTTAAATAAGCAGAAAGAATATTCTACGAAACATTTCTCTCAACATAAGTTTATTTCAGGACATTTTCAAAACTAAACGTTTTTAAACGTGGTTCTAAACAATGAACTATCCTCTCACACTATCTCAAAACCAAGCCACTTCTCAAGGTCAGAAACACATCATCCCTTAGAGGCATCCCGTGCTCATCCACAATCCTTCCGAAACCGAAGGAAGAGCATTAATCATCCCTTCGATGAAGAAGAGCCGGAGAAAGAGAAGCTTCATCTAATATTCAGCGAGAGCAGCTTTTAAATGCTGTGCTGAGGCTTTCTGAAAGTGGGGGAATGCGTGTTTTAAGTTAAGTTGGTTGTGTGAAGGGATTTGGTGAGGTTTGGATGCTGGATTGGACTGGAGCGTTTTTAATAAGTGTTTGTTGCGCTTTCGGGAAAGTTGGTTGTTGTAATTGCTTTGGGATGAAGGTTTTTGATTGCTGTTGGGTATGTTAGGACTTTGAAGAGGTGTAAAAGGCGTGTTTTGGGAGTTGTTTTAAATGGGGTGTGTTTAGGTGACGAAGAATAGAAAAGCATGTAATAATTTTTTTTGTAGCTTTATCATTTATATTTATGTATACATAATTTTGAGTGACTGGTATAGTAAATGGGTTTTCTTAAAACTGCTAGAAATGAAAGGTTGATGTTTTGAAATTTACCAGGTGTTTCTTCCTGTTATAGTATTTACAAAGTTCTCAAAATTTATAAAGCTTTTTACACCTTAAAATTTTAACGTTAGTATTTTAAGAAATTCTACAATAGAAATCTTACAAAATTAACTTAATGATTAAATGTATAAACGAAAATTAACAAATCCTCCAACTGAAATGAAGTTTTAAAAAATTTCGAGAAAGGCTTTAAGAATTAACTGAAATTGTTTTAAAAGGAGTTTCTGGTTGTGCCACCAATATTAGTTATTAGCTGATGTACTAAAATCTTTATTCATATTTATTCTCTCACTTATTACATCACATTTAGACCGACAAGGCATCCATCTCATCTTTGACCACCCACGTTCTATCACCCATAAGAAAGCTCCCTCAAAAGAAGCCCAAAAGTCAATTCCTCCAGCACGAGTCCAGAAAACAGCCGAAGCATGACGCCGTTGTGTGCAAATATATGCTCAGGCCCCAAATTGAAACCCAGTCGACCGTCACTTCGACATCGGGTGCCCTTTTGTGAACGTCGTCGCGAATCACCGGTTTTACGAGCACCCGTATTTGCCCAACATGCCCACGAGGCACCGCCTTCTCCAATGAAACCCGAGAACCACTCATATTCAGATTTTTCTTTTCCTGTGCTGTAAAAGCGCAACAGCTGTGGGACGGTGAGAAACAGCACCGGAATTGAGGGTCCGAAACCGCTAATTTCGGAGTTAGGACAACATGGGTCTGGATTGGATGATTGTTGTGTTCGAAAAGCAAATGGATTTGTTAGGGGGAGGTCATGGGTAATGAATGACATGATGAGTCATGGGGTACCAATGGAAACAAATCACTTAGTAAGTGCAAGGGACGCTCATTCATAAAAGAAATACAGGATGTTTCATTTAGTAATGATAACAGTGGAAACACTCGAATCACAGGGGCACTGATTTACCATTAGGCCTTGAGGGAAATCTTATTGCAATGTTACCAATTATTTTAATTGAATTGAAGTACAAATTATATCTGTCATAAATTTAGAATATTCTAAAATAGTGTTGTTCAATATGTTTAGAATCTAAATGCGTTCTATAAAAAAAAAACACAAGAACACATTTTCTGTCTGTGATTTTTTTAGCCACACTTGTAGCACTATTTTTTGAAGAAATTTCTGGATAGCGACACTTTTTAAACATATTCAGAAAACTGTCACGATCCAATAAAGAATATATTAGGTAAAATTCTAAGCTAACAACACAAACTAAAGGTTTATTTGAAGACAAAAAAACTATTCTTAAATGTGTTGTGAAGTTTGCAGTGTGCATATACTATGCAATTTAATTTGCATACAAATAATCTTAAAAAGTATAAATGAAATAAGTTTTTATAATAAACCTATAAAAAATACGTTCAGATAACGTAATATTAAATATAATCAGGTTTATTTTCAGCCTTAAGTTTAAAATTGTGTTAACTCTCCATTTAATTTCCAGTGTTTGGGAGGTAGGGCCAATACCAATGTGAAAGAAGCGAGGAAAATATTACAAGGGTTTTGAGACATCAATATCCAAGATATCCAGATATACTGCATTAAAATTTTCAAGACTGCTATTAAAGTTTATCTTGAAGGATATGATTATAAGAAGCTAAAAGTAGGTTTTGTTACTTTTTCTCATCAGTAAATAGTTTTTTTTTAAAGATAATCTATAAAAAAATTTTTTTCATGTTCAGAGGGTCTGTAATTTTATATTTACTACGTTAATCAGCAATAGCAATACATAGTTGTTCTTCATTGCTATTTACATATTCTTCATCTCGAACAAAAATGAAGCTAAAATATTATTCATGTTGGAATCATTGAGTACATTTTAAAGATTTTTTTTAGGATTTGACTTTATGTTACTTTTTACTGTGATACCTCAGTTTCCTGTCTCATTTTACCAGATCCAGATAATAAATCAACATAAAATAACTAAAAAGGTCTCCTTTTTAGGCACGAATCTGAACTAAAATTCAAATGAATGAATTCCTTTCAATGATATCAAAACAGGATCAGTGGCAAAAAAGAGAACAGATAGGCTTGTACTCACACAATAGCTTTTTCATAAACTGTCAACTAAACTTCCTGTTTCCATTCTATTCATTTTTGTAACACAAATCCTGTTACTTTATCTATTTAGTGTCATGTAGATGAACTAAACATTTTAGCATTGACAGTGTACAAAAAGGGCTATTTTTAGGGGGGTTTCAATACTAGCTTTATATTCTAATTATATTTTCGAATACTACTATGCATTTAATTTCACAGTAAAATTATTTTCCTCTATCTATATTAAAATATGGGAATTGCGTAAAATTTAAGTTTTTTACAGATTTATTAATCAATATGAACAAATAACTTTCAGCACTCTATATGCTTAAATAAAGTATTGGACCTCCTTTACCATTTTTTACATGTAACACTCTTGATAAAAATTTTAAATTTCCTTTTTCCTTTATATTTGACAATGTGCTATCCAATATCTTTAACATCGTGCATTCAATGAAGTTAAACATTGAATAAATTATTTTTTTCGTTTCAAAGTCAGACTCAAACGTAGTAGTAAGTTGATATGTCAACTACTACTATGTTTTGAGTGTAATCAAATGTAAAGTATACTTTACATTTGATTTTATTAAGCTTTAATTTAAAAGCTTAGTTAGAGATGTATGATCTAAAAGGTATTTCATACCATTCTTTTATCAAGTATTTCATTGAGTCATCAATTATGAATGTCTATCTACAATCTGACATTGTATAAATTCCCATGCTTAGTTAATTTTAATACACCCACATACTATTCATTTTTACTTTCATAAAAAAATTAAAAACATTTAAGAAAATTAATCAACTGCATTTTATTTGATAGTATAAACATACTATCAAAATAAATTTCCCCGGCATTTTATTTCTAAAAATAATATTTTTCCTTGAATTCTTACCCCATCAACATAGTTTTTTTAAACTCCTATAGGAGTTTAAAAAAACTTACCATATGAACTAGTTTACCCTGATGATAAGATCTTATGTGCATGAACTCAAAGCGATCCTTACAGAATTGTCACAGTTTGAATTCAGCATCATATAATAAAAGTGTATTTTTAACATTTCTAATGCATTTAGATCATTTAATATAGTTGCAAAATTTTAAATTGTCCATCAAGACTAAAATCAAACTAATTTATATGCAAAAACAGATTATTGTGAAAAATACCTTCAGCAAAATTTAAAATTTCCTGAAAAAAGACATTTATTATGATTTAGTTATTCATTTTTGTCCAAATCGATGTATTTTTTTCTTCTTATGAGTGGGAAATTCTTTTGAACGTATCTTTCAAGCATAAAGAACATGGTAGTATACTTTCTTACAACAAGATAAAAGCACAAATAAAAATATTATATTTTTATTTGTGCTTTTATCTGGTTGTAAGAAAGTAAATATTACGTGTTTTTAAAGATTTCTTTATTACTTGTATCAATAAAAAAAACCTACATTTAAATTATATTATTTACTTGAGTAGATATGTATGAAGTAATCAACAATACATTCACAAAAATAAGGAAGAAAATATATTTAATTAATTTTCTTCCTACAGTCAGAATTAGTTATAACATTTATTTTAAAACACTGATGGGCAATTCCACCGTAACTCACGCTACATTTTTTTCAAAATTACTATTTCAAGTAATTTTTTAAAATAGAAATTACCATTATTTTCTTTCTAAAAAAATCCTGCATATTGAAATTTATGCTCTTAACTTAAAATAAGTTTTGCGAATCTTTTAAAAATTTTAGTTTTTTAAATATTAATTAAAATAGAGTCGTAACTCACGCTACAAGAAAAAGACATGGATTTATTAGTATAAAATTCAGGATTGTTTTTCTGCTTAAATAGTGTTTCAATAATTCTATATGCTTGTCAGGTTTTCGAATATACTTCCCTTATTCTAAAATAGCAAACAATTTTACTGAGAATACTTAAGAAAATAAGAAATTAAATAAAATTTAGAAAGCTGTTCGTAACTCACGCTACAGTACTTCGTAACTCACGCTACATATTGAAAAAAAGTTGTTGAAAATCATAAAAAAAAACAGCCAAAAATATTACTTGAGCACATTTATTCATCATAGAACGAAAAATCAGTTATAAAAATTAGAAAATTTTCCTCAAATATTCATAATTATTAGTATTTTTCGAAAAAATCTACAGTTTCAGAAAACATACTAAACCCGTGTTCTTCGCTCTTTTTTATGGCATTTGGTAAAAATTTTAATTATTTGGCCATGTTAATAGTTATTTATTTTTTTTAAGTTTTAAAAATTGTTCTTTCTGCATTCTTTAACAAAAAAAAACAAAACTTTAACATCCCCCTTGTTCTGGAGAATTGCAGCATATCGGAAAACATTTTTCCAGAAGAAAAGTTCCTGCTGGAACATTATACTGCTATACTACCACTTGATGAGAGACCTGTTCTGTTTTGCGTAGATTTTGGGTCTCTGATCTGAGATGTGAATGTCGCACCTTTAATAAGTCCCGTTGTAGTGTAAATGCAATGCATTTTGGATATAATCTTTAAATGGAGCTACATTTTCAAATGTTAAACACAGTAGTGTGTTTATTAAATATTTTTCTTTCTAAATCCGGTTTATAATAGGTATACGAATTCCTTAACTTAGAATGTGACGTTACTTTTATATTTATAAAAGTCAACAAATAGCTAAATTTTTAAATTCAGCTGAGTTACCGCAATAATATAATGGATATTAGCGCAAGCCGTAACTCACGCTACAATAGTTTTTTTGCTTTATAACATATTAAAACTGGATATTACTTATATTTAACTTTAATTATGAATTAAGATGCTAAAAATTGAAGAGAATAAAAAATTTGGAAGTTTTTAATGCTTTATTGGATCCGTAATATTACTATAACCTATTTTTTCGTAACTCACGCTACATGATATAAGCGTTCAGTTTTAATCATGAATATAAATGTGATAAAAGAAATTTAAACACTTAATTTCATTTTTATTATAAAGTTTATGAGTATATTTAACAAAAAAATTGTAAAAACAAATAAATTATTTTTTTAATTTGCAAAATTAAACATATCTTTTTCATTAGAAGATTAAACTTTAAAACAAGCAGTTCTGAAATATTGACTTTTAGATGCTGAGATTCCGATAAAAATTAACTTCTACAAAATTTAAACTATGGAAGCACAAATAGATCAATACTGCATAGTTATTCACAAAAATAATTAGAAAATTTTATTTTTTTATTTTTAATGATCATGTCCCTGTTCATATGGAATAGCCCTGATAATGATAAATAAATTTCCATTATTATTATGTAGGTACTCAAAGAATAAAACTTAAAATTATCACACATGGAACTCTTTTGTAACTTTTCAAGGAGTAGGATAGTTGTAAAGCTAAATAAATCAACAATACTGCAAATATTTTGCATGAGTTATTAGCATTTTATCAAGTACAAGGGATGAAATTTAAAAAAAAAACTCATTCAGAGTAGTCAAGATTGTAAAAAATTAATAGAATTTAATTTTATAATTTACTAAATTTTCAAGGTAAAGGTATATTTGTTATTGATACTCTTACAGATCCTCATCAGATTCCAGTCATCATTTATCACTCATCATTTTTTATCAAAACATTGAACAAACACTTCAATTAAAACTTGTCATTATGTTACACAAATGTATGCATACAGAAGTGAAAGGTTGAGAATGTTCATACTTTTCTGATATTTCAGTCATTTCCGAAAAGTTTGTCTAAACATCATTGGTTAACACTTCAGACAGTTCTCACGTTACATGTAGAAAATCTTTGAATGATACAAACTTGAATATTCACACAATCCTCTCCA
Source organism: Tetragnatha montana (assembly GCA_963680715.1). Taxonomy (NCBI): domain Eukaryota; kingdom Metazoa; phylum Arthropoda; class Arachnida; order Araneae; family Tetragnathidae; genus Tetragnatha; species Tetragnatha montana. The sequence goes on from OY796683.1 coordinate 23,997,838, forward strand.
AAATGCGTTCAAAGTTTATTTAAATAGCAGTACAACATCCTAAATGCACTGATAACATGCAATTTCATACATTGTCGTTATTATTCTAAAACAAAATCCTTGCATTACATGTTTATGAATCAATCACATTCCATCTTTCCTTGTGCAGAAAAGCCTGTAAAAACATCACATTATAAATACAGTTAACTATAAACAATACGTTATCTCCTCCAACATAGCCAAAATACATAACAACGAAACTCATCGACCGGCGCAGTCCGAGTCCCGCCGCGGCGATCCGATGCGCCCTGGGCGGCAGAGGCGTCGGAGAGTCCCTCGGGGATTCCACGCAGCAGCGGCCGCGCTGATGTCACGGGTGCCGACGATCCCTCGGCACAGCCGCTGGGGATAGCCCTTGAATCCCTTCAGTTATACAGTGAGTAATGAAGGTTTGTGTTTAAGATGTTAAGGTTAGGTAATTATATTCATTATATTCTTAAGTTCGAAAAGGAACGTCGACAATTTTTTTAAGTCATAAACAAGTAACAAAAACAACGTTTAATTTGCACATGAAATTTAAAATTTAAAATCTTTAAAACATACAAATTTGTTTCGGGGGGATAAATTTCCTGTGCTAATTATACGTTGTTTTTGTTACTTGTCTATGATTTTGCACAGTTTGCTTTTATTTTTCATTAAATTTTAAGTCGTCGAGTTTCCGAGTTTTTAATTTATTAATGAATGAAATCACTTTGATAAGGCTTTTTTTATAGTTTCAATTTCGGGAGATTTTAATATTGACTTTTTTTTATATAGGATAAGCAAAATAACCAATATTTTGAAAAATTATAATGAAAACTCAGTATCTCGACTTTTTAGAAAAATATTGGTTATTCTAAAATAAATTAAGGACCTGTGGAAATTCTTTAAAAGTCTATTTTAAAACAGTCACATAAATGATAAATTATTTATTTCAGAAAGATGAAAGGAAGTTATCTTCACAGAAATTTTATTTAAGTGCTTTAAAAACTATATTGGGCAATCTATCGTAAGACAAATTTTATTTGACATATTCATAAGAATTTAATGTATTGTTCTATTGAAAAACTAAAAAATATTTTACAGTAACAACTATAGGACGTTTGGGTAAATAAACTATTTCATGCAAAATTCCTAACATGAAAAATAGAATTGAAATTGTGAATACATCTATCCAGGGTGAGAAAATTATGCTAATAAGTTTTATTTTGTTTTGTAACTAGGAAGGAAAAAATTGTGTTGGAAACAATGTATGGAATGTTAGTATAAATTAATCTTACAAAGAAGAAATTTATGTGAAAAAGTTAAATTTGACAAAAATTAGTTTCATAAAGGTTCTCCTTACAAATTAATGCATGTTTACCCCATGGAAATTATGGAAATTTTTTATGAATGATGTTCTAAAAAATTTAAACATACTAATTAATTTATTTGAATCAGGGTCCAATTATAATAAAAAGAAAATAATTCAAATTAATCGAAAACAACAATTTCTTTCTATACTTATCCTTCTTAAGCTTCGGGTATTTTTTATTTGTTTTCATTTATTATTCCTTTTTTGCAAAAAAGAGTAAAAAAAGTCTGTAGCCAACAACAAAGGTATTTTTAAAAGATAGAACTTTAAGTCTAAAATATATATTATAATATAATACCTCATGTACTTTAATAAAAATCCTTATAGATAATTGTGTCAATGTTTCCAACTCATTTTTGACTTTAATGGAAAAGAAATTTATCAATTGAGTAAAATTGTATTATTTTATTATTTAAAAAAGATAATTAAACTCTTTTCAAAATTAAAAAAAAAAGCTTTATACTCACAATAAAATTTTGTCATCGCTATATTTTTCTCCCTTGTTAAGACATGAGGATATTTATATCAAACTTCTTCAGGTGTTAAAAAAGCCACATCCATTTATTCCTATTAATATGCGTGATAACGCTTGTGGTACACTACGTGCGTCGAATGCCAAAGTTGTTAAAGAAGTGATTTTGAGACTGTAATAACTGGGTAGAAAAAGAGAATATTTGATCTATCGAAGCTTCAGTGCATCAGTAATTTCTCAATCAAGAAATTTACCTCTTATGTATTAATTAGTACATAAATAGAAGAGTTACAATTCTTGATTTAGAAGTTACTGCGCACTGACGTTTGTGCAAATGTGATGAGATCATAATAAATAACCTAATCAAAGTCCTAAACATTAGAAATATTATTTCCTAAATAATTCACTCTCTAAAAAATCTACTGATTTTTGACAGAACTCCCAGAAAACGCCTATAGTATAATTTGTGCAGGAAAATCCTGCTTGGAATCCTGTTATTGCATACAGACATTCTCTGTATAAAATAACAGGGCACAATACATACTGAAAGAATTTCTCAGATAAATTAACTTTATCGGATTAAATGTAGTTCAATCAGTGAGATAGAAGTCCACTGGCAAAAATAAATTCATAGAAAATAATTAGGAAGTAGTAAACACAAAAGCTTACATGTTTTCAAAATTTAACAAATTTATAAAGCTACAGTCAGCACTGGGAATCGATCTCATATTTAGTGCATGATAGATGAGTATTACGCTAACCATTGTGCCATGACGTATTTGTGTGGAGTCATGTTAATTTAAAGTAATATGCAAAATTGTAAAGGTAACTTTACTCTGGGTTTGAAGGAGTTCTTAGCGTTTTTCTAGGATTTGTTACTGTTCACCCAAAGTAAGAGAAAAGGATATAATGATAAAAAAAGTAAAAACAATAATGTGAAGTTTTAGAATTAGAAACACAAGGGATAGAGATCAGACGAATACAACAAAAAAAAAATATGGCGCCGAACTGAGTTGCAGATAATTTTTTTTTACAATAAATGAAGATTTTCTGTCACAGGACTGTTATTTCTGTTACAGAATATCTATAAAAACCGCAGAATTATTTCATAGGTGTGCTGGATTACAGATAAAAATTTTATTTTACATAAAAATGGATCTATGCAGTTAAAAGTATTGTTGAATATCCGTTAAAACAAAAGGTTTTTTCAGAGTGTATCTTTTGCTAACTGATTTGGTTTAAAGATGCACTGAAAATATTTCAATTTTCTAACCCTCTTATACTCTTTTTAACTGTCTCTCTATTCGTTATACTCACAATAATAAAACTCTTTAAATTATCAACCTTTTCTCTCTCGCCCTTTCTCTCCCTCTCTCATTTTATCTTCCTCGCTCCAAATAAAGGTGAAAAAAAGATAAAGAATAAGTAGCTAAGTATGGTTAAAGTTATGACTAAAATTACTTTATTTACGTCCCTTCTTTTTAAATTGATACCACTACATGAATATCTTTCAATGTAAAACTTTCAGAATTAAGAACTATTGTTGAACCCGAAAATTTTAAGAGAAAAACCTAATATTTAATGTACCTACTTTATTACAATAATTTTAAAAACTCTCTTTCAAAAACATATCTTACGACAATAACAAAAGTTATTACTTGGCTTAAAATCTCAAAAACTGGTAAATAAATACTTGAAGTATTCAATTTAAAGCAAACAAACTTTAATATCTACATCTCTAATCGTAATAATGCATTTCAATTTGTCTTTTATTCTTAAAAAAAAACTTTGATAGCATCCAATAGCATTCGAATTATGGAGGATTTTTTTACGGTTACAGCGATGCTTAAATTTAAATGTAATGAGTTTGTAATCCAAGAATAACATTCCAAACAATCCCATACTTTTGAATACACATTTTGATAATCCCTTTCAAGAGGCTGGAACTTCTCGTCTTTGAAATTTAATTGTAATAACTATAAATGCTCGAAATCACCGCCTAAATTCAATTTCTAGAGATTGCTTTTCCTCAAAAACAATAAAGAAGAGAATCAAAAATACTTCTCCCCACATAAAAAGACAAGACCTTTTAATTTAAGAACAATCCTCTATTGTCATCCAAAAGTAAGGCGATTTTTTCTTGCGTTTCTTTTTTTTAAAAAAAAGTAATTTTAATCATCGCAAATGAAGACAGCTAACAATAACTTCGCGTTATAAGTACCCGGCTCAACGTAAAAAATAATAATCTGCCCATCTCGCTTGTATTTTTCTAATAATCTAAACAACCTTTCAATGATAAAAACAGAAAGAGCTATAAGCTGGATGAGAAGCGAGTAATTTTATTTTTAATTTAATGAAAAAAAACCCTCGTATATACCCAAGTGACTTTTTATGCTTAAGCTTCTTTTTAGAGGAGACTTGCATAAAAATAATGGTAATATCTTCGTGAGTTTCAACTCCATTCTTTTTCTCCCGTTCATAATCTTGTCTTATTATGTTTTATGAGTCTGGGCTTTGGTGATCATAGTAAACAAATCATAAGGGCTCGTCGATGGAGAAAAAAATCCCCCCGGTGTTATAAAGAGCTTAAACTACATCTATGTTAATTACTCTTTTATTTCTGAAGATAAAACTCTGAATTAGCATCAGAGAATGAAAGATGTTCTCTGTTGTTGAAAAAGAAAGGGAGGTAAAAAAAAATTAAATGCCTAATGCTCAGATGTAAACCTTATAAGCTTTTCCTAGAATGAATGTGATGCTGTGTTGTATCTGATGGGTCTCTTCTCAAAATAGGGTTTTGATTTATGCTAATTAAAAGGGAATTAGCCTAGTTGATGGGTGTTTCGTCCAGTATTTTGTGTTCTTCAATTGTTCGAGCGTGGTTCTCTAAATCACGGAATATGCTGAAACGTGATCTTTAATTTGTCTGCATGGTCCGAGTCAAATGACACCTGGTTTTCAATTGCTCAGAAAAGAATGAAATTTTCTTTATAGTATGTTTGTGTGTATAACAGATACTCGATGTCTGAACTTAAGAAAATTTATCTCTCTTTCTCTACAGCTAGTACGCACTCAGAAAACATTTTTGTAGAAGCCTTTTTGCATTATTTTTCAATGATGGTTCATGTAGTTCAGTTTTTTAAGGATACCTGAATTCAGTGAATTTTGACACCTTAAACTTGTGCTTATTTTAATATAATCTAAAATGTGATGTGTTTATATTTATTTTGAATACCATAGAAAAATCAGGAAATCTTTTGACTGTAATAATGTGTTAAAATAAAAACGATCTGAGATTCATGAAGGAAGTCCTAATTTTGAGAGAAATCAAGCATCGTAATATTTTATTTGAACAACACTGGAATAAGTTAAAATTTTAAAAACATATTAGATAAAATGACATATTCTTGTTAACCATTTTCATCATTTTATCTCTTAAAAGAAAACAATTTAGAATGAATGTCATCAAGCACTAAACAAGGTAGTAGATGAGATAAAATATATTGTTCGTGCCTTGTATGTTTCAAGAAAATTTAAATTTGTTTCAGTTAACATGTTTACACTCATATAGAATTAGTAGTACTTTTTAATTCAATTCGACAAATTTCTACAACTTATACACATTTTATTAAGACTCAATTATTTATGATGTTTTTGAAAACTTATGCCTTTGAATTTTTATGTTCGAAAATATTCATGAAATATTTTGTCCTTCGATTTCTTAAGAGTTTTTAAATTTTCAAAATACAGCTGAAAGAACAGGGCATGGAGTAAAACAGCACTAAAATAGAATTCAATAAATATTTCATCCTTGTAACTCTTAAGGCAGTATTGTATGAAGACCATTGTTTTTAATCCTAATGTATTTCGATTGATGAGTCATGTTCCCTATGATTGTTTATTCAAATACGTAACAATATAGTATAATTGGAAATCTACTTATAAAAGTAAAAACCTGAAATGAAAGAGATATAAGAACGCATGATATTATTTCAACATGAAAAGTATCTAAAGATTAAAAAAAACAGATGGAAACCTTGAAATCTTTTCAGAAAAGCAAGCAAGCTCCAAAATCTTTTAGTTTTATAAGATAATGTTAAAAAATCTAAATTTCATAAAGTTCATTAAATTAATTGATAGAACTAATTTTAAATAACAGAGTTTTTAAATTAAGCTAAATGTTTTCTAAAGCTATTTCATCTTAAGTTTTTTTTGCTAAGAATAATAGCGAAGAAAAAGTAAATATGAAGATAATTAAACTTCCTATCAAATCAATGTTTTTCTAATTTATTGAAATTTTAAATTTACCACTAATTAATAAGATATTATTGTATTTTATTCTGTATACTACCATTGTATTCTGTGTATACTATTCTGTATACTATTATTGTATTTATTCTTTACAGAATCCCAAATACATTTTATATAAAGGTTAGATGTTGTTTTAAAGGAAAAACTCACAGTAGGTAAAACTTAATAAAACCTTAAATGCCCATTACTTGTTACTAAAAGATGTGAAACTAATAATTCCTTTTAGAAGCATTCTTATAAACATTCCTGACTAAAACCTAAAATAATAAATTAAATAATTGAACAAAATGTGCACAAATAAAAAAAAAACAATGAATTAAACAAATAACTTATGTGATATAATTTCTTTTACTAATTAGCTAAACATCTAAACTGCATTTTAAAATTCATTGCATTTTAAAATTTTGAAAGAAAAAAAAGGGTAAAAGTAAAAAAAAGTATAAAAGATGAAATAAATTTAATTGTTTTCTTTCAAAAAAGAACTTTGAAAGATTTTAAAATGACATTACTTTCTTACGAGAAATTTTGATATTCTTTTAATGTTGCCACTCAACAAACACAGATATCAACAGGAAAAATCATTACCTAAATTCATCTCACTGAAGCATATAAAGCACCAATAATAAATATTCAAAAAATAAATCTTTAAACAGAACATAATAGATAAGTTAAGCCTAACCGCTTCAGAATTTATCGAATATAGTTCCAAACAAATCTACGAACAAAACCTACCAATCCCACATTAGCATAAAACTACCTATCCCTTACCTCAACTCACCACCAAACCTTTCTCAAAAACCGCAAATATCGGAGAGCCTCCAGTAAAATATGCAACACCACCTTATCAAAGCGAAGCAAGTTAATGGAAATATTCATCGCGTAGCATCTTTTCGAAAAGAAGCCAAAGGCCTTCGGGGCAAGCGACATCTGCAGGAGGCCCCCCCTTCCAGACCTGTCACATCCGTTGTCTTTCTGGAAATTGAAGAATGATAGTGAAGCGTAAATAGGAAAAACAGCTTTTTTTTGTTCTTGCTGTAGTTTGTTTTTGGAGTGATCGATTGATGGCAGTTTTGGCAGGAGAGGGAGAGTTTCGGAGTGGGACGATGGAGGAGATAAGGGCAATTAAAAAGGCTGGTTCCGAATTTTAATCAAAAAATGATGAGGTTTAGGATAAGTGTCAACATAGTATCAAATGACGCTTTTACAGAAAGTATTTAATCGCGGTTGATACATACTTTATACGCCTACTGCTGATGGAGGTCACAGAAGGTATCTATATGGATGAGGATCTCAGTATGTACTAAGCAGCTTTGATCAGCAAGTTAGCTGTATTGCTCCCAGGCGCGGATTCAAAGGAGAAAAGGGAGAAACTTGGGGTGAAAGAGAAAGAAGGAAAAAAAAGAGAGAAACGGCGTAGAAAGGATAAAAAAGAAAGTATATTCTAAAGACCAAAAATTTTTTAGTCATTTAGGCCCCTTTTTTTAACATCAGGGGGGCACTTTTCCCAGATTGTTCAAACTTTTTCGTTCATTAAGACGTGCTTGTGCTGATCAAAAATGAGTTATTTAGGGTTAAAATCCCTACAATTTTGTGGGGGAGAAATTTCATGGGGGGATCTGGAGAAATTTCATGGGGGGATCTAGAGAAATCTTTTGAGAAAAAAAAGTTAAATTTTGTAGATATTTGCGTCCATATCAATCCTCAAAAATTGCCCTTTCCTATTGGAGCCTTGACCTGTTATAAATAAAAGATTTCAAGTGCTAAAAGCAAATGAATGTATGAAAGGTTACATACTATTAGTTGGTTTAGAAGTTAAAACCTAAATCCTTTATAAATATGATGTGATGATGTCTTATATGCAACAAAAGTATAACTTTTATGATTGAGGTTATTAAAGACAAGAGTAAACCTTAACCTTTAAAATTTTAAGAATCATTATTTGATATTGGCAATGGCTATCCACAATTCATAAAATGTTCAAATTCAGATGAGTATTTTAATTTTGAAAGAATTCCTAATTTTAATCAAAAAATGATGAAGCTTGGGATTTTTGTCGCCAAGGTGGTTTATAACATCAAATGGCACTTTTAGAACAAGTGGTTTTGATAATCGTAATACTTTTATACGCCTATCTATTGTCTGATGGAAATAACTATTTTATTACTATCTACAGCTCCAAGCAATGTAGTAATGTTAGTCAGCAAGCTTGATATTACATCAATTTTAAATAGAAGATTGCTAGTGCCAAAACAAATGACTGTATAAAAAGTTACAAGGCGTAATTTTGCTGGATTAGAGGGCTAATATTAATGTTGGTTGGATTAAAATTTTAAAACCCCAAATCCATTAGAAGTAGTACAATGGTTGATAGGAAAATAAAAGTATAACTTTACATAGTGATTAAAATTTCAAGAATGATTCATTTGATATTAGCAATTTATCCATTAAATTATTTGAAATTTATAAAATGTTCAAATGCAGGTGAGTCGTTTAATTTTTAAGAACATTAATACATAATGTGTTCTAAGTATTTTTTTTGCTCCCTTCTAATTTTCTCTTTAAATTTCTTTTAATACATTAAAATTAAGCAATTTATTTCAGATAATTTTTTTTAATATTTATGATGAATGATTGTGGCTAACAAAAGGTAATACATTAATGTACTCATTTAATAGTTAATTAACTATTAAATGAGTTTTCTACAAAGTATTCTGAGTATTTTTTTAACATATAGAAACCAGAGTGTTATTAATGTATTAAATCGCATTTAATGCATTTAAAATATTGAAGTTTTGAAACAAAGCATATCATAAGGTATTAAATCTTTGTGTGGTACCAATTCATAGAAATTGTTTCAAAATAAAAATCTATTATTTTATTAGTAAAAAAATGTATCACTCTTATAAACTAAATAATTAATTTCCTTCCATACAAATATTGAAAAGGCACCAGTTACTGTAAGTGAAATAGGGAAAAGTGTACGGTTAAAGTGATACTACATTAAATTGAATAAGTTCTGAATGCATAAATAATATTTCAATGGCGCAAAACTCTTAAATATTTAACAATAAAAAAACTTGGTGCTGAAAGTGTATTAACTATTCATTACTTTTTACGGATTTTCAAGTGGTTTAAGAGGTTACCAAGGTAAAAGACATAGAAATGTGCAAGACACCATTTATTAAAGCATTCATTTTTCAATTAACGTTTGTAAGGTAGTTGTACTGTATTTTTAATACATTGCGTTAAAAGTGTTAATAATTAAATTAACTCGAACATGTACTATTAATAATTGAAATCAGAAACATTATTTCAAAGTAATAGTAGCTTAAGATTTCACTTTAAGATCTTTTTAAAAGGTAATTGAAATTTTTAACTATGTAATTGATTTTAAGAGGGGTATTGATGTGTAGCAAGTGTGATATTTACATAAAGCTCATATGGACAGAACGTAATTATGAACAAGAGAGTATAAGATAACTATACTATAAAGGAAAGAACTTGTATGTTTTTTTGTCGGATTTACTGGAATTATTACTCTATTTTAATACTAATTGTATTTATATCTTTTTATTTTGATATTTTAGAAATATCGGTACTACTTTTGTTTAAAAATATTTTACTAAAAATGTTAGGTACAGGGAATTCTGGAAAATGAATAGCGATGTCTAACATATTTAAATCACAACAGATAAGGGAAATGAATTTAATCAATCAATTAAAAATTTGAGTTGAATATTACTTCTATATCGAAAGTGATAACCTATTTAAAACTATTTACGTTTTTTGGCAGGTTTTTGCAATAAAAGTTTCATACATGACAACCTGACAGTCTTTTGTATTACAATTACCCCTACTGTCTTGTAATATCCCTTTAAGAAAATAATTACTATTTTTATAGTGATGTACTACTTATTCTTAATAGTAAAAATACTTCTACTTATTTACTGTTCGCTTACGTGTATAATTAATGTATATTTCGTATTAGACCATTTTTTATTGCTTGAAAACAGCACATAAAAATTTTGTTTTACTAACATTTGCGATTTAAATTCAAAACACGAATGTTCTTTAAGTCACAACTGCACTATAAAATATTCTATTTATTTAAACAGTTTCTTTTTTTTAATGTAAAAAAACCTGAAAAATACATCTTAGTTAAGCTTTTTGAGCTAGGTTCAGTAAAGGAAAACTCTACCCGGAAACTACTTCTTTACGACATGCAATTCAATTTAAACAATTTCTCAAATCCAACGTTGAGTAACCAAAAGGCCTTCAACCCACCTATTAACGAATTACCTTTCGAATTTGACTAGCATTTCCTTGCGTGTTAAACACCATCACTTAATCATTTTTTTTCCTTTAGTCGGTCATTTCGGAAAAGGTTCAAGTGCTAATGGATTGAGCCTTAACACGTAAGAGGAAGAAGTGTGAAGTGATAAATATTGCATTTTACCCTTGTTTGAAAACAACTACTACATGGAAATGAATGGGAATTTGCTGTGGCAGAACTGTGCGAATGTTCTCAGCCTTGATTTTGAATTTTCAGTATTCACTCATATTTTATTTCCAATTAGTTTAGAAGAGTGTTGTAGTCTGGGTTTAGTGGAGTTCACATACTTTCTATGCAAATTCGTATGTTTGTATGATTTGGTGAATAATTTGTTCTTCTTTTTTGAGAAATATGAAAAACTATGAGAGACATCAGTAGAGAATAGGACAAGAGTAGTTCCTCCTTCACTCAGGATTTATTCATAAAATTTTTAAGTAGTATAAAGGTTTCTCCGAACTGTACTTTTATCTCATGCTTTTTATAGAAAGTAATGGCTTTCAATTTCTTACATTTAAGCATATGATATTACTATTAGGACTGTTAAAAAAACTTGTTAAACTTTGAAATATGATGCTAACTTCTTAAAACTTTTTCAATAAGGAAATTAATTTTTGGATCAGAATCAAAGATTATTACTTCTGTTCCTAAAAATGTGTAACTAATGTATATTTCGATCCTTCATATTAGGTTATATTAAGATTCTAAACCTTATACCATTTATTTTTACTCAAGAAGTTATCATATTTTATTAAAATATTTGCATAAAGTAAAGAAAGTTTTCAAATTCGTTCTTGTACAAATAGGTATACTGTTTTGATTTAAAATATGTTGTGATGATCCTAATTTCAAAAGAGGCATTTTCTTGGTTTCATAAATTTCAAATACACATATGTATCAAAAAAACTTACTTGTTAGTAAAATTTATTCCTACGAATGAATATCAACTTTTTTAGTTTATTAAAACTTGAAATGACAACCATTTCAGTTCAGAAAACTGACAATCACATTAGTTTTATGCAGCCAACACTAACGAAGCTCAGAAACTTTCATTTCATCACCAAAACGAAACGAGAAGAAAAAAAACTCAAAACCACTTCAAGAACAACATGGCAGATCCTCATCCCAAACACCACCCTAATTAGCACAAACCTTAAAAAAGAATCCTCACCTCTGCTCCAAAAAAAAACCCCAGCCATCTCCCTAATTTGCAAGGACTTCCCTCCCAAACAAAATACCTATCGATTTCACACGAAAAAGCTACAGCATCACAACACAATAACGCATTAAAACGCGAACAACGCACGACGACGCGTAATTGGCATAAAACAAGTTAAGGCGCATCAGGCTCTATGCCTCCATCATCATCTGCGTTTAAGGAGAGATGATTAAATCCTCCTCTCTCCTTATTATTTGCTCCCCGAAAAGAACCGGGGACGATGATGATGATGATGATAATGATAAAAAACACCATCTCTCCTCCGAAACACCCGGACTTGAATAGAGGAATCTATTAAAACGAAAGACCGAAAAAGAGGTGAATGGGTATCAGAGAAGCGCGAGCTCCCCATCGCTCCTGAACGCCCGGAATCGATGGGAAAACTCGGGCGGGTCAGGAGTTAAAGGGGTTCTGGGGGAAATGAAAAATAGTAGGGATTTATTTATTTTTGTCAAGGAAAGGAAGGGGAGAGAGGCGCCGGGACGAATTCATTATGCATGGGGGCTCTCGTCTGATTAAGGATGGGGAGGCGCGCTCTGATTGGCTGGAAGGTGGGTGGGGGTGGAGGGAAAATCAATGGAATCGAACGGTGGCTCTAATAAGGGGGCGCTCGCACCCTGAGAGGGGGCTTAGCGGGAAGGGCGCCACTTTCTCTCCTGGTCGTGGTAGGAGATCTGATGAGGCGTTTGGGTTTTTTTGTGGGAGGTTTGGAATGAGAGGAATGGGTCTAAAATCCGGGAGAGGTGGAGGGACATTGCTGTTGTGGAGTATCTTATTTTTTCCTGTTTTCCCGATACGAGTAAGCTGGTTCTCTTTGACCAACACTTCTATGGTTTTGGTAAAATTGCCAGTAGCAGAGATCCCAGTGTTTTTTCTTTGCAAAGCCGTTTACTACAGGTGATAAGGTTCTGAATTTTGAATAAGTAGTATAATAAATTGAAAGATTAATACATTTTGATGCAGAAATCAGACTGCCCTTTTCCTTTATAAAGATACGCCATGATGGGCTTTTTGAAAAACACAATTGAATGGGTGGCTGGAAAAACGTTGCATGCCTTTTTTTAACAAAGGTTTTTCTTTGTTAAAAAAAACATGCAACGTTTTTCCAGTCACCCATTCAATTGCTATAGGAGTTGTAATTTCACTGTAAGATGTCTCTCAAACGTTTAGTTCAATTAATAACTTCGCTTTATAGCAGAGTAATCATTTACATATTCTATTATGTTTCATCAAAATCCCTTAGTTTAATTCATCATTCATCAAAATATATTCTAACAGTATATCTATCATTAAAATCTCTATCCACTTCTCTCAATTTTTTTTTAATTATTTCATTGCCATCTTATATTAGTACATCCTTATCTTCTTCTATAATTCATCTTTATGCTAAATCAGGGTTCCTAAGAGTTTCAATGAAGGTGAAGTGGTTTATACTGCTTATGAGACAAATTAAGTCTAAAAAATATCTTCTTTAGTTCAACACCTTATTGTAGCAGTTCATTATTATCATCTTTTATTAGAGTACCATCTTTATATTTAGTTCAACTCTTTTTTTAGTAGCTTTGTACCTTACATTGGAAGGAGATAGAGGGAGAAGGAGAATAAACGATGGAAAGAATGACAGTGAAAGAAAGAAAACGGGGACTGAGAGCAAAAAAATTAACACACAGTTACAGAGAAAGAATAAGATTTAAAATGAAAGACAGAAAATAATAAAAAAAAAAGAGTAGGTAAAGAAAACTTTTCAAATTTTCGTTACCTGTACGAAGAAAACAAAAGAATACGAGGAAAATCTAAATTACGGTAAGGGTATAGTTGAGTCTGTTTAATCCTCAAAACTAGAAATTAGTGGAGTTTGACTGCTAGCAGTGGTGGTTTAGAAAGCTTTGTCGAACCCTGGGGTGTCGCACCATGAATGATGAAAGAGAGACATTCAAATATTCCAAATCTAGATTTTCTAATCAAACTCATTCACTGATTAATGAAACATAATTTTTTGGAGACATCACCGACCTAACACAAACTACTCAAAACCCCTTCCGCTCCCCCCAAAAAAAAGCACAAACCCACCATCCCCACCTAAAAATCGAAGCTCTATACAAGAAAGAACAAGGCCCACAACACAATGCAACCCTTATTTTTTCTTACTACGCGTAATCCAGTCGTGACCCGCCCGTAATACAGCGGGGCCTTGAGCACGCACGCCTTTTTTTTCCTGCCGCTGCCGCCGGAAAATGCGTAAAGAAGCTTAAATTGGATTCTCTCGACTCTTTCTTCACCTTCTTCTTACACGTTTCTTCTTCTCCCTTTTGCTCCTCCTCTTCTTCCCTTCGCGGAGAAGAAGAAGAAGATGATGCAGGGGCGCCTTATCGAATCACTTAGGAGGCGCGCGGCCCTGTTGGGGGGTGGGGGGCAAATTGCGGAGGTGATGGTGGAGAGAGAGTTCGGGAAAAAGGGGAATTTCGAGCATTTTAGTTGGTGTTAGGGATGGGAATATCGATACTTCAAGTTACTACTTTACTTTGAGTTTGGATACTTAGGTGTCGATTCTCCATCCACGAAATTCCAAGATTAGTCTAACTTACTTTGCAAAGTAAGTTAGCTGTGGTAAGTTTGCCTGTGGGAACAAAGCCACAGGGTGAAGTACCGTTACGCGTCACGTAGACTGTCGCACTCACAAAGAATCGAATTCCCGTACTTCAAGTAGAATTATCTGAATCAAATTAAGAGAACATAAGTATTTAATTTTTTTAAAAAATGCATTTGATTTAAATTGGGGAAGTATTTTTGAGGATTCACAGTCTGTCGTTGAAAGTTTTCATTATCTTCTTCTTTTTTTCATGAATCCATGGACGACCACTAAGGTATCCTGAAAACCTCGCTCTCCTCTACCCCTTTGCCATTTGTCCCAATAGATGGTAGGTATTTAAAATATCAATCCTCTATAAAATTTCAATCTGTAGGCTTGATAAACGACAGAGAAATTTACCTATTTCCAAAAAAATTTCATGGTTTCCAATGTGATATAACTGGTGTACACATGTGTTACGTAGAACATTTCAGATGAAACTGATGAAATATTTTGTTTGGTATTAATAGCATCCGCTTACAGACTTTTTTGTCTCCTCTCAAATAGACAAATCCCTCTGGGAGATTTGCTGGATAGCGCTAAGTACTCCACAAAATTGAGTCAGGTGGCATTAAATATAATACTAAGCCAATCAATGGCATTTGCCTGATTCCTCGCAAAAATCTAGAAAACTACAAAAAAAAGGACCAGAAAATCCCACGGTACATAAAAAAAAATCCTCTACCCATCCTCAATCTCCTCAACAAATACCCCCTCATAATCCAACCACCCTCCTCAAACCCGGGCATAATCTCGGGGCAGCAACCGGGCGGAAGCATCCCTCAAGACAAAGAGGAGTGCAACTTGGCAGCCCGGGCTCTAATTAAATCAACCGGTAAATACTTGGAGGAGGTCGGCAGGGATCGATATTACATTGGGGCTGTGGGCGAGCCCTATAGTAGAACAGATGTGGTTTAATCGAAGAAAGTTGGGAAGATGGAGGTAGGGGTTTTGTGGTGGAGGAGAGTTTCTCTGTTGGGGATTGTTCGTTGGGGTGGTGGGGAATTAAAGTGTGGTAGAATTTCTCGGATAAAGAGGAGGGAGGTTATCCCGGTATAAATATCGGTATTTAAAGGGGGATTTCTTGAAGATGTAGCTTCTAAATACAAATATTTTTTTAACTTTCTATGTTTGGAATTTTTATTGAAGAATTATACTGTTATCAAGTGACTAATACTAAGAATTGATAGTCATGAAGAATATATTTTAAACGGATATGTTGTTAGCGAATACCTCTTTCGTTTAGTAAATCTCTCTATAAAACTTCCCTTTGGAATAAATAGTGCACGTATCATACCACATTTAAATAAATTTCCTAATCAATTTGTGGCTGATGCGTAATTTGGTGTAAGATCTAGAACCAAAATAGACAATACAGTGATATAATAGTTATTTTCTCTTTCTTCTTTCTTATAAAGTTAAGTTCCTTTTTAGAAGCCAAACCTAGATGTTTTTATTATATTTTTATACACTTAACAACTATTTTGCTTTTAATATTGATATTTTATAAAATATTTTTTATTTCTCATTTGTATAAGAGTATAGGACGGGAAACAAAGCTAATGGCCTAAAAATTCTCTTACACAATGCTTCGTAAATAAGCTGAATTGCTCTCCAATGAAACAAATACAATAACACAAAATTTTTCAACTCATTGAGATCTACTACAGAACCAAACTCAACTTAAGAGAGCACACAACCAAAATCACTAACTGGAAACCATCCATCCACAAGTGCCAAAACGTAATCAGAAGTATCCGAAGTCGAACAACCGAACGTTGAAACCGTCAAATTAACGTTCGTAGTATTCCTTTTCTTTCGCCCCAGGGGCTGCAGTCCGTGATAAATTGTTTCCCATGACAACACCCTGGAAAACTTAACCATCATCGACTACTTGATGCCACAGGTAGAGCGTGTTGTGTTTGTTTTTCCGATTCCGGATCACATAAATAATGACACCTGATGAGTTTGGAGAGCGCCCTGGAGGCATGGACCCAAATGGTGGCGAAGATGGGGTTCCATGAAAGTTGGAAGTGGTAGCTGGTTTAGTTTATTGTGTTTGGGTGTTTCAGTATAATTATGGAGTGTTTTCTGAAGTATAACTACTCAAATTTAGTGTCTGTTAATGTTGGTATCTTAGTATAATAATGTTACTTTGCTTTACAAATTAATGGCTTTCTTAATTTTTTTCATTAATTGTTACATATAATTATAAAAAATAATAACATAATATTTCAACATAATAAACAAAAAAAAGTATTTTCTTTAACGATGTTTTGTAATATTTCAGATTTCCTCCATAAGATAGTTGCATTCCTCCAAGCATTGGGTTTCATTTGATAACTACATGTAATTTTTTAAATACTCTAAAAAAACATTTCTGTTGAAGGAGGTAGCATTTTAAAAAACTTAAAGCTATGTTTTTTGCACTGCAGGAGGCTACACCAAATTCTCAAAAAAAAAAATGCTATTATTACATTCACATTTCATTTTAGCCTATTTCTATACACATATGCTGATATAATACCCAATAGGAGAGAGCAAATCACCTTAAAAGTTGCTTTAACGAATGTTTGATTACAGTTCGAAACAAAAGTTCATTTACATAAAATTTATAACCTTAATTTTGGACTATTTGAAATTAATTATTTTTTTTCCTCCTTATAAGGAAATATTTCTCCACCTTTCCACTTTCCCCAATTTTTCTCCAATTGTACAATTCAGAAAAAAGATTCACGCTTAAACTATCCATTAAACACAAATTATAGAAATCCCTAAATACTGTTAACTCTCTTTTTAAAGTATACATCATTCAGTCCCAAATAGCGTATCTAAACCTTCATGTGAGGTCCAGACCATCCAGTCCTTACGGAGACTTCGACCCCAATCCCATTTCTCGCTTCTTTTACCCCGATGTAAACAGGACCCTTTCAGCTCACGAGTCCCTTAGGTCCCCTTTGTGGTCTTCCGACCCTTCGGCGAGGATTACCACTTGACTCCAGTATGACAGAATCACCAATAACATCTAATGCACCAGCAACTGACTGATATCAATGGGACCTGGTTTTTTTGTGAAATTAAGCCCAAGTACAAATATATTGAAGTAATTTGTATGAGAGAAGCTCGCATGAAGCATGAGTTATCTCCTTCAGGTTACTCAATGCGTCGGAAAATGGATGATTGGAAGTTGTAAGGGAGGATGGTTCGAGGATTGAATGTCGGAGGTTTCTTTGGCCGAGGATTATCTACTGCAGTAAAGAGGATTTGGATGAAGCGACAAAGAGCTGTAAAATGTCTGTGGATTTTTCGGAAATCAGATATCGGGAGATGCGATCTTATTTGGGATGGAGATATTATATTCTTAAAATCACGCTTCATGGAGTCTTTTTAAGTAATCGTTTGATCTGGAACGTTGTATAAGAAAATCTGTATGTTTTGATACATACTTTTTTGAGTTTACCAGGCATCAATTCATTTAATACATATAATTATCTATTTATAAAAAAGTAAAGTAGGTGTTTCATCAAGCGTTTGTTCATCAAATTAAGATATTGATGCCGAATAGTTAACTGACCTTCGGGAAATAAAATTATCACCATCTCCGTAACCTGAAAATGTAAGTAGAAATGTAACAAGACAGAAATAAATTTGTTAATTATAAAAACTTTATTAATTAAACTTTTAAAAGTATTTAGATATTCAAAACAGTTTTGACCTAATGAGTTCTTTTATAAAAATGGTATTTTAAAACAACTTAAATATTTTAGTTCAAAGTTCATTTATTTTTTTTTGTATTTATTTTTCGAGAAAGCTTGATATTATATTATATTATTGAAGATACTTTTCTACCATATTTTCAATTTATGTTTAATTAATCTTAATAAACAAAATGGATACTATTTGCTTTTTAAAAAAATGACCAAATTAAATCATCTTTTCATTCGAGTTTAAATATCTTTGAATTCCTATCAAAATTCAATGGTGCAGCCTAACCATAAATTATGACATTTTTGTAACCAAAAGGAAAATGCTTTTATCCCTAATTTAGACGTTATTATACGTTATGAAGTATCAATTATTTATTTTCAATCTTCTAATGAATATATTTTTTTCTTTGGTTGAAATTAAATACAACAATCAATAAAAGATTCAACAAACTATTAACCTTATCCCTCATATTTTGCTGATACCTCAAAGTGCACGAGGATATAGAAGAATTCTGTTTCCTCTTTTAATTTACCGAAATTTTTGAATTTTTTACTCTTTAAATATGGTCTTTATATTTTCTGATAGACCAAAAAAACTCACTTTACCTTCCCCAGACTCATACTAAATGAATGAAGAAATAAATCGCTAGCTCTCACACAAAGCCTGGCGATCATGTTCACAGAAAACAAGCCGGGATTCTAAATTAAGACACAAAAGATTCCAAAGAAGACCCCGATCGTGATGACCAGCCTTAGAATACCCCCTCCACCAGACGGTTTTATGACAGCGTTAATTCGCAATGCTGCCAGACGGGAGAACAAAGAGTTGTTATATGACTAGTGACAGAATGAGCCTCTACAACAGACGACATGACTCTAGGTTTATTGGACTCAGTCTAGCTCATTGTTTCCAGGAGTCTGCATATAAAAAGGGCAGGATTCTAATTGAGAAATAATGAGGCACTGGAAATTCCCTTTTTTTGTTGAGGGGGCTTTTAAACACTTCCGTGGGGGTTCTGTATTAATTATGAGGGAAAGGTGGTTTTTGAAAAAGTTGGTGGGTTTGACGTTTACTGCTCTGTTGAATTAGTAATTTGGGCTTTTAAGTTTTCATGGAGGGTCTTTTTAGGGAGCTGTAAATCAAGGACTGTGAACTCGTGTGAAAATTCTACGTAACCTACAAAAAGGGGAAGTTTTATTTTGATTATATTGTTCGAAGGTATTCCAATTAAAAAGCGTTTGGGAATGAATGAGGACATGTTTTTCCAATGAGGGAATTTCGTTCTACCATATATCTCTTACCAGTAGTTAGTGTTTCTTTCTTTTTTTTTCAATATTTTGTAGAATGATTTTCAAGGCTAAAGAAAGAATGGAAAAAGTGGAACATCTACATATTTTTACTGCATTAAATTTCTTTAATTCGATAGTGTCTAATATTTAACTTAAAAAATATTGAAATATATCGTTAATATCAATCCAAGAGGATTTTTGAGATTCAAACTTAAGACTATCTCCTAAATATTTTGATAGTGTACTATTCGTTTTATTAAATTAAAATATTTAAACTTATTTGAAAATAATGTTAACACATACACTAAAATTATTTATATTTCTTTTGATTTAGTGGGACAATAATGATCAAGTAAAAATATTTGAAACTTTATTTCTCTTAGTCGCAATCTACCATTCCCTCATTTTCCTTTGTATCTTCCCTATAATTATATTTTTTTATTCTTTTTCTTTCTCACTCTCTATACCTCTAAAACTTTCGTATTTTAAAGGCAAGGAAGTTGAAGAACGATGCATTGATGAAAGCACTTCTACATGACGGAGGCGGTGAATCTTCAAAGAAAATTCTGACTAAGAAGCGTTCCCAAAAACATTTTTCCCAAAACTAAATCACGAATCACTCCGCATACCCAACCATTACCCCACGAAAAAACCTAATCCCACCCTTCAAAACATCCAAAAACATTCTCAATCTCAGCAGCATCCAAACAACAAAACCCGCATACCTTCCCACAAATAGAAACCCAAAGACACTTTCGGAACCATCACAGCTGTTTCGGATATCCCGAGAGAAGAAAAAAAAACCTCCTCCACAAAGCAACGGACCCACATCTCAAAAAGATACTAACCCATCTCCGATTAGCCCCGGCAAACCTAACCAAACCCGACGTCTCCATCGGAGCGCAATGCTACTTTTTTTTCTATACGCCCAGCCTCAAACAAAGCCATACTCTGAAGGGGCAAGGAATTAAAAGGACAGAGCTCCCCATATCCATATTCCATTGTGAGCCGGTCTCCCCCTTCGACATCAAAGATGGGCCGGTAACAAAGAGATGACATACAAGTGTGTATGGCAGAAGATATGTTTACTGCCTTCAAAGCGGCATTGTCTGGCCCAAGTAATATGCTGCATCAGGATGATAGAGGAGGATCCTGCTCAATAGGACGATGCTGTTGCATTATGGTCATATCTCTATGTCAACATTCGGGGGATCTGCGTGATGGCGGTCTTAACCAGGTCCCCAGTATTGAATTTGTTCTTTTCTAGGGGGGCTGCTGGACGGTCCGATATTAATCTCGGACTTTGGGCAGGGGGGTTGTTGTTTTCTCCCTTTTGGCGATTTCCAGTGCGGGGGGTGTATAATGAAAGATGGACGCTCCCGTTCTCCTGTTTTCCGGAGTATGGGAGCCCCTGTTTAATGGAAGCGGGTGGTGTGTGTGCTCGGTCCACGTTATTGCTTTGTTCCGGGTTTATATTTGCGATTTTAATCAGTTAGAAGCTCCCTTCCATATTTGTGATTCAAGTCATGTAAACCTAAGGGGAAACTTCGGGATTTTTTTTTAAATATAACTCCTACATTTAGTTTTAAAAAAATGTTTTAATTTCTTTTAGGTGAAGTAGAGTTAACTATTTCTTTTCTTGAGGTGATAAAATCATTTAATTTAATTTCAATATTTCTTCAAAGTATAGTTATTTTTACTTAGATATTTTTAACAAGTTATTTTTAACCAATTACCAATAAATCAAGTAAAGAAAACTTTTTATTAGATTAATTTTTGATGAGATGAGAAAAAATTATTTTGGGATCACATCTATCTGGCTCTGGGTTGTTAACTTTTATTTATTTATAAGAGTAGGGAAGGAAAAATACCACAGGTATTTTTAATTTTACTCAATTTAGGGACAACAATATGCAAATTTTTATACGTTTTCCATCTTCCTTACTATTTGAATACTACAAGGCAATATCAAGGATTTCACTTCATTTTAGGAGTTTCTGGGATAAATTTCAAAAAGTAGATAATTAAATTTATATATATTGTTTTTAAATATAATTGAAATCTATTTTTGTGCTCTGATTTCAATAATAGAGATAAATGAAATTTTAAATAATGTTATTTAAATTAAAAGAAAAAATGTATATTTCTCGTAAAAAAATGGTTCTATATATTCAAAAATCATCATTAAAAGCTTCAAAAAAATTAGTTAGTTCAATATTTTAAAATATGAATGGGGGGACAATCGCTTTGCACTTGTTTCGGATTGAATGACGTCACATGCTGTTTTCGCTCCCTTTTTAAAAGTCGAACTTTGAAACTAAATTTTTAAAAATAAAAAAGAATCGTAATTAAAAAACTTTTTACGTATATTCCTCTCTTGGCTATCTCTATCGAATGAAAAAAATGCGGGAATTGTCCATTTGTTACACGATCTGTTATAAAATAAATTAAAAATTTGATTTATTCAAAAAATTTTAAGTTTACAAATTCTTACCACAGACGCAAGCAATTGCAACCCGTAATAATTTTTCATCACTCCGGAGACAAAGAGCACATGAGTTTTCATAAATGAATCCTTATGCATGCTTTGGCAATTATTTCACATCACTTAATCAACCATTATTCTCTAAGTTTCTTGAAACTAAACTCATTACAACTCATTTCTCGGTGGGGTTTCAATATACCTATACGTCTTCATCAACTATTTAATTAAGGTAAGTAACGGGGTTTCAATTTCAGCGTTGTGTGTTTAGTCCATTTTTTTAATTTTATCCTTTCATGTGAGATTCTATGGTATGATGTTATGTTCTAAATGAAATTTAAATAAAAGCTATTAAACACACGCAGAAGAAACTAAGGGAATTAATTCAGACTAAAACGACAAATGTAAAGTGGCCATACAACAGTTTCATGCAAATGAAATTGAGTTTTGTCGTAGACTATTAGATCGTTAAATTATTTTTTAAGTGTAAAGGTTTCAAGAATTCCTCCTGGGAATACTTGAAAAACTTGAATATTAGTTGTCATTTTCATACATTTACCAAATTTGTCATTTTCTTTATTCAATAAAACAAGTTTTTGTAATTTTCAGACAAAAAGTTACTTAATTTTATTAATTATTGCAACTGTACTTCTCATTTCATCATTAAAATAATTGTGCAAATTTTACAAAAACCGAACGAGAAACGATTTCTACAATTTTTTTCACGGTCTGTTTCTTTGAAAACCATTATTTGAATGTTGCTTAAATTTTTACCATTTCCCATAACAACTTTCCGCAAGAAAACTCTTCATCACGAAGTTAAAACCTAAATTTCATAGAAAGCTTACAAAAGAGGAAACCAACTCGATAGCATCTTTTTGATAATTGCAGTAAGTGACATTCAGACTGTCCTCAAGGGGAAAATACTTTATCTCACGAACGTCCATCTTGAATTATGTATGAACGGGCACCGAAATCGAAGATTCTTCAAAAAACTATCTACGTGCAAACGACTCTTAACATCGTTAAGCCCATCATCGAATACTTCTTCCGTGATGATGCCAAAACGATTTAACTTAAATGCGAGTGGAAACTGAGGAAAAGCGATTCCCTTCATTTCCTGAATCCTATTAGGGCTCCATTATTAATGTATTCCTGGTCCATTGTGCACAGATCAGGTGGACCGGTTGTTGGAAAAGAGAAAGCAGCTGCTTTTTCTACCGCTTTAATGGACAATGAATCTTCCCGTTTCCTTCGATGATGATGATGAATGATGATGCGCGATCAGGACACGATGATCGAAAGGAAATTGTATTCAAATAAACACCAGTTGACGTGTCCTGTAAGTGGTTGAGGCCACTTTGTGTGATTGGGCAAGATCGCCACTTAGGACTATACACTTTTTCCGTTTCATTCTTTTGTAATGACATTCGGTCAATCGGGTTGGGACGTGTTCCGTGATCAAGTTAGAGTAGCCACCTACAAAATCAAGGGCCATTATATGAAGAAGAGTGGTGTAACAACAACTTGTAAATTGCTAACTTTTGAAAAATTATTTGAAACAACACTTACCATGAAAATAATTCTTAAAGTAACGAAAGTGTACAAATAATTTTTAAGCAACTTCTAATCATTTGGAAAGTTTTGAAACAATACCTCAGTTTATAAAAGTTTTGGAATGACTTTCAAAAATAGATGATTTTTAAGGATTTTTATAACAGATTAGCTAAACTCAAAAGTTGTCTAAGTAAGTGTAAAATATCTATAATATAGATAAAAACTACTTTCCCTGTAACTTAACTGTGTAAAGAATCAACAATCCATTTTCTTAACGTTACTTTGTTGTTCCCTTCTATTCAAAAATATTTCTATTGTAATCTTTTTATAGAAACGACAGTAAATTGAAAAAAAAAATGAATTCAAAAGTTAAAAATTTTTTGCACTTTGGTCTATTTGCCTAAAATCCATTTAAATGTGGTTTTCCTTTTGAAAAATTCTTGATACTATCAATATGTACAATTATTATGATTTACAGTTTTTAATAATACTAAAAGTGGAAGTGATTAATTTATTTATTGTGCTTAGCAGAACTTTTCTCCCTTTATTTTTGTACCTGAACTTTCGATTTCAAAGTGTAAATGTACTAATACAACTCAGCTACACTAAAAAGAAAAGTTTATAGTAAAAAAACCCTTCAAAAGTTTTCCCACTAATCTACTAGTCGAACTGTTACATCGAACACCTCACACCACTTCACCTCCAAATCAACCACCTGTTTATTCCAAGCCCTGTGAACGCTTGAGAGGTTGTCAGTTGCCGTGCCGTACCCTTCCAACCAATGACGCAAGGCCCCTCTCCATTATCATTCATTTATTTCATATATTCCCTTGGCGTGATGTCCAACCAACCCCCTCTCCGCCCCCACAAACGATTTGTCTCCTTCCGTAATGACGGTCACCCGGAAAAAGGAACGCGTGTTTTCACGTGTGTAGACCCCACAGATCTGCGATCCATCATCAGACTCCATTAGAAGTGCATTGTAAAAGCATCCTATTCGCCCTTGCAATGGCCTTAATGAAGCATAATAGCATGCGTGAGGCAGGTTTTTGTTGCAATGGTCATTATTGGCCGTTGGACCAATGAGGACAATGTTGCATTCGGTCTTTCGTGACGAACTGTCATCGGACAGAAAGGGGTGAGGCATTCGGGAATTCGCGTGTTTTTTTCTGATTGGGCACGGATTACGTGACAAATATGTGGAAAACGCGAAATTTCGTCAAAAGAAATTGTTCTTTCACAATGCGCAATTTAGGGTTTTATCCTGTGGTACTTTTAATTTGAAATTTTTTGCAATTTAAGCTGAATTTCAGAACAATGGTATTTTGAGAAAAACAAAAGGCACACAGCACGGAGAGGCGAATTAAAGAGGTAATTTTAAAAAAAAATATTTTTGTTATTTTAAGAGGGTTTGTAACATCAATTAAGTGTCCACCCTTTTCCTTAAACTGGGTCTCTGTGAAATTTTACTTCAGGAACCCTTGTTTAAAAACTACTTTATGGTTGAAAGTATCCGAAAATTACAAAATTGCCATGATTGTTCTTATATTTTTCCAGGTTCTTCTACTGGTCTTTCTCATGGGTTCTTTAAACCGTTTAAATCTAACCACCAAGACCCAGGAAGTAATTACCTATCATGCTATGTTTTTCTTATTAAATAGTTTGAACCTGACATTTTAAAAATTGAACGAAACATTCCTTGTATTAAAATAAAGTTGAAGGTCAACTACTTTTTTTTTACTTAAACTGAAAGTCATAACATTTGACTTCTGCAAAATCATTTTAAAGAGAAATTATAATGAATCCTCAACAATAGAAAAAACACAAATTAACTGAAATTTAGAAATTTATTTAAAAGATATTTTATAACATAAAACCGTGGCTGATAAAAATAATTTATCACCATGATGTTTTAATAACGCTTCTAATATTTAGAAAGGATTGACTAAAAACATTTCTTTATAATTTAGAAGGAATTAATACTGTTTTAGAATAAATGCGAGAGGGAAGGAGAAATGGCATTGCCTGATTGTAAAGGTTTTCCCTCATCAATACCTATAAAATAAACACTTATTCGCTAAGTAAAATACTTCTCTTAACGTCTAAAAACCAAAAATACAAAGTTAAAACAAGTTAGGCGCATTTTTTAACGTTTAAATATTAACAACTTGCTGGGAAATAATGTTCTCGGAGAATACGCCACGTACGACTTTTAAAATCTTGTCAACCCTAGGAATTTTTTATTTAAATTTAATTTTATTTCAATTCAAGAAACGTCTTCAAAACAACAACAAAAAAACATTTCATTAGCTAAAACCATCTTGTTTTACAGAATTAACATCAAATGTTTATAAGACCATACTTCAAATCCTAACATAAAAGATATAAATAAAAATGATATAGCCTTCACATTGAGAGGTCTTTTATACAAATTACTGCATACCTATTAAAAGCAAGATAAGTTTAAGTAAGAGGCAAAAAATAAGTTTGTCTTGTCTTCTATTTTTTTTTCTTCAATTCCACTAAGAATCTGCGTTTTTCTACGAAAATTAAGCCAAAATGTTCAACCAGAGAGTTACAAAATTCTAGTTAATATTATTAAATTTCCTAAATACTACCTCTTGTGAAGCAAGTAAATATAAGTAAAATTATTAAGTAATAAGAATTTACTGCAAAGAAAATATCATTACAAACGAAAGTTTTTTAAATTAAACTTTTTGTGATTTTTTTTTTCAAAAATAAAGGCTCATTAGAAAATTTAACGTCTTTATTCAATATAGTTATAGACCCAAGCAGCACAAACGTTCATGATTCTTCAAATATTTGTCATGTATGGCCAAATTTCACTTACTTCTAGTTACATTTACGTAAACTCAACATATTTGGTATGGAGCTGTGCTACTATACTCGACTGCAACGTTTCTTGAACACAGTACGTCACAAATGCGGAAGGAGAAATCGGTAAACACTAATCCTGTTGTGTTGATAGAAGGAGTTTCGGTACGCAAATCGTGATTGAAAAGCACCATAACACGAGTTTTACAAAATAATCATATTTTTAAATTGACGTTCTTTATTTCACTCAAAATTCAGACACCGCGATGGGAACTACTTTGTTTATTAGTGACGACGTAGGTTCAACTTAAGTTTCTGTCTAGTATAGAGGAACAGCATCATCAAACGGAATATATTACTAAAGAAAAACACAATACCAAAACAATCAAATCCTCCGCTATTTGCCTTGACTCAATGATTACCCCCTCAAAACAATTACGTCCCTCCCCTCAAATCATCCCAACACGTCATTAATCAGCCGCAAAAAAGCGACGACACAACACACGTCACATAATAACCGACGTCGCATTTCCAAGGAATTCCCCCTCTATCATCGACACCCATCTTCAGAAAAAAAAAGCCTTCTTCATTATTATTATTATTATTATTTTGAGGAGAATTAGCGAAATTGGATACAACTGGCGTTAAGCTTTCGTTGCTTCCATTAACCAAATCGGCACCATTACCGGCGGTTTTTAATGGCGGAGGGCACGCCAGCGCTTGTTAACAGCCGATGCCCGGCAATCAAGAAATCATTAGTGGGACACACACGGCGTAATCAAGATGGTTGGGCACAAAGAATGCTTTCATCAGTTTGTTGGCGCAGGAAATAGTCAAGGGGGGTGGAATGGGATGGGAATCGAATCTGTTTTTGAGAAAAGACTTGAGAAGGTTTGAAAAAGTTGATTCGAGGAAAGGGGTAGTATCTGTTGTGTTTGGTCAATAAGTAAACAATTGTAGTATCTCATCCGACAGGGTATGAATTCTTGAAAATTTGAAACTGTAAATAGGGGGGAAAATAAATAAAAAAATATTCACAAAAATACATTTATTGATGGGAAGGGAAATTTCAAATTCATCGCATGCGAGTTAACACACAGCAGAACCTCTAATAATTATTCTCTCCAGTTTTTTCTAAGAGAGCCTCTAATACATTGATTATCAACCGGAGGTCCGTGAGAGCTCCGAAAGTGATTTTCTTCACCCCTATATTCCACTTTAATCCTCTTTGTCTAGTTGATCCCTATCATCCCTCTCATCTTCTTCTTTAGCTCTCTCTTATTCTTCATCCCTTTCAACCACTTCATCTCTCTAATCATCTTTACGCCTCTTATCCATTCGTATCTCTTATCCTTTTCTCATCCCCAGTACTTCCTGTCTACCTCTAAAAAATAGCACAAAATCAAAAGATGGAGCAATTATATCATAAAGTTTTTAGAAAAAACATCTGATAAGAGATTATTTGATTTTGTGTCATTTATCTATTTTCTGAAAAGATGGCTTATTATTACTGGTTTGTAAATTTTTCAATACAAGGCCAATTTTACGAGTTGGAAATGACTCTTCTAATGTTAGTATGGAAATTGCAATGTTTCCTTCCAACTACTAAAATATTCATAAATTTTTAACAAAAAAAAAAGAAACGGGTGAAAATACATTAAATATCATGCATTCTTCATTGTTTCAGAGTAGAACCCTCCAATCTAAAGTTTAGGTTAGAATAATACTAAAAAAATAGAACTGTTAGTCCGGTCACTCGGTTTCATTTGCAATTCCATTTCTAAAAACAAATTCGTGTGTGGTGTTTTTTATACCTTTTCTTCGTTAGAGATTAGAATTTCTCCACCTAAAAGCTTCAAAATTATTTTTCTGCGTCTTCACTTAAAAGGGATTATTTTCAAAAACAAAATCTGTTCTTTAAGACTTGAAGAAACAACTATATATTATCTTTGTGACAGTTCTTTCTAAATAATCCGATACAGTCATTTTACTAAAAGCCTGTGAGTTTGAGATAACATAGTCATTTTTAAGGCATTCCATTGAAGCTTCTTTTTAATAGAAAATAAATATCTTGATTTTTTTAATTTTCCAAATGCATTCGAAAAGAAGCACTAAGCAGTTTTTTATTTGAGTTTTTTATTGGAATTATTTTTCAGTAGGTAAACCAAAATTTTTTTAAGATTTTGTGAAAATCGATGTTTAAAATCTTTATGTACCAAATAGCAAAAATGATTCTATTTGTTGGCCTTAATGTTAAAAAATCCTAATGCATTTTATTTTATTTTCAAATATCATATATGTACAAAAAAAAACTTTTTAATTTATTCATATACAATACATATTAACCCCGTAACTCGAACAGTTTCTGGGTTCAGGAGTTTCATATTTTGTAATTTAACGTATTTTAAAGGAGCACATGAGGCAATAAGAAAGGTAAAAATAAATCTTTATCAAAGGCATAGATTTCAATGACATTAAAAGACCAGGGGAAGTATTTCACAGCTACCAAATTTTCTCATTTTCTCTCTAGATTTCACAATGCTCATAAATTTGAATTTTTATCTCTTATTAATTTTGCAATGAGTCCCCACCCTATCTAATAAAGTTTACAGAAACTACATACTAGCCAGATAAATAAATGACATTCCTTAGTTAGACAGTTAAGTTCATTTTGAATTATTCCTTTGAAAATTAAAGTATTGTAACAACTAACAACATTGAAAAAAATGGCATTGTTCAAACACATTAAAGTTTGTAGAAAATCATATTTATGTATTCACAATTTATGTATTAAAAGGATTTTTTTCAATTATAAAAAAAAAATATTTGCATTTTTTTTAGTAATATTTTTCCACTTATTGGGGTGATCTAGTATATGGGTCGCACAATCATTATAGGACTGTATCGTTGACTGTGCTGTACAGCTCTTGTTATCTGTAAATCAAGTTTTTCCGTCTTAGTATGCAGTATGCAGAAAAAACGTCTTACACAGAAACCTGCAGATTCTTTTTTTTTTTTTTTGTTCGCTAACGAGTAATTATAAAAGATCGAATTTCTGGATACTTAAACCTCATTTTCTTCCAAACAATCGCATGATAAATTTACATGTAAGATACAAGACAAAGTTGTTATACCTTCAAAAGTAGGCTCAAAGAACTTAAGGTAAAACAAACTAAATAATAAGAGTATAAAAACTAAGCCACTCCGTCGTCGAAGAATTAAGACTTCAGAATAACTATATAGATCCTTACTCCTACGGTAAATATTCCATAGTCCTTGAGTATGAAGCCTTCCAATAATGACTATGTATACAGATTATACATAGGTCTTTGTGTCCAGTTTAGAGTCATAGCAATGATACTAGAACAAGTGCTTAAAAGGACAAGGTTCCGGCTAAATAACCTGTAATAAGAACGGCAACGTAAATGCTCATCCCCTTTGATATGCTCTCCAGAAAGCAAACGATAAACCCTCACATACCCTTGATTCTCGTTCTTGGATACAAATACTTCTGATTGGAGATCTAAGTAATCCACAAGCAGCATATATACATCTTTGGAATGATGCAAACCAGCAGACATGAATCGAGAGAGGCACCATCTAATTTAATCTCGAATAAACATCGGACCCTGCATGAACCCGATCCTTCTACCAGTAATTCGTTCTACAACAATCAAATCTAACTATCGAAAGCAGCTTACTCGCAACTGCCTTTTTAATCTCCTGAAACGAAATGCGCGTTCTTTGGAAAGAATAAAAAAAAAACGCGAGGGAGAGGAGTAAATAAAATCCATAAACCCCGTAGTTCAATTTACATGCTTCTCGATTTATTTGGATTTCGAATCAGCGATGTGGGTCATACATGCATATATACCCACCCGATCCCTCCCGAAAAAGAAACAATTTGCGTGTTTGATCAAGTAGGCGAAGGAAGGGAATACATACATAAAAGGCACAACAACGTCTCCCAAAAACAAGATATATCTTCACTGTTAGAGCAGATTTGAAGAACATACGAGATCCTCCGCAGTATTAAAGATAGTCATCATAACAATTGAGGAGCATTTAAAGCGATGGGGGTTTTCGGTGGAATCTGAACTGCGCGCTCATACATGCATGTATGCATACTCCCGCTGGAATATTACGTCTCATGGTATGAGTCAGGCTCTCTCCTCCCTCTTTTCGAGTGATTGAAATAAGTTTTAAAGACACTTTAGGAACAAACGATAGCTTTAAACAACTGGATTCGGGCTCTTTTTGCATGGCGTGTTTGCCGGAGACACACTGCGGAGCCGGATAAGGGTGTATGTGTTCTGGGCAAATTCTATAAGGGAAGTGGCGGGTGCTGCTGTTTCCGGAAATAAAAGGCCGAGCGCAATAAGTTGGAAGCAGTTTTGGGGGAGCGTTAAGAGTGGAATGTTTATTGGAGCATGAAGATTCGCTCTGCTGTATGCAAAAAAGCCCTGACTATTGATGGAAAGAAGAAGGTGTAATATATAAAAGTTTCGTGGTAGTAAATATGTACGAAATAAAATAAAAGTATTTTTGTTGTGACTTCACCCTTCTCTTTCAGATGAAATAGTTTGTGGTAAAGGGATGCCTGTGAAACGGATTGAAAGTCGTAGTGGAGAGCCAGGTACCCCCTGAAAAAAGCCGTGATTGAAAGCCGAAGCCCCCTGGACAGTATCACAATTTTTTAAATTAAAAAAAAAACTCGTCAATAGGCAAAAAAAGTTTTTCTCTTTTTTTAAAGATGTCCCTAAATTCCCCACATATTATGCATTGAATTTAAAAAAAATATTCTTTTAAGCAAGTTTATGTTTACCAAATTTTTGGATTAAATTTTGATGATTTTTCACAAAAATTGCATCGATATTTTAGGTTGTTATTACCTACTATAAAGGCAAGATTATGAAAGGTGAAATGATGACTTTAAGTCACAGGGACAAATTGTAATTCTATCGAATCCATTAGGAAGTGAACTACTGTTTAGCTCTCTTTTTAAGAACATTTCTAGCACTTCATTTCAACGCTCAATAATTATTTTGACTTTTTAACCTTTGTATTCAAAATTGTCCATCTAAATTCAGATAAAAATTAATAATGTACCAAAATAAGTGAAATGTATGTATGTAGTATCGTCAATTGAATCACCGGTTTTAAAAAAAGGAAAAAAATCAAGGGGGATTTTTGAGGGAGTACCTAGGTCGTTGGACCTTCAAACTCCAGTATAACTAGCCTCACTGGGTGAGGCCATGAGCTGAACTGTTACAGAACGTGTGACTTGAAAGTCACAGTCAGCTGAGGAGTGGCTAGCTTGATGCTAACCCCCTCTTGATTTCCCCAAGTAACCTTGGTACTCATTTTATCGACCCCGGAGGGATGAAGGGCTGAGTCTGCCTTGCCCGTGGACCGGGATTTGAACCCCGGGCCTGTGGTGTGGGAGCGCAAAGCGCTTCCTCTACGCCACCGGGCTTCTAAAAAAAAAAAAGGAATAAGTCCAAAAATTGACAAATTGACATTTTGTGCTAAAAAATATCTCCAAGCTTTGCTTTACACATAAGTGGAAAGAGAGGGAGAAAATAACTACCCCCTATAGAGGCAGATATAGCCCCTTGAATTTGCAAAATCTATGACCATTCATTGATTTTTTTAAAATTTAATTCCAAATTAAAGTTAATTTGCCTTTCTTTTCTTGTTCTTTGTGCTGTAAACTAAGCTAAAATAAAATTTTCTTTTAAAATTTAATAGGTTTTTAATTTTTTTTATCCAGGGAATGTTTGACTCCATTATTCACTTACTCCATTAATACTGCCTTAATGACTCAGTTTCATAATAACTTTGAATTTTATTATTATCTTAATCTTTTTAGTTCTCACTTTTATGCTGGAAACTAAGCAGAAATATAATTTAAATGCCAATTTAAGAGATTTGTGATATTTTTGCTAAGATTTGTGCTCTAAAATAGTTTTGAATAAGCTTATATTTTTTCTATGATTGTTCTGTTTCCTAAATAGGGTCCTGAATTTCCAGTAAAAATATGTGGTGGTTATGTAATGAAAATTCCATTTCTACAGTTACAGTTTTTTTTTTATTTATTTTCTCAAAACTTGGTTTTTGACTTATTCCCCGTTTCAAACTGACAATTAAATTATATTAATGTATTGTAATTATTTCCATCTTTTTAATACAATTTCTATTTTAGACGAAATAAAAATCTAGCTATATATTGTGTATATTTGGTCAATTCATTTCACAATTTATTACTCATACTTAAGAAAAATAATAATTTCTTACTTTAACTAATTTTCAAAAACTTCTAACAACTGTGTAACTGTAACCGTGATACCTGGTCTCCATTACTTTGCAATTTATGTTCAACATGCATTCTGACAACACACAACGAAGTATAATTAAAATAAAAAAAGTTCCCTAATGTTTTAATGTATAAAAGTAATTTTGCAATGTTGTCAAAAGTTCTATGTAATCAAACCTAACCTTAAGTGGAAAAATGTCGCAAATATTATACTCCTACAGTGTGATAGTAAATTTATTATTAAAAGCTGTAAAAGAACATTTAAAAATAAAAAGCAATACACAAAATACTGTTTGCAAAAAAAAAGAACAAATTAAATTTTATTTACCTTTCCAAACGTATAAAATTACGTAAAACATGAAATTGAAACAACTTACTTAACAAGTTAACTGTCCTCTCTTGCAAAAGAAGAAAACCAGAATGTGAAAAGGGGAAATCTAAACCCTCGAATAACTTAAACTAGAATATAAAACTACACATTAATTTTTTTATTATATTATTTTAGCTCTTGGGTGTGAATAAAAATACTTTTTTAATTTAAAGAGATCTATTAAATGTTTAAACTTATAAAAAACAACAAGTAGGTACATAAAACTCCGTTTCAGATGAAACAAAAGAACTGTTACTTAGTTGCACCAGAGTTTTAGCATCACAACTCCGCGTTTTCTATCAGTATACTCTACTATGAACTCACATCCGAAAAGAAATTTCCATTTATACTCATCAAAAGCAGGCGCTCATTCTACTTTGAAGAGCAAGCAAGCAAGCAAAAAAATCACTTCTTTAACAGATTCCTTTCCACCTTTCGGAAATAAACAAGCCTGGCTCAAAAGATCGCATTCAAACTTTCTTCTGCCTTCCTTTTTCTAATCCCACTCACTTCCCAAGTTGCATTTTTGAATGCGTTTCGAGCTATCCTGTGATATTGCGTCCGCGTCGGGAGGGAAAAAGATGTTGTCTGCCTGTGCGACTTTTTCTCTTGTGATGCTTCGAGTTTCTGTCAGAGGTGTATTTTTGCATTCTGCAGGATTCCTTTTTTTTTTTATCCGTCTTCCCTCTTCTCCAGTTTCGGAAATCTCGTGCCGTCCGTCGTCGTGTTCTTGTGTGTAACATCTCCTTTTGTGCACCCCGACTCAGATTCTTATTCTTCTTAATCTTCACCCAATATTCAAAACTATTTTTCGACCTCAAGAAAGTGAGATATGATGACGTGTATAAAGAATTGGAAGAGGGGAAAATGAGCTGGTTTTATTTTATTTCGCTAACTATAAAAGTAAAACTTTATAGATTAAAATATTTAATCATCATCAGTATCCAGTTGCTTCCATTTCCCCTACTTAATTTGGTATCACAATTTTAAGCAAGTTTAAACTAGTTTGTTTCAAACAAGCCTAGCCAAAATTGCAATAAATAGTATAATAACGCATAAAATAACGTTAAGGGAAGTTTAGTTTCTTATACTTAAGGAAACTTAGCGGATATTAGGAAGTTATTATAGGAAACATAACTTATTTAATTTCACTTTAAACTTAGTATAGTCCGATCACCACAAGGAAAACTTTTAATGTCAAACAATTTTGTGCGTTGACATGGAAACGGGTTATTCCCATTAATTTTGAGGGTGATGATAATTCATAAATCCAGAAGAAACGTTTTGTGCCAAATTTGTGTCACTATCATTTTGAATAAAACTTATTTTCAAAGTTTTGTTTTTCTTGCAAAGTTTTTCTCGTGTCGGTCTAACTATAGGTAGTATTTTAATGTCAAAACGTCATCAAAGAATCTTGTAGGATAAAAATCTTAATTTATATCAAAAATAATATATGCTGTTAATTTTAACAGGAATAACTACATTTTAAAGTTTTAGATTGAAATTAAAAATTTTCTACTAAATCTTTTATTGTAAGGAAATGAAACTTCAATAATCACAGAATATTTTGAAAAGTCAGGTTAATGCAATGACAAATTCAATGTTTATAGATATACTAGCTGTTACGACCCGGCAAAGCCGGGTCTTACAGCTAGGCTAGCCTTTTATGCGAGCTTCGCTCGTTACTACTTCAAGTTCCTATTAATTATACATTAAATAAGAAGTTTAACTTTAATAATTTATTATTGTTGAATTAGAAACCAACTTCCCTAAAAGTAACTTTTTAACCTTTATTAAGTAAACCAACTTTCTTGAAAGATATTTATTTAAAAGCTATTATATTATTTTAAAATTTTAATTACTTTTATTTATTTATTTTTCTGATTATTGCGAGATGGCATCGAGTCAGTGAGTGACGTGGGCTTTTATATTTTTCTGATGATTATGATTATTATTGCGAGATGGCATCATAGTGTGCGAGCGTTCCAGAATCAGTGAGTCAGTGAGTCAGTGAGTCAGTGAGTGACGTGGGCTTTTATATGAGAGATTGATGATTGCACAATAACTAATCTAGGAATTATCTCTGAAAGGGTTGTGATAAAAAAATTGTTACCTTAAATATCATCATAAATTCCTTGTTTTTTACTTATTATACTAAAATAAGGAGATTAATTTGAAATTGTGTAGATTTTTGTTAAATCCATAAAATGTTTTGGATGTTTTTGAGCAACAAGCGTATAGTAAGTTATCAAATAC
Organism: Tetragnatha montana; assembly: GCA_963680715.1. Classification (NCBI taxonomy): domain Eukaryota; kingdom Metazoa; phylum Arthropoda; class Arachnida; order Araneae; family Tetragnathidae; genus Tetragnatha; species Tetragnatha montana. Next base: position 24,032,984 of record OY796683.1, read on the forward strand.
CAAATAAATTCACTTCACTTCGAAAGAGCTTGTCAGTAGAATGCAAGCCTTCCCTCCCTTTACTAACTTCATTCCTACTTCTAACGATTGCCACGCAGAACATGAATACATTCAAACAAGATCTCAACGAACCAAACTAATGAACGAAGATCATCTATAAAGGACCGTCATTTCGAACACACCGTCGGTGCCCGACTCCGACACTTCATCCCTTCCCCTCGAAGAATTCTAGAACGTTTGTTAATTAGGGGCTAATTCCCCGGGCGCTGAGGCCCACTGTTCATTAGGGCTCCGCGGATCTCTAAACTCGATAGATTGCCACCAAACACAGCAGGGAAAGAAAGGGGGCATACGAGAAAGTTCCAATCGATGGAGAGGAGTGACGAGCCCCCCCCCCTCACGCCACTTTTCCGCAGCGCCTACTGGTGGGGATCTTCTCGGAGGGATGGTGTTCACTAGGGAGCACGAGGGATGCAGTTCTGCGTGGCAAGAGAAATTTGTAGTGTGGAAAGACCTATAAAAGGAAAGGATTGAGAAAAAAATATTTGCTTTTTCCTCCATAAAATTGCTAGATGCCAGGAGAGGGATGGCATGTACTACAAAGGAGATATTATAATATGACAAATTATTAGAGAACTGTTTTCTGGTTTCCAGAAGAAACGGATTTATAAGCGTTGCAGATTCAAGAGCAATTCTTTAACGGTTTTGTCTTCTTCATTTTTAAGACAGGTTTTCAATTAAAAGTATCTGCAACATGTAAAATCAACCCTTTTAACAAAAATTTTAGAATGTACTAATCTGATCAGTTTCCATCTAACTAGTACTCGAATGAGTGATTTATTTGAGGTAGAACGAACCGAAACGTCGATTACGGAGAAGATACTTGGTTTTTCTCCATCATTTCCCTCTCATTCTCTCTTTCACATATTTCCTCAGTTAAGCATTCTCCTTCTCTCTTTTTCGCATCCTCCACTATCAATTATTTTTCTTAATTCGCTCTATCTTTCGTCCCTCACTCTCTCACACTTTCTCGCTCTAACTTTTATTATCTACTTCTGATATCCCCATTCTCCATTCCCTCTTACATCTTTCTCTCTCCTTCTTTAATTCCCTCCAAGTCCTCCTTCTGCTCTCTTTAATTTTCTCTTTCTCCTTCTTCTCTCTTTAATTTTTTACTTACTTCCTCTCCTTCTTCTCACTTTATATTTCCTACTCCATCTCCTTTTCTCTCTATAATTTCTCCCTACTCCTCTTTCATCTTTCTCTCTCTCTCTCTTTAGTTTTCTCCAACTCCTCCTCCTTTTGTTCTCTCTCTCTGTCTCACTTCCCTTACTCCTCTTTCTTCCTTCTCTTCCCTTTCTTTCCTTCTACTCTCGCTCCTTCTTCTTCTCGACCTATCCCTTTATTTTGCTTCCACTCCTTCTTCTCTATCTTACCCTTTATTTTATTCCTACTATTTCTTCTTCTTCTCAGTCTCTCTTAGTGTGTATAATGAATATCAAAAAAGCAACTCTTTCCACGCAAAATTTTGGGTTAGATGAGATGCTCTCTATTTCTCCTCTTTCTCTACGATCTTTCTCAACACAAAGCCCTCTCTCCCGAGTATCTCTTTATTGAGGGGGAGTGGGGAGAAAGAAAGCGCCTCCGGGGGGTGCTGCACGCGCGATTCGTTAGGGAAGGGGGAGGGGCGTCGTTCGATATAAGAGGGGGCGGGGACCCAGAGGGTGGTTGGAGGGTAGAATAAAAGGATTAGTAGCTGCCTGGGATTGCAGTTGGTGGGGTGGGTTTTCGAGAGGCCCTTGTCTTTGAGGTTTTTGGAGTTGGCAGGGGTTTGAGGGGATATGGCATCAGATGGCCGATTGATGTGGTTTGGGAAGTCGTTTCCCGATGAAATGGGATGGTCGTGTAAAAATTAGATTAGGTGAATTGAGTGTTGAAGACAGTTTAAATTTCAGGCAGAGATGAATGTAAAAGGGCTTTAAATTCCCTAGTAATTGGTTTTAAGTCATTTTGGAGGGAAAAGAAGATCATGTAAACTTAAGTGCTTCAAATTTTCCATTTTACACTCTAACGATGAGATCATATTTAAAATTGGCGTATCTAGTACTACTTGATATACGCCAAACTACTATACATATATTGGTACTACAGTTAGAAAACTGCAGCATATGGGAGAAATCGTACTGAAATGAAAATAAGTTATAAATACAACAACAATTTTTGACGAAATACCTATAAAAGTAGCCATTTCTTGTTGATTTAGACGTGATAAATAGTCCAGTCGCCAAATGAGAAAATAGGATTGAACCTGGAAATAGGGTACAACTAATATTTTATGATTGATTCTAGTACTATTTGATGTACTGAAACATAATATGAGGGGTGCCAGAGTGGCACCTTTGGGCAAATTTAAATATCGAACGTCAAAGTTCTATTTAGTAGAAATAGTACATTAACCAGGAAAAATATATAGTAGTCGTTTTTTCGACAGATTTGTATGTTTTTGAGGGTGCTGAATCCGAATCTGACATTTTCAGCTGAAATTTCGAACGGCTTCATTGAGAATTTTCGAGATTTTGTCAAAATTTCACCCTTTTTATGCTCATAAAACAAAAGCTACGGGTTTTACAAGAAAATGTCCAGTCACAAAATTAAAGTTTAATAAACAGGCTACAAAAAAGTCAATTGTAACATTTTTGTCAGACGAATAGTTTTGCCGCTACAGCCCGCCAAAAGAAGAGGCAATTTTGACCAGATTGGGAAAAATTCGGGAAGTACTGCCTGCATCTCGTGATTGGGTGCAGTTTGGAAACATATTACCTAAAATGAATGTTTTTCTAATTCGTACGATTAATTCCAGTACTATTTGATATAGGGGAGAGTGGGGCACCTTGGGACACTTTTTACTAAATTTTTTTTCTAATTTATTTATACTGTTATATTTATTCAAACATAGCTAATATATTAAATATAGTCCTTTGCGCATCTAATAAAAAAAGTTCCGACCAATTATCTCTTTTAGGGAATTCATAATAACAAATTTAAAAAACCTCTTTTAATGTCCCAAGGTGCCCCACTAGTGGTCCACCTTTGAACACTTCCAATAATAACATAAAAACTTATGTTATTTTGAAAAATAAAAAACTATCACATTAAATTACGATAAAGCTATGCTCTTACTAATCTTAAATTGGCCATCAAATTTATTTTACATTCAAAATGTTTTACTGATTTCCTCATTTTTGTCATGACGTAAATCACTGATTTTTTTGTTTCCTTCCAAAAACTTTTTCGAACCAATTTGTAAATTATAATCCTCTAAATTCTTAAATTATTTAATTCTTTAATAAAAATTAATTTTGTTTTATTCTTTGTAGTGCCTGCATCTCGTGATTGGGTGCAGTTTGGAAACATATTACCTGAAATGAGTGTTTTTCTAATTCGTATGGTTGATTCTAGTACTATTTGATATACTGTATCATAATATGTGGGGTGCCAGAGTGGCACCTACCTTTGGGCAACTTTAAATATCGAAGGTCAAAGTTCACGGGATAAAAAAAACCATATTATTGTTGCGAATGTAAGGGAGTCGGCTGACCAAAATTAAATATAGTTTTTTCCAATATTAAATATATAGAAAATTTCCATTATAGAATATATAGAATTCAACATAAAATATGAAACATTGAATTACATAAAATATGTAAAATTGAAACAGGTAAAATAGGTAATAAATAAGAAGTTTATATTTTTCTCTAAGTTTAATTAAAAATTACAGAATATTTTATATACATAGTCGACATTTAACTGTCACTATCATCAAATTAGGCTTCATTAGTCTTCAAATTGAAACACATCAATAGGCTGCCTTCGCACGCGCAAAATTCTTTACAAGGCAGACCTACATGTGCACAACTGCACCTTGCTGTTGAACATGGCTTCTCACTTGAGCAGCTGCATCTTAAACTTTTCAGCAATTCTGGTGGTGCCAACCCTTTGTTACCTGGAAGTTGAATGGGTACCAAAGAGTGTGTTGTTTCATTCTTTGCCCATCCAAAATCAGTTGGATTCAAAGGTGGAGGGAATTATATGCTGCAGCGTTCCAAGTGCAAAGCTGTCAAATCATGGTTGTAAGTTGTACTTTATTGCATGAATGGGTCAATATACTGTTGCGACTTGGGAGAGGTGTGTCTGCTCTTAGTTGCATGAAAATACTGTCAACTCCTCTTTTTGATCGCGTAGCACTTTTTGAACTGTACTCAAAATACCTATCAAATACAAGGAATGTGTGTGTATAAGGAAGGAAGGACTTTCAGAAATCACGTTTTCAAGGATGGCAGGCACCTTAAACTACAAATATTTAATTTTGGTCAGCCGACTCCCTTTCATTCGCAACAAACTGGGTGGTTTCTATTTTTTTTGATCCTTTGATTTGATTTGAATGAGGAAATCAGTAAAACATTTTGAATGTAAAATAAATTTGATGGCCAATTTAAGATTAGTAAGCATAGCTTTATCATAATTTAATGTGATAGTTTTTTATTTTTCAAAATAACATAAGTTTTTATGTTATTATTGGAAGTGTTCAAAGGTGGACCACTAGTGGAGCACCTTGGGACATTAAAAGAGTTTTTTTAGATTTGTTATTATGAATTCCCTAAAAGAGATAATTGGTCGGAACTTTTTTTATTAGATGCGCAAAGGACTATATTTAATATATTAGCTATGTTTGAATAAATATAACAGTATAAATAAATTAGAAAAATAATTTAGTAAAAATTGTCCCAAGGTGCCCCACTCTCACCTATATCAAATAGTACTAGAATTAATCGTATGAATTAGAAAAACATTCATTTTAGGTAATATGTTTCCAAACTGCACCCAATCACAAGATGCAGACACTACATCCCGAATTTTTCCCAATCTGGTCAAAATTGCCTCTTCTTTTGGCGGGCTGTAGCGGCAAAACTATTCGTCTGACAAAAATGTTGCAATTAACTATTTTGTAGCTTGTTTATTAAACTTTAATTTTTTGATTGGACATTTTCTTGTAAAACCCGTAGCTTTTGTTTTATAAGCATAAAACCGTAAAAAAGGATGAAATTTTGACAAAATCTCGAAAATTCTCAATGACGCCGTTCGAAATTTCAGCTGAAAAAGTCAGATTCGGATTCAGCACCCTCAAAAACATACAAATCTGTCGAAAAAAACGACTACTATATATTTTTCCTGGTTAATGGACTATTTCTACTAAATAGAACTTTGACGTTCGATATTTAAATTTGCCCAAAGGTGCCACTCTGGCACCCCTCATATTATGTTTCAGTACATCAAATAGTACTAGAATCAATCATAAAATATTAGTTGTACCCTATTTCCAGGTCCCGTGGCTTGGCGACCGGACTAAAACACGAGTATCACCATAAAAATTCCGGTTTGGTTATTGTTTCAGAAATATATGGCAGAGGGATCATCATTTGCCGTGTTTGTGCTGAAATTTTGCAATTTTTAAAATATTGCTCACAATCTATTTATAACTTAGGCATGAAAATGAGTAAATTTCAATTAGAATATCTTCAAGCATACAATACAAGGATAGGTATAAAACATATTATAATACAAATATTTTGTCCCTGCCATACAAACTTTTATCGTTATTTTGATGGAAATTATAGCATTTAATGTCTAATAATAATTTGTTTGTCTAATAGTCTAATAATGATTTGATGAAGTCGTAAGCTGCTTTCCATTCCCGTTGAACAGACTGTGTGCATGAAAGGTACACAAACACATTCAGAAGCTCCTAAGACCGTATTTAGTTTATGAAATATGATTTGAGTGTCTATATTCACTTGAAAAGGGTACTTAAACTGGCACTTATGATAGGAATTTACAAAATTTGGCTTTTCCTTTAAAATGAGAACAATATTTTTACTCTGTATCCAATAAAACCAATATGCGTCCTACTTTTGAAAATATTAAATGTCATGACATGGTTAAGACTCTGAATACACTCTCTACACTCTTAAGAAATGTAATATTACCAGCTTAACACATAGAGATCGTTTTATATGAGTAAATCAAAGTTCACAACACAAATTGGAAAGTTGGCTTTTCATCAGAGATTGATGAGATGGTTATTGTCTTTAAATGTGAAATTTAGCAAAGCAATCAGAACTGAAGTCTGATAGAGTCTATGCTTGCAGTTAAGGACAACTGCTTGACGATTTTTTTGATAATTTCTAGACATTGAATCTTGAATATTACCAAAAGAGAAACACACATTTTAGTTATATTTGGTCAAGACTCTACTATTTCATGTTTTCATTGTCTTTTCTTTATGTGAATTAAAGGGTAAACAAAACTTAAAGAGCAATTTAAATGAATTCTCGTGCTTCTATTACTATCAACACCTAAAATTTTACTTTACAATAAATCATGAACTTCCATCTGAATATAAAAGTATTTTCTCTAATCAGAGTTTTAAGGTACTTATATTTAAAAAAAAACTGATTTCTCTTTTCTAAAAGAAAAACTTATTTTTGTATGTACAAGAACCTTACTCTTTATTCAAGAACATCAGTATTATAAGTTTTACATAGTAGATGGTACACACTATGATTTCTCATTTCAACTCAATTCTTTAAAAAGTAAGACATTTGTAAAATAAATGCCTTTACTGCACAAAGCAAAGACGCGCGCAGATCTCAAATGCAAAAAAAAAAACTTAATTCCAAACTTTCATTTCTCCATCCTCCAAACCTCCACATATCATGCTCCCATCCCCAAAATTGCAAAAACTCCCTGGACATCCAAATTCAACTCCAAACTCTCCCCATACATATTCCAGGACACAAATCAGAACGGACGGAACAATACTCCCCCAACGGTCAGACTGACCAACAGAAGAGAGACAAAGAGAACGTTACGAAAGAAGAAGGAAAAAAAATCGGGATCCGGATTTTTCAAGAGTTCCCGGGAAGCGAGATCCCGAGGGGCCGGAGCGCGCCTGTAAGTAGATTAGCTCGGCAAGCAGGAACCTCCCCGTAGGGAGCCCTTCCTCCCCCGGTTCCCTGAATCTGTCAACTCCCATAAATCCCTTCTCCTTCCAGAGTCCTGCTGAAGAATTTAATCATGTTCCGCTCCGGAGAGGGGTTGCCGGCTCTCCCACCTCGCGATATCAGCCAAGAATTAGCCAAGGTTTGGGTGGACCAGAATGATGTTTCGAGTAAAACACAGGGTCCTACATCTTTTATTTTTTTATCATTTGCTATTTTTGAATTGTTCTCACCTCTATTTTCTTAACTATTCCTATTCTTAGTAACTCTTCCCTTATTCTTTTTTTTTTATTTGATTCTCTCTTACCCCATCTCTCCCCAAATTCTAGTTATATCTTATCCTCTTTTTAACTCCTACTCTCCTGTCTCTTTTTGTTCTCTCTTGTTTATACTGTCTTTTTTTTTCATTATTCTTTTTTTTTTTAACTTTCGTTCCATCTTCTGCGCTATAACTTCCAAATTGTCTCCTATTTTTGTTCCCTTTCATTTTTGATTTTCTTTCATTCTATCACTCAATTATCCGTCTTTTTTTTCCTCCTCTTTTATGCTTTCTTTTTTCGTTTATTCTCTCCTTATTCTCTTTCGATCATTTTTTATCTACATTATACCTTCTTAATTTTCACTCTCCTTCCTCCTTTTCCTCTATTCAAAGTCATTATCTTTCTTTCTTTCCTTCGTTATACCTTATTTATCATCTTTTTCACTTTCGCTTAATTTCTTTCTTTTCATGGCCTTTTATTTGAATTAGTATTTTAATTTCGTTTCTTTTTTACTTAATCAGAAGTGGTTACATTTCACCTTTTGTTACCTAGGATTTAATAAAAGGATTTTTTAATTCAATAGTGCCAAAATAAAAAAGTAAATTGCAAAGTAGATAACATACCAGTAGATTACAATTTGATTCTAATTCAAATTTCATCACAATGGTTTCACTTTCCAATTGATTTATATTATTGTTGAAACCCCCTATCAAAACATCAATTCATTAAAGTACCAAAAGTGATCTCCATGTTAACTCCTGGATTCGTTACTGACTGAAGTCAAACTAGTTTACAATTAGTACCTTCCAGCAATACTACATTGAAATAAATTTTTAGTTGATTTTTCTGATATCTAAAGCAAAATACCGTCCATATCCCAAATCCGTTACAACTGAATCGTCAGTTTGAAAATGGCAAATTGACTTTTTGTGCTCAAAAAAATCTCCAAGCTTCGCTCTACACATGAATGTAAAGAGGAGAAAAGTAACTACCCGCTATAGACAAATATAGCCCCTTGAATTTGGCGAAATCAATGTTCATTTTATGTATTTTTTATTCAATTTGAAATTAAAGTTAATTTGTCTATCTTTTCTTATTCTCTGTGCTGTGTAAATTAAGCCAAAATAAAATTAACTTTTAATTTAAAAGTTTTTTTTTTAACTTTTTTTAGCCAGTGATTGTTGGACTCCATTGATATTCATTAAATTGCCTATTTGTCTTTGCTATTATTATACTATTTCTCATTTTTTCTGGGAACTAAATTTAAATATAATTTAATTAATCAATTTGAATAGTTTATAAATTTTTTATCTGAAATTTCATAAATTGAAAAAAAAAAATGAAATCATCATCCCCATCATCTTTTTTCGACTGCACAATACTTTTTGAGTGTGAATTTACTTATATTTTATTCTATAATTATTCAGTATTCTACATAAGGTCCTGAACTTCTAGAAAAAAAAATTGGCGGTTATCCATACAATGAAAATTCTATTATAAAACTTTATCGATTTTCTCAAAACTTAGTTTTCGGACTTCTCTTCCCTTTTTCAAACTGACGATTCACTACCCAAAAACCAGCCAACAGAGTCGATCCCAGCCGCCCCTGGCAACCCTCCTCCGTATCCCCCAGCGGACCGTACGCAAAAATTGTCGGCTGAAGACCCCCTCTCTCTCCCTCGAAAACCCAATTAAACAACGGGGACGGCTCCTCGAGAACCCTTCTTTTCCCCAAGCCTTGTTTGTCCTGATCCGTGTGTTGATGTTTAAGCTTTGATTGGGATGGATTAGAGCGGGAGGGGACTTTTACGGCAAATAATGAAGAGGGCAAGTGTTGTGGTCTTAACGAAGTCTTGCAGTGAGCAAGAAGAGTGGCAGTGTGCTCTCTTGGCTGCGGAGTCATTAATTGTAATTCTATTCCTTCCCAGATTTTTTTTTGTTCCGTGTTTTGTATCGAATAGCTAGCTGGGTTCGAGATTGGATTGTAAAATAAATAAGGAAATAAATGTCAAAAAAGTTTCTCTCTGTTCTTCGAGAAGTTTTGAGATTGTTTGTGGAGGGCTTATGGAAAGTTTCAGGGTGGTGAAGGGAAGATAGAGAGATGTTAATCCTGATTCATAGTTTAGAGAGGATTGTAGTTATAGATTTCAGTGATTTCCAAACTGAGTCTCATTCTATCTGCATGTATGTATAAAAGGATGTGTTTTCAAGTATGATATAAAATTCTTTGTTGCTTTGAAAGATGTAAAGTTGTAAGAATTGTATTGATGAAACCGGATGTTTTCAAATATGATAAAAAAACTTTTTACTATGTGTGGAAAAATGTGAGTTATGAGAATTTTATGTATGAAAAAGGATGTTTTCAAATATGGTATGGTATTTTTACTGTGTATGAAAGATGTAAAGTAGTTGTAAAGTTGTGATCATTATATATTGATGAAACACGATGTTTTCAAGTATAAAACTTTTTATCTTGGATATTAATAATATCGAGTCTCTATTTTAAATTTGTCAGGTATACACATACTTTTATTATCTTAAACTAGTACTTAATTGCCAGCCAAGCCATTATTATTATTTTTTTTTTATTTAATATTAATTAGTACTTATTTTTGTTTTGTTTTTTTTCTTCCACTATCTCTTTTTTTGTCCCATCTTATATTTTTATTATTTGATATTCTGTGACCCCATGGACGGGTGTTTGCCCCTTTGGGAAATAAAATTCATTAATAATTTGGGACATCTATTGTGTTATATGTATTTATGTATTAGTTTTTGTTTTGTTCTATTGTTTCTTGTTCTTGTTAATAAATTTGAATTTGAATTTGAATTTGAATTTTACTGTGTAAGAAAGATGTAAAGTTATAATAATTGTACTCTGATGAGTGTTTGCGGAGAGCAAGTTTATTTTTAACTATTAAAATCCAAGGAAGAAAAGTAGTACTTGTATATGGGTACACAAAAAAAATCATAGATTATTCTATAAAGCCTCAAAACTTATTGTGATTATTTGAGTCACCATTTAAAGATGCGTTTTTCAAAATATCGTTTATTTAAATTTAAATTAAATCAAAGCTTTTGGATTATGGGAATTTTAATGTGGTACATACCGAATAATGTTTTCCTTATTTATTTTGTGCAAAAATATTTCATATAAATAAATAACAAAGATCTGAAAGCCAAACAAATACATTTCCTTGAAATGAGATAGCATTTACAAAGATAAGTGTTTTTATCTCTGGAAAGTCTTAATATAATATACATACATTTTAGAAAAAAAATTTCGTTTTTATTATACTTACTAAATCAATATTTAGGGAAAGTGCATCTTATGATTTCTGTAAAACAAGTTTTTCCTTCATAGAAGACAGTATGCGGAAAAAGTAACTTTACAAATAAATGATTTACCCCGCTAAGAGCTCTTTTGAAGTCATAAAAAGTGATCCTATATGATATTTCTTTCTTACAAGTATATAAGGAATATTGAAATTAAATCGAACTATGAAATCAAAGAGTTTTAAGAATCAGTGTGCTTATGTATAGTATGTAAACAAAATCTTGCAAAGCCAACAAATTGATTTCAATGCAATCTAAATAAGCCCAAAACCATTCCATTAAATAAAAATCAATGAATTTTATAATATTTGTTTTGTGTTCCTAATCATGAAACGTGAAACTCCTATCTGATGCAAAGCATCTTCTAATGCCTGTAGAACAAGTTTTTCCTGCATAGTAGACAGTATGCGGAAAAATTAACTTTACAGTAAAATGCTTTACCAATAACAATAATAATAATAATAATAACACTAGTATTAATAGCGGATATTATTACTATTATTATTATTATTATTATTTATTATCTTTACTTTTAACTATTATGAATTATTATAATTTATTTAATAAAGGAAATAATGAAAGAATGGAACTTAACATATTGATTCGTTTTTGTAAGCAAAAAATTATAATTTTTTTTAATAAAATCTATAAAATCAAAGTGAGTAAGGTACAGCAATCAGTAGGATGTGTAAAATAAAAACATTTCTTCGTGTGAAAGTCTGTACAAATTTTTTACTAGTTTTCGTAGGCAATCTTCAAACTTTTAACATGAGGCCCCAATGTGTGGTATGGGAAAAAGAAGTGAGAGTAAAGGAGAAAAAGAAGAAAAGAAAGATCAAAAGATAGGTGCAAGGGAAAACAAATGAAAAACAAAAGCAAGAGAGGGGATAGTAGGCGAAAGATTGTAAGAAAGGGATAAAAGGAGAAAAATAACAAGGAAATATGAGAATGAAAGAGAAATTGTAGAGAGCGACAGGAAAATAGGGAGATGAGGTGTGGAAGACAGATGAGGTCACAAGGAGCAAGAGAGACAGAGAATGAAACATCCCCTAACTACCACAGTAATCAAACACTACGCGCGAACATCTCAGACATTAACGACCCCGACTCCTCCAAAACCACCGCCTTCGCAAGCAAAAGCCTCGCGAGAAAAGGCGCTCGCGATTAAAATCCGAAATTTGTTGACAGCAGAGGCAGAGGCGACCAAAATGGCGCTTCGGACTTGTGGCTGGCATCGCCTCCGAGGAGAGAAGCATCGGCGAAGTGAAGTGGTGGTCGGTTTCCATGGCGACCGTATCGGGCGAAGGCGTGTCTTTCGACAAGTCGAGCCGTCAAACGAAATATGGGCGCTTTGGAAAAGCTGAATAATTCACAACCCGGGGAAAACATTCCTGGCTTCAACTCATTATGATTTTTGCGCCGCTGACGGGGGAGTGTGCCCAAAATTCGGAGGGCTTATTCCGAAATCCCCCCTAGAGGGGAGTTTTACTCTCGAATTTTTCCGGAGAGGCTCTGCTGTATTTCGAATTTTGTGTTGAACTCGGTTGTTGTTTGGGGAGAAATAATGCGTTCTTTATTGTTTGGCTCGTAAAGAATATTTACCTGTTTTTTGATTTTCTGAATTCGCTAATCGATATTACAGAGGCGTAGCAAAGGCATGGTTTTGGAGGAAACCCCTGGGGGAGGGGGTGGCAAGCTAGAGACTTTGAAGTGTACGCTGTCCCTCATTCTTTACGAAGTATTCACTACACATGGTCAATTAATTTGAGAATACTTTTTTGTACTCAAATTGACAACACTTTTGTTTGTGTTGTCATCTAGAACGCTCTATACTAGACTGCAACGTTACTTGACCCTGGGGAAACAAAACAAAGAAAGTAGTTACCAGCTCGGTGTCTGAATTTTGGTTAGAACAATATCACAACATCATAAAGTGTTTAAATGTTCTAGTTAACACAACTACAATTTTGTAATTTGAGACCAAAAAAGTGGTCTGAAATGTGCATATGATGTGTTTAAAAAAACATTTTTGTGAGCGTTTGTAGTATAATTCAACATTAAATAATGGATTATTCTGAATAAATTGGAGGCAAGTCATTTCAAAACCAAGAGAGTAGGGTGGGGTGGTCCACCTCGCCCTTGTGGATCAAGTTTCTAATCATAAAAGGGGGGAGGAGACCATAGACGACACAAATGACTGAAAATGAGTTGAATCTCAGCCTTTGTTGTGGTGTCAAATTTTTATACAAATTATGTGCAGTAGAACCACTTGACAAAACAAAGTTCTTGATAGCAACAAACAAAACTCTTGATCCATCTCCTCTCAAGATAAGGACCTACTCTTTTGAAACTGTAACCCAGTTCAAGTATTTAGGAACCTTAATATCAAGTCGCAACAACCTAAAAATTGAAATAAATAACAGAATTTTCATGGCTAATAGAAGCTTTTACGGCCTCAAAAACCAATTCAAATCTAAGTTCATCAGTGTGAAGACAAAGTTAAGCATATATAAAACTTTAATTAGGCCTATAGTTATGTATGGAAGCGAGTGTTGGAGCCTCAATAAAACAGAGGAGGAAAAACTGCTGATCTTTGAAAGAAAAATATTGAGGAAAATATTTGGACCAATTCAAGAAAACAACGTGAGAAGGATTCTTTACAATCACGAAATTTACAAAAAATATGACAAATTTGGTGGGACAGACATTGTGAGAACTATTAAGGGCAGGACCTAGGGGCTCCATTAATTTAAGGGCCCCCAAAATCTTTAAAATTATCTAAAAAATTAAGTATAAAATTACCTTTTCATATTTTTTGGAATGCAATTCCAATACTTTTTCTTCCAACGATTCACCAAAAAAGTAACTCCTCGACAACGATGTATTCTAACAATAGTTCTATGAATCATTTTAATAAGTACATTCGAAAATGTTTGAAAGTAAGCAAACAATTACGATGAGGCTGAATCAGTTCAGACAACGTATTCCAATAATTAGCCTTCACACAAATAAATCTCATCAGGGAATTCTAAGTTTCTTAAAGAAATCTTATATATCCATTTAATTAATAACTTTTTTTGACATAGGTCCAAGGTACGTACACTACCCTTAAAACCAAGGTACGATACCGGTGTTGTACCTTAGACCAATTTGTAGTTTTTTTTCATTAATTACGTACCGAAATACTTTAATTAAAATTCCAAAAAAAAATATATGTTTTGTATGAAAAGCTAAAGTATCGAGGGAAAGTTGTCTCATCAGTTTTTTAGTTTATTTTCAATAAATAAAAATTACTGGGTAAAAAGTAAAAATAGGTCTGAGATACAATTCCTTCCTCTGCTATACATTTTAAATTTCATATTTATATATAAAGTAACGGGTGTACTTATAAGGATATAAAAATGATAGCCCAAAGTAATTCTTTATGTAGTTAAATAATTTTTCGGAATTATGAAGTGTTTGTGATGGTGAATAAACTTTTCCAAGCATTATTCTTTCTTAGCCTCAATATCTTTTAAACAAAACAAAATTTTTTTTGAACTTCGGGTGCATTAGTATTAGAGCAACTATATTTTTACTGATGCGACATTATTAGGATTAATTATAAAAATAATAATTTCATTCTCCTGACATACTTAATCTATTTTTTCTTTAAACGCAATAAAAAATACCTTTTGAACTTTTTAGTAACTAAAGGCATTTATAATTCAGTAGTAAATAAATAATTTTTTATAAATTCCCTTAAACATCATTGCTGTTGAAAAGGTAAAATTAGGTGCTGTTTGAGCTAACATTAAAAGAAAAAGTTTTTTGAATAATACGATTAAATTAAAGAGAAAATATTTTGTGACAACCTACACAAATTTGTATACCTATATAATTTTTAGGTATGCAAGTAATAATAACTTGATTAAATTAAATAAATACAAAAAATGTATTTAACATAATTGAGGATACAATACAAAAATAGAATCAACCTGCAACCTCTTTATAATCTATCATGCAATAATCCAACAATGATAATAAAAAAAACTAGCGAACTGGTGGGGGGGTTTTTTTATTAAAAATCACTCAATAATTTATACATCTCAGAGAAAAAGTTTCTAAAAATATCAATTTCCTTCGCGTTTCTGAGTAAATTTTTCCATGCATAGTTTTCTCTTAAAATCAAGTTGATTTGTCCATAATTAATAAAGAATTAAGTATAAAAACAAGACTTAATGAATCTTGTATTTTCTTATTCCGAAGTATATCAGAAAACACCTAAGAGATTTCGTGTCTAAGTATCAATTTTACCTTCTTTTTGCATTAGGATAAAAAGCATAAAATACAAATCATAAGAGTTCGTAATGAAAACACAGTCTGTAATTCACCTTTAGCAACATTATTTGATAGCGCCATCTACTTACAATAGCGAAAACTTTAATTCAGCTCAACATTCTCATCGTCACAAAAAAAGTCGGAATCTAGTTTTTTATTCATTTTTTAATACTTAAAAAGTGAAAATTTTATTCAAAAATAAAAAAAAAATGTTTTTAAACGATAATGGCATCAAATTTTCAAAATAAAAGCCGCCACCCAAGTTCCTTTTTGTAGTGCTGCCATCTTTGATCATAAGGTAAATTTAAAAATAAATATAGGATAATTTAATTTTAATTTAAATATTACATTGTTAAAAATGCTCTATTAGACAAAATTTGGAAGATTTTTAAAAATTAATTGAACTTAAAGTTTTTATATTTTCTAAAATTAATTAATTATTTTTATTTTAATGCAAATTAAGTTTTTTTTACTAAAAATTATTTTGAAACTTTAAGGACCAAGTAGTAGCTCCAAAATAGTACTTGACTAGGTCAGTGGCGGATCCAAGGGGGGCTCTCTGGACAGTGCCCCCCACTTCGACCCAAAAAAAGGTTCTTAAAATGAGTTAAAACCCCACTTTTACAGGTCAATTTTCAAAAATTTTCTGGAAGAGTGCTTTTGCTTTATATACCCCCCAGTGGTACCACAAGGGGATGGTGAGTGATACTTTTTAGAAAATCTCCCAACATTTTGATATTTTGTATCAAAGGGTAAAGTTGATTGTGTGGAAGTGCCCCGGCCCGTGCTGGATCCGCGCCCTTGACTTGGTGTTGGTGCCCATAGTATCTCCTCTATATCAAGTTATATCCCCTCTATTTTGGTAGTACTTTGAATATTTTTTGAATGTTTAAAAATAATTTTTCTTGAACAAATAGTACATTATTTATCTGAACATTATCAAATCAATTGGTAAGTGCTGGCGCCATTTAAACTATTTTCACCAGAATGAATTCAGAAATGTACAAGTGAAGCCTATAAAAACCAAGGGATAGAATTCCATTTTTGAAAAGTAAAATTTCATTGACTACCTCCCTTTTTTCTTGTTCGGTAATTTTAGCTTTAGTTTTGATATACAAAAACTATATAACCTATGTTTTAGAACAAGATAATTTTTTCTTTTACTTTCAATTTTAAAACTTTATTAAATCCTAAATTGAAAGGATTAAAAAATAGAAATCTGTCTTTTCCTTTAATAACGAGATCTTATGTATTTAAAATTTTAGTTTTATAAAGAAGAACATCAGCGAAAAGATAAATTCCCTAAAATTAGGGTTAAATTATATCAGTTGATCTTGCTTAAAAAGGAAAAATTTTATGCTTCTCCTATATCCTTATACTACCTACTTACTTGACAGTTTAATTTTATTTTATAAGTAATTTAAAGCCTATCTGGAGACAAATAAAACGACAGCACTAACCTTGTTTTTTCAGTATTTGACATTTCAATGAATTAATTAATTCATTATTTCATTAAATCACATTCCAGTAAAATATCCACAAACATATTATCCAAATAAAGCCTATAAAACTACTCCCGAACGCAGATGTAAAGCGTAAATCAAACCAACAAAATCCACCATGACACTTCCCATTTTGTGCACATGCCCATTTAATGCCAATAAACAACGGCCCCAGAGATAGGCCACGTCGCGCCTAAATCAAGGGTGACAAGTGTTGTGCTCGGGTCACATAAACAAGCGCGACAATTGACAACTTGCCCGCTCGCAATGGGTGGGAATCGCGACTCTGGGAGTCATAAAATGAGGTGAGGCCTGATGGGATGAGTCAGATCGAAAGTGGATTGGTGTCATCAAATGTTCTCTGTGGGTCCCTAAAGAGAACATTGTCGTTGGGGACAACCGCTTCAATTCAGGCATTAGCACATCTTCTCCTTTGGAAAACATATTCTGATATTTTTCACATAGTCAATGCTGTGAATTTTTTTTCTCGTTTTTACCCTTTCAATCCTTTTTCATTTTCTCTCTCTCTCTCTCCTCACTCTTCATCTGTGACTTATTCTCTTTCTTTCTCTTCTTCTCTCCTTTTTCTCTTCTCTTTCTCTTTTCCATCTTCTCTCTATATATAATTAATAAATAAAAAAAAAAACATTCTGAAATATACACTATTTAACTATATTTCATCTTTGAATTTCCAACATATAATAGAGATTACAATTGATCTTACCCTTATTCAAGTTTGATAGTAAAAAAAATAGGTAGAATCAATTGCTAACAGCCATACAGTTCGATTTACTGTGGACTCAAACCGTCTGACGTCACACAGAACAGAACCAACACGTGACCTACTGAGCTTGCAATTGGTTACCACAGATCAGTGGCGAATCCAGTAGGGGGGGCTGTGGGGCTGCAGCCCCCCCCAGAACCAAGACATCCCAGTTTTGGTACAGTTAAAAATTGCAAGAACGTTTTTTTTTTAAATTTTGGTAGTAAATATGATTATTCCCTGACTTACTTTTCCGTTATATTTTTTTAGCAGAATCATTATTCTTCAGGGTCTGTAACCCTAGTCATTAGGTAGGTTTTGAATTTTTTGAAAAAATTTTCGTAGGTAGGTATTTGGAATTTTTTTTTCAAAACAATTATATAGAAGGTTTTTACGCCGGTTTTATGTTTTTGAAGGCGCTGATTACGAATATCATATTTGCTCCCATTTGGAAGGTCGTCTTCATGTTCAAAAATCACAAAAATGTTCGATTTTTTGCTTTTTTTTTTTTTCAAAACTACAAGTTTCTCGATCATAATCTCAATTCACATAATTTAAAGAGTGGTTCTGCCGCTAGAGTGTGCTGAAAAACGGCGATTTTTTGGTCTTTACGCAAAAAAAAGTGAAAAACGTGCGCTTCTAGCGTCTACAAAATGAAAAATATTCACGTTATCAACACAAATTTTATCTAATGTGAAAGAGAATTTAAATGTCTATTCATAATGTACCCTACATTATTATTTTTTGTGAAGGGGGAGAATAAAACTTTCGCGTCTTACATCCAAAACGAACTCTTCCCAGATGTTAATCAATCGGAAATACAATCATTTTTTTAAATTCATAAATTAAATTATGGAAGTGCTTTAATGACTGAATTTATATGTTTTTTACATTGCTGAATCCAAATTTTAAGTTTAAAAACCCGTAAAAAGGCAAAAATTTAAAATTTATTTTGCATTTTTTGATGTGAAGGTGACCTTTTAAATAAAAATAAACTCGAAATTTCCATAATTTAATTTATAAATTTAAAAATTGATTAAATTTCCGAATATTTTATTATGGTGTTGATAAAAATATTAATGAAGTGCTACATCGGTTCTTAAACTGTGGTCCGCGGACCCCCGGGGGTCCGCGAGTAACCCTGATGGGGAACACTCAAGACTCAAGTTACCTTTGAGTGCTTCCCAAAGATTTTAATATGAGGTAAAACACCACTTGAAGGGGGCAAATTTTAAAAAAAAATTCTGGGGGAGGACCCCCATCAATCCCCCTGAGAGTTTTGACTTTGATTTAAATTTTTTTCCTTGAAAATTCTGTGGTTTACAAGGAGCTGCTTTCTTTAGGTGTAACAAAAAATGTCAAAAATTAATTAAAATAGTAGCTTTTTGAAGCAAATTTTCAAAATTTTTTGGGGGAAGACCCCCGACCCCCCATTACTACTTCAAGTAGATGTAAAATTTTAATGTGGAACATTAGGGGGAACCTCAGGAATAACGTTGAGTCAACCCCCCCTGAACTCAAATCTGGTTACTGCTCTGGGTGTTTAAATCTTGGGGGGGGGGGACGTGAGGTCTGGCTGTTACATAAAGGGGGGGGGCACGGAGATCGAAAGTTTAAGAACCGCTGAAGCGCTACATAAATTAAGCCAAAAGAGCCGAGAATTACAAATTATATTGTAATGATTTCAAATTTAAATAATGATCGTGTAAGTAAAAATAAAAAATATTATTTTTCAGTTAAAAAATTTGTACCTTATTTAGATAGGTCTTTAAGATCACAGTTTTTTTTGCAGTGTATTTTAGTACCATATAAAAAGTCTTACATAATAGGAGTTAAGACATTTGAAACTCAGCCCCTCCCAGACAAAAATCCTGGATTCGCCACTGCCACAGATACTACACTAGTAGAGTTTGTAGTGAGATATGATGATGATAATGAGATTTGATTTGATATTGAGAGTTTGTTTACCACCGACACATGACTTTTATAGTCTCGAACCAGATAGGCGGTTAGAGTCCATTACTTTAATTTTCATTTAAAATTAAACACAAGATAATTTAGTAAGATTGACTATGCCTAAACTAAACCGGAAATATTCATTCATACTTGAAAAACATTCATTAACTCAAATAATTTCTTTATTCTGCGAGATAATTACTTTTAAACAGCTTCACTGCAAAGTGACTTGTGAAACCACCCATCCCTCATGGTGAACCAACCCGGTTCTTAAAATCTGATGTAAATCTCCCCATCGAATATTTCTTTTACGCAAGATGCAGTATATCACAGATGAATGATGGTATATCCGAAAGCTGGTGATTTGGTCCAAAAGCTGTTAATCTGTCTTATATCAGAAGTAATCGGATCAGAGGCGGTCATGTATCTTAAAGAGTTCGAGCTTCATGTGGGCGAATGCTTTTTATTTCAATAGCTATACAAAGCTACCTTATGAATATAAGAATATTATACACAGAATGTGTTAAACTACTATGTAAAATCATGGTAGCTTTAGGGGGATATTATGAAATACTTTCTGTTATTAAATACATGCCTGAAATACTTTGACTTATTTTCCTTCAAATTTTTAGAAAGAATCTAATACAGCGTTTTAACCCCATTTTTTCTGTGTACGTTTACGTTTAACATGAAGTTTTCCTAATATATCTATTCAGGAATATTCATAAGAATTGGTGTCAAGAATCATTGACTGAAATAATACAATGTTATTGATAGGAGAAAACTTTTATCCTAAGAACTAAATTGAAATTACCATTCTACCTGCTATTTGAAGATTTTTTTAAAATCCTTAATAGGATGATAATGAAGGACAAGAGTAAGAATTCTCCAATTATCATCAACATCATTTACATCACAAATTTTGCAATATCCCCAAAATTTTCTGCACTGAGCAGAACTTATTTTTAGTGGTGGATTCTTGAAACTACATTGATCCTTCAAGAAGCCGAACGAATTTCAGAAGCCGGAATATATACGAACTGAACGGCTTGAATATGAGGAGTAAAGTACTTAAAATGAGGTTGAGGAGTTATAAAATTGTGATGATACCATCACTTCCATCATTTAATTTGTATGTATGACAGTTTTAAATTAATTTCAGTTGTTTGCAACGTTCACCCCACAAAACTTTTACGAACATCCCTTCCAAACCACTATCCCTCCCACCCAGAAAACCCACGACCACCCCTAATTTCATTACGCCCTCCTCCCCCGGGGGACCGATATACGTCAGGGGGCGAACGGGGCTCGTTTTATAAAAGAGCTCGTTCCCCCGTTTATCTGGAAATAAATAAATTTCGCCCTCCTCCTTCTCTAAAAAGGTGATCCGAATCCAACCCGAAAATTGGTTAATTGTTGTCTGATGTAAAACATCCGCCCTCTCGACTCGAATTTTATGACGACGGTTTTGCTGGCTTTATATTTACTGGTCCCGGAGGATCGAGAATTAGATTGCATGCGTGTGGAAGAGGGGGAGCCCATGTTGAGTTACGTATTAATTCGTTTTGGACAGATGTTCTTAAAAAGTAGAGGCAGTTTTTTAGTGTGGGTTGGTTTTTAATTCAGTTTAGTCACTTCCAATACCCTGTTTGTAATTGACATTTGAGCGCATTGGCTGGCTACTATAGTAGCAGGTATACCATATACTCATTTTTGGTGCAACCCAGGGAAATGCCTGAATCTCTTCTGCTCATAGCAATGAATTTTCACCCTTTCGACATCCCAAAGGGGATTTTTTTGGGGTTATGCCGATATTGCATCTATGAGCATAATTTTATTTTACAGGTAATTTAAAGGCTATAATGTTGGTGTCTACCAGAATTCCTTTTACTTTCGGCTACAGTAACTATTTTTATTTTATTCCTTAAGACCAATGGGGGTCAACTTAATCCATCTCAAATCTAATAATTGGACAAACAACCATAAAATTCATCACTTTCAAATAAAAGTAAGAACTAATTTATTGTATGCTAACTGTTTAACAATTACTTCAAGTATAACAATTTTCTTCAATATTTTGTACTTTTGATTTCTTATAAGCAAAATTCATTTTTTGGGAAAACAACTTATTTAGGCTCTTATAACTGATACAAATTACTTATATTAAAACTCTAAAAATAATTTTTGTACGGATTTTTTAAATAAGTCAATTTAATAAATTTATTTTTCCATCAACCCACAGATCAAAACATTTTAAAACATATTAATATTTCCAAGATCTAATAATGATGTGTTCCACCAGAACTAAAACGCCGCAGTATTTTCAGAGAGATATTTTTATACAGAAGAAAATTAATTAGTGCAATTTCATTCAAGGTAGGTATCAGGTATCAGTTTCAAATAAATTGTAAAAAACGCCTTTTATACAAAAAAAAACTTATAAGCCTGCTGATAAATTTGGTATTTTTACAGTCAGAATGCCCATCCTTTTGATATCTGTGCGATTACTATGATAAATCATCGCATTAATATCAATCCCGGCATGCAATCTACATCAGCAAAAGGCAAAAGCGTCTCTAATAGCCTTTCAATAGAACACCACCCCCAAACAAAACCCCACAGCCTAACTCCTCTCCAAATACATTCATCACATTTCCAACAAACCATACCATTACCCCGCCTTCCCCCAAATTAATAATCGCTCTATCCCATCCTGAGCACGCTCGTACCACCTGTATAACACCCCAACGGCATTATTCATAGCACTGCAACCACCACAGCGAATCGGCCCCATAGGCCCCACGTTATTATGAACACCATAAATCATCTTCACTTTTGCACTTGTTGGGGAACGTTCCATATACGGCAGATTATTTCGATCAGGAATGCATGGGCGTAGCCAGGTTCCATGTTAGGGGGGGGCAAGGATACTTACCTTTGCCCCATGTCATGGTCTCAGGTAACTGTATACTTTTACACGTACTTTACATAGTACTTTTACACGTTAAATTTTAGAGTAATTATACGAAGGGTTTGAACTTTTGCACACTTAACTTAAATAATAGTGTAATTGATGTGTGCTCTAAGAAAAATGGGGGGGGGGTCTGGGGGTCCTCCCCCAGAAAACTTTTTAAAATTTGCACCTTTAAGTAGTGTTTTAGCTCATTTTTAGACTCTTTGGCCAGAACAGAACCACCTCTTGTAAGTTGTAAGCCACATACTATTCTAGGGAATTTATGTGGCTAATGACTAAAAGTATAATTTGTAGAATCTAATCGAGTTGAGTTAAATTCAATAAATTTTATCTATTTTATTTTATGTTACCGGGTGAAACATTCGTATGTTTGGACATTAAAAAAAAACACCAAGCTTGAGGAAAATACGCAACTGCTTTAATTACATAATAATTTAGAAGAGACTGAAGAAGAATACAAAGTTACAGTTAGTCTGAAAATAGTCCGAGCAACTTTGTATCAACTGTTCAAGTTGTTGCAGTTACTTGAATAACCATGATATAAGATATAACATTTAACAATAACCTTAAAATGTAAAAGTAAAACCGTCCTGCTTTTTCAAATATTATTTAGCTTTTTTTTCACTCTTAAAGAAAAAATTCTCTTATTAGATATTTTAAAAGAAATAGTTTATCCCGCAAAACTAAGATGCAATACTAAATTCAACTTACTTTAATTGCTGGTGATGGTGCTGGATTAAGGCTTTACATAATACGTCTAGATATCAATATGGAGGACTGAAATACGTACTCTTTTTAAGTTCAATGCTTGAAAACTAAATCACATATCTTAGACTAAAGGGAATTTTCTGCAGGAATCAGGAATAGCCAATGACCACACGGCTTTCTTTCTATTCGTTGAAAGGTCAGTCAAAGCTTCGAAATAATAATGGCTGGGTTCACAAAAGACCCCTCTGTTTTTGTGTAAACACTTGAGAAACACGTTGAAACAATTTCCTGACACATCCAGACACCTAAGGGGCTGCCCACACCAAGGAAGCCACTCCAGAGCAATAAAATAAATCAATCTTGACCCCTTGGCCCTCGCAGCCTTCGCAATACAAGATAACGTTAATTGACCTCCTGGACAGTCGAGTAAACAAGACACTCTCAACCCCCTCTCTTCTATTGGGAAGGCTGAATGGGGAACCTGAGTCCGCCTGTCAAGATAACGATCATAATGGGACAGTACGCACGACGAGCTCCGTGTGGGCAGCCCCTTAAGCCCCCTTGCTTGTTTGAGTCGTTGAGTGCCGAAGATTTATGATATCCTTTCCTTTCACACCCCAATCCATTGTCAAAGGCAGGAGGTGTACGTATAATTGGATTTTGTGGTATGGGAAGAGCATTTCCCCCTCACCCCTATTTCTTCTCCAATTAGGACAGTAGAGGACAACAGGAAAGAGGGAGCGTTCGGTTCACCCCCCGCTGGCTCCTGTATGTGAACAACAGGTGTGACCAGTAACGAGTTTACTTTACCCTTATCTTATCTTGGGGCTGTTTGTCAACTCTTCCCATTTCTAGCCGTTCAATAGATTTCCACTCCGCGGGAGGTGATCAACTGGGGTTGTATCTTATCTCGTATCTTTGAAGTTGTCGAATATTTTGACTGGCTCGGTCTAGCTCGGTCGTTTGGGGAACTAAAAATGCTGAATGAAATTAATTCTGCGTGAATTCTTCCGCCACATCCCACATATAAGCTCGTTTTTTTGGCACATATACTTTAAAAAAAAATTGAAGGGTTTCAGCTTTAAAAAAAATTTTCAGAAAAAAAAATTTAAAAATGTTTTTGAATTTTACAGAAAAAATTATTTTGGGGGAAAATTTCTGAAGAGTTATGAAAAATTTAGGGGGGGGCAGCTGCCCCCCCCTGCCTCCCCCTGGCTACGCCCATGCAGGAATGTGGAGGGGGTTGTTGGTGTCGTTATTTTCTCTTAATAGGCGTTTAAGCTCTTGTCATATTATAGAGGTTTCTTTATTGGGGATTGATTGGGGTATGTGGATGGTCGTAAAGAAGGGAGAATTCGCTATTGGTTGTCACGTTAGCGTGGGGTGCTTTTGGTGAATCAGTTTTCTCCTGGTTTGTAAAGTTTGTATGAAATATGGTATAAAAGTATCCAAAAGTTACGGCTTATTATTACGGAACTACAGTAGACAGCTATCTGAATTGCTTGGCCGCAGAAATATCAAGATATCCGTCTTCGGATCCGTTGGAATTTCTGCTTGATGGAGATGACTCAAATCTGTAATAGATAAAAAAAAATAGAAATTGGGAAGGAATATATGTGATCAAATATGTTGTTAGGAAATACTCGATGGGGTTATCCTTTTTAGACCTTTGTCGTGTTAAAAGATGACACTGAAAATATTTTGAAATCTTTTGACATAAAAACCTGGTAAAACGTTGTTTTAATCTAAATCAATTCTTCAAAATTTAAATGGTAGCTTGGTAGAAACATCATACTTTTTTATACCTACTTTTAATCGAGAAAAGTAGTATATTGAGTATGTTCAGGAGAGAACCGTGCTAATAAAATGTATTTAAGTATTGGAAAAATTCTATATATTACCTGTGTT
Organism: Tetragnatha montana; assembly: GCA_963680715.1. Lineage (NCBI taxonomy): Eukaryota > Metazoa > Arthropoda > Arachnida > Araneae > Tetragnathidae > Tetragnatha > Tetragnatha montana. Next base: position 24,057,769 of record OY796683.1, read on the forward strand.
TGATTTTTAGTGTATATATAAGTGGTCCAAACTAAGAAAGTCAACCTAATAAAGTTGTTATAAATGGGAAGAATTTTAGTAGCAATTTAGTAGCATAATATTCCTCATTTATTTTGTGAAAATATTTTTTATAGAGGCTCAAATGACATCAAATTATTATTTTTAGAATTCTTCATTTTCAATACATTTATTTATACAATTAATAGAAATATTATTTCTCTTCTTGATAGCTCTTGTGTGCGTAACTACTATGTACTACTATAATAATAATTTATTTTCATTTCACATTTTTAGATGAAAGAACTTTTACGACCTGTTAAATATTTTTCTTGGCTTCTTAAGGAGACACCATAATCTACAATGCATCAAAAAATGCATTTTTTGTAAGTGTATCTTTCAATAAAAAACTGTATATTCAGCAAACAAGTATATTGAAAAACTTGAACAAATTTGTCAGTAGATCATTTATTTACAGAACAATTAACAAACATAAATTAATACCTATCACACAATACATATACTACAGTTTGGCTTTTGACCAATTAAAGATTTTTTTAACCAGCACAAATCTTAATTGAGCGCATTAAAACAATGTTTCTATCTAACACATAATAAAATGCAGCCAGCTGCTAAGTTCAAATGAAGAAGTCAACGTCCCCATCTTTTTATTGAAATAAATAGTAGTTAAAATCCATTTCTCGCAAACCTCTTTACCTTACACTAGAGTTAGGATACTGTCTAGAAACCCTATACAAAGACTCCAATCTCCCATTGAAGGTCCTGGTCAGCACAGACAAATGCGATGTTTTGTTACGCAATCTGTAGCTGTGCTCATACAGAAGCAAAGACGCCATTAAGGCGCAAATAGTCAAAAGCAGTATAAACCCAACACTGACACTCATGCTGGCAGGTGACATGCAAATGCCGTATATGATTTCTTCCCTACGTCCTCTGAGTACGGCTGTACCGTCCTGCGTGGAATTGAACTCGAAGGCAAGGTCAGTCAATGCGATGGCTTGGAATTTCTGTTTGACACCGAAAACTGGCTCAGATGAACGTTTCTTGCGGTGCTTCAATGCTCTAGGAGAGTGGGCAGACTGACCCTTGGTCTCAAATGGATTGATTTCTCCCACGTCTAGGCTTGGCGGAATGAAACCAACAACAGGTGGTCTTGCAGCTGCTGGACCTGTTTCAGAAGCTGTTTTTGTGGAGCCTTCAGTCGGGGTCACCACAGTGGTATCTTCACCCTGGCTATTCATTGCTGTAGTGTCTGCTCTATCTTCAGGTTTCGTGGTTGTACCGGCTAGCATTGACCTAGGGTCCATCTCGTACTGAAGCTCATCGACATTATCGTCCGACCTTCTGTCGGCAATAACGCTCATCATCAGCTGCTGTTTGTGGGTGAACTGAGGGATGGGATAAGGATGATGATGGCGATTCGTTTTCAGGTTCCTTGCGTACGCAGTTGTTTTTGACGGCCATCTCGCCGTCTGGTATGTGTAAGGTAGAAGTGTGGGCATCATCATCATCATGTTCATCATCATGTTTCCGGACATGTTCTTGGAAATGGCACCACTTTGAGGAACGTACACTGGAGATGGAGCCGTGTAGGGTGACTTGGTGCCATAAGGAAGAACAGCTTCTTTATATGTTGGTAAAGCGTCCGCCAAATGAGGCTGTGACTTCAGCTTGTAGTTGAGAGAGTGGAGTTTGAGGTCTTCTTTGGAGAGAGGTTTGACTTCATCTAGAGTCCATGTCGAAGCAGGTTCGGGTTTAGGTGCGATAAACCGCTCCTTGTCTTGTTTCACAGCTGGGTTAATCATAGGACGTACTTCATCGTAAGTCCACGGAGCCGGTTCAGGATTGGCTCCATCATGAGAAGGGGGTTGGAAATGAGAACCAAACACTTCCTTGTGTGTTACTATTGGCTCTTCTGGGTAAACCGGATGGTTTGGAGTTAGATGATGAAACACTTCATCTTTCGTTAGAGGTTTCACGTTGTCGCCAGACCATGCAGCTGGTTCTGGGTTAGGTACGGGTGGTTGAAAATGTGCACCGAAAACTTCCTTGTGAGTGACTAGTGTTTCCTTATGGTGAACCGAATGATGGTTGGGTTGATGATGAAACACTTCGTGTTTCGTTAGGGGTCTAACGTCATCGCCGGACCACGTAGCTGGTTCTGGCTGAGGCTGAGGAACTGGCTCGTAGTGGACTGGTTTAGTGACACCAAAGTGCTGACGAAGTATTTCCTCCTTTGACAAACCCCTCACTGAGTCCAGATCGGGGTGCTTGGGGGGTTGGTGCAGAGCCTCTGAAACAGGTGGTATGTGGTGTTTCAGGTACTCTTCATCTTTCGCCCTCACTTCTTCAGCATCCCAATGCGCGTGGTGACCTATGATCTTGTGGTACTGCCCGATCGGAACCGGTTTCACTTCCGAGAACACTTCCGGTCCGTTTTGCACGTGACCGAGCACGCGTTTCCTGTCTTCTTCCGTCACGACATAAGTGCCTCCCCCGACAGGTAATTTGTGTACCTCATCGGTCTGGCGATTGAGCTTCTGTAACTCTTCGTGGAGGTAGGAAGAAGAGTTGAAAGTCTGGTGGGTATTCTTACCCTTGGCTTTCAGGGAGTGCAAGACATTGACAGGGATCTTCGTCAAGTACTGAGGCTTCTTTCTCTGATGAACCGACGACTGGGTCGTGGACACCGGTGTCGTCAGTTCGACCAGCTTGTTCTCCTTCTTCGACTCGACCGTGTAGTGGTAATCCTTCTGGTGGTGGTGGTGTTCTCTCGGAAGAGGGTAATGGCCACCTTGACCAGTGCAGGAGTCGGGACATCCGTGTCGGCAAACTTCGACAACGCAGTGGACGAAGACGTCCAGAGTGTCCGGGAACTTGAAAGCGAACAGGTGGGAGTAGGCCACGAGGGTGGCTCGACCCCCGAAGTCCCTCACCTTGGCAAAGGGGGTGAGAAGGGAGGGTCGCAGCACGCAGCCGTCTTCGTCGGTGAGGGGGACCTCTGCCCCAGAGCCATCGCCGGCCACGCAGCGCTTGACCCGCATGTCGAACTCTCGGCTGTGGTCGTTGATGGCGATGACTAGGGTCAGGGGACTGCCGATGGGAAGGATTCCGGCCACCTGTCTGGCCCAAGGCCCTTTGCCCTCCTGGACCTCCATCCAGCAGTCGATGTCGTCACCTGTGGGGGGAGTAAAAGTCGATTAAGATACTGTTATTCAGTTGGTTAGGTATTTTAAATGGCCTGTCTAAAACTAAAAATCTAAAAATAACACATTCAAATGGAGCGAAATTTAAGGTTCATAGAGTCAGAAACTATACAGGGTGTATAACAAGTCCGTCCAAACTCTGCAGAAAAATATTTCTGAATTATTTTCATAATAATGCCCAATAACACAAATAGGACGAATCTTGAACGTTTGTGCTGCTTGGGATATAATATAGTGTAATTCGTTGAGGTACAGATATTTTGACATTTCTTCTATGCACTCCGCGCAAGGAATCTGAAGTAACAGAGTACGGCCGGACTTGTTGAAAAACTCTGTATAACTTTAACTTGAAAAACATCCACTCTATAGGACATTTCTGAAACTACTCTGATATAATTTTTTTCAATAAAATCATCAGGATTCAAATAGGGAGAATCAAATAGGGGAATCGAGACGTTTGGTGTATGATGGCCTTTGTGGTTATCTATGATACAACATGAAATCTGATGTGGGAGTTTGTTGAAGGAAAAAGCAAATTTCCCTCACCTTGAAAGTTGAGCTCCACAATATCTATTTCTGAGATGGCCAAGGTGTTCTTCGAAGACTCTTTTTCGAAGGACTCCAGCCACTCACACCTCAAGCGCTTGGCTTCGTCCCATGCTTCCAGAATGTCCTCTCCGTATTGAATCACGATGGTGTTTTCGTGGAACTGGCCCCTCAAATCTTCTGCTGTTCCACAGCTATCGTACCTGAAATAAATTTAGTATTATTTAAAAAGAAAAGTTTATCAACAGCATCATCAACATCTAATCTACAATATTTTATGACAATGGACAATTCCCGCATTTTTTTTTCATTCGATAGAAATGCTTGAAAAAGAGAAATTTTGTCGCAATTTTATTATTCTGATGCTTAATTATATTTTTTATTTAGTTTCTAAGTTCGTCTTTTAATAGAGGGCGAAAACAGCTGCTACGTCACAAATAGTTGTATTACGTCAGTCGGTACAAACTACAGTACGAACAGCCAATCAAGAATAGCTTTTCGGCTATTATTGATGTTTGGTTGTATCAAATTTCGTCACGAGTGTTTCGAGGGCAACTCAAATTTTAATTTAGCTATTTTTTATTTTCAAATTTCTAACTAAATAAATTTTTTGAAACATTAAACGCACGATGATAGAAAATGAGCTGCTCACTATATGCACGTGGCTCAAGTTCAAAAATACAAAATTTGCGGTAAGCAGGAGGTTTGAATTTGTTATAGTACTATTTCAAAAGTTAAATAATTCCCCTCTCATGTGAAAGTAGCCCAAAAATGCTTTCTTCTTCAAAACTCCTCAGTCAAGAATTATTACCAGAAAGAAAAACTTCAAAGTCATTGCGCGCTTTTTTCCCCTTATGTACTGATATCTGCCTAATTTAATTTAAATAAATAAAATAAAGAATTTGTATTCAACCAAGAAATTAAACTACCTTGTTAAAACATTTTCATATTAGATATTAAAGTTTAATCTTTTATATCATTTTTTTAAGAAGAATTTTATACCAAAATTTTAAAAAACCCTTTAAAATTAGGGGTAAACTTTTGGTGTTAAAGGATTTAGGAAAGATTTTTTTTATAAATATAGTTTCTCAAAACATCAAAGTCAAAACTTTATTCTGAGGGATTCATGGCGCCATCTTGTATATACAACTTGTGTTAATTGAATCAAATAATTTTAAGATATAACATTAAATGGTGAATACGTGAATTTTTTATTTAGATAATTTCATTCACTCTTGAAAAAGTAAAATGGAAAAAAGGGGATTTTACTACTTATTATTCCAAAATTAATCAACTAAAGGAATCAAATATAATTTTTTTTTGAATAAATACACTTCTAAAAAAATCTAAAATCAAACAGAATTTGTGTAGAAAAATGAGAGAAATTTATCTGTTAAAAATATAATGTAAAAAGACCTAAATTTCAAAGTAGAAAATTATATTTCATAAATTTTTATGGGAATTTTAATCAGACCTAATTATGACGAATATCTTTAAAATTAATATTAAATTAATACCTAAAGTGAGATCCATACATTTGAAATATAAATAAGATTCTTTTATATCTCTTTCAGCTTATGTACTTTGCCCTTTAATTTTTTACTCACCATTTCCCATTTATGAACCACATCCTTAATTTTTCACCCTTAATTATATTCTCTAACATTTTTCTATGAACTTAAAACTAAAAAAAAGATCTGTGTTAAATGCACCGGCACCCCCTCACGACAGGTGACTGCCTCGGACGAGCGGGTGGGCTCTAACCAGGGGTGTTGCGGCAGCTGGCCACCTGCTGACGGAACAACTTTGGAAAGGGCCGCGCTCGGATCCCCCGGGGAGACGGTCGCAAGTCGTGAAGGATTCGCACACATTAGGGGAGGGGTACAGAACCCCTAACGTTACACGTCCAACAGATCACACCTCCGAGCAGCCGGATTACAGGACCTTGCCACAGGTCCCGGTCGGCAAACAATGCTTCGATTCGATGAGCTTTTTAATAGTGATAATGGGTCGGTTCAGTAATGATAAAATAATAACAAGAGCCGTGGATCCGAAACAATGAAGAGTGGCTGCTCTAGTAACAACAGAGATAGCAACGAATGATGTGACGAACAGTTACGTCAACTAGATTCTAGAGAAATTTACGTAATTAGAGAACCATTCGTAATGCAGATATTTTGTGGTATATGAGTGGAATTTTTGCTATTTTGTGTATAGTTTCGATGATGAAACGTAACCCTCAAATTTTCCGCTTTCCACAGCTTGATAACAAAAATTATCTTTGGAGTAATTATCTAGAAAGGGATCCACGTAGTATGATTCAATCACAAGCTATTTAGATTCTCTTTTATTCTCAATTATTTAATAGCAGAAAAATTTAATCTCAAATGCACTCCTGTATTATTTTAATCCTTTCTTTTTTATTCATTTTGATGTGTTTGTGTAATCTGTAAAGGAATTAAAAATTCTAACAAAAAATCTGTAACCACACCAGGAACAGCGTGCCCTCTGGGTGTTCTCTTCTATGTCTGTGATGTAAGTGATATAGAAACAAATTCCCAAGTTAAATACTTTTAGGCAAATGCTAAACACGTCAAGTATGCAGAAAACCAAGCCATAGCTATCAGCCGCATTCATATTTTTGCTGAGCTACGAATTTTAAATGTTAGTTGTAACCTGTAATTGTTACGGAAAATAAAACTTTTTTATTGGTTGTTTCCATGATTCAATTTTCAGTTCGAACTAAATATCTTGACATCTCTTGTTTAAGGAAAAAACTGTCAACAATTAATGAATTTGTACCTTTACTATCCTTTGTTTGGGTTGTAGAGCAGAATGCAACTGATGGTCCAGAATTTTTAGATGTAAATAATATTGAAGGTGTAAGATAACTAATTTCAAATACAGTAGAACCCGTAGAACCCCTTTACAACGACCCCCCTATAGTTACCGGTAAGAAAAGTTCAAACGTTCGTAGTAGTTGGTCTCATGAGGGGTCGCTCTAACAAGGTTGAACTGTATTTAAAAACATATTTTGTTTCGTTTGAAGACTTATTAATGTCTTTCTAAACAAATCTTCAAGTCTAGTTTAAAACTGCTACTGCTACTAAAAATAACAGATATAAATACATGTTTTAACAGTACTTAATTTCATCGGTTTTAGCTTAAATTCGTTACCCTTTGCCTCCTCGGTACCCTTCAATTTCAAAGGATATGCTTAAATATATTTAAACAACTTACCAAAATTATTTTCTTTTTTAAACTTTTGTATGGTACAAACAATAAAAATAACAGTAATATTACTTTAATATTTATATTGATCTATAATAGAAAATATCATCTAATCTATCACTGTAACATCATATATTTTAATTGGGTCATTTAAAAATTAAATTTCTAATAAAATCAAATTAATGTTATGAAAGTAATGAAAAGAAACTTTTTAAATAACGAGTACAATAACAGAATTCACTAAGTATTCAAAAATAAACTTTCACAATTCAACCACACAAAAAAAGTGAATTTCTTTGATTAAAAACATTTAAGTTTCATCTTTAATTTCAAAGAAACATATCACTTTACCAAAAATACAAAAACTGTACAAATATGTTCAAATATGCTTAAATTTGAAAGAGATTGACTATTTCACTTCAGTTTTTTAAATCTAGGTCGTGCTGTCCTCAAGTGAGAATATGTAAAGTTAATTATTAGTCTTCATTTTGGAAGCTCGACTAACATACTCTACCTTTTATTTGGTCGAAAATTTGAGAAAGAAAAATGAAAAGAAAACCTGATAAACACTTTTTATAGAAGCATTTATAGCAGTATTTAGTATCTTGTTATGATTCTGATCAGCATAAAACTTTAAATATAAAATAAATCCTTTTGTAGTTTTATGTTAACGTAACGTCACAGTTTAACTCCTTTATAAATTTAATACTTATATTGATAACTTTTGGTACTATTTTGGCCTTAGCATCAAAATATATTATTTAAATCAACCCAATCTAGGGTAAAAAGCAAAAAAAGTTATAATTGAAATTTAAGTTTTAAATATTGAAAGTTTGAGAAGCACTATTTTAAAGAAGCTTATAAAGGACATAAGTGTGCTTAAAATAAAGGTAATAAATTCACACATATTTAAAGTCGACTGTATGACATTCTGTCAATCAGGTTAAAAATTTTGGCAAAAGATCAGTGTCATGTGCGTTGAAAACGCCAACCCTTTAGAGGACTGCAAGGGTCTCAGGGGCCGTCGCGGGGTGCCGGCGGACACCCTGAGACCACCGGGATCTACCTCAGACCCGGACCGGGACCGCCCCTGAGACCCTAGGTCTTACAGGAAAGGAATCTCCGACTGCGGATTCGAACCCGCAGCCCTCACACATCCAACAGATCACACCTCCGAGAAGCCGGATTACAAGACCACGCCACTAGTCCCGGTCGAACGGAAAGTTTCGAATAGCTATTTAAATGCGATAAGGGGTCGATTCAATGTAGATACGAGGAAGTTAAAACAATAGAGGAGAAATAGATATAGAGTGAGCATTCGCATGGAATCGTCTCCGAAAAAGAGTACCCGACATTAGCACAGAGCTTCTGACGATGAGTTGGCGCGTTATCGCTTGCTTAGCATAATATCAAAACTATTACACATGGCATGCGCTAATTAAATATTTTAACAGGACTTACTAAGCCTCGGATGATAGATGTCGCCACGATCTATCGCCACCTCCACAATTTTGCCATGTCTGTGAAGGAGAGGGAAATTGTCTCCATACACCTGGACCCGCCGTGGTGAACTGCACCATGACCGACCACAAGACTTTCGGACCCTCAGATTTAACGAGCACGTACTCCGCATATACTCAGCGGGTCTTCAGCGGTGTCGGGAATTGAACCCGGGACCCTCCGATCCCGAAGCCGATGCCTTAACCAATTTTAATAACTCAATTTCTATATTTTTGTCATTTTTAGGTTCATATTTAATGCTTTAGAAAGCTGTCTCTTAATTTGTAAATTGGATGAAAAATAGTTAAACATTTTCCTTCAGAGAATTATTTTGAAAACCTTTTAAAAAAAATATAAATACTTCCTAAATCATGAAGAAGAAAAAATAGAATCGCCCGCATGTTGTGCATTAGACCCTCCTCAGCAAATGCCGAGGAAGGCAATTCTTGATACGTTTAAGTACAATATACTACACTATCTCTAAAAGTAAATTAAAGCGTTTATATATATATAAAATAAAAATATATATAAAGTGGTGTATTCATCAATTAAATAGGGGGGTCTGCAAACTGCGAGCTAACCCTATCCGACCTGCGGTATCTGACAGGTCTTTCCCATTTTCCGGTTAAGGGGTTTCTAAGTTCCTTTCCTACTCCAGAAAATTTTTTGAATTTGCCCCCTAAAAGTGGCATTTTAACTCATTTTGAGACACTTTAGGTTACATTAAAGAGGACCATTCCTTGTAAATCACACAAGTTTGAAGGAAAAACTGTATACTTAATAGATTTCTAAATTTGAGGGGGTTTGGGGGTCCTCCCCCAGAAAAATTTTGGAAATTTCACCCTTAAAAGTAGGGTTTTGACTCATTTTGAGACCTTTTGGGACCCAATCGCTCCTGTGAGACATAATTTTAAGAAAAATAGCAGTATAAAAATTGATGTCAAAATTTCGGGGGGGGGGGTTGAACCCCTAAACCCCCCCCTTGGATACGGCCCTGGTGGAGACCCCTGAATTAGATTAAGTGAAAGTTCAATTATTTTAGACTTATTTAAGAAACACTTATTAAGAAAGACTTAATTTTTTTTTACTTTCATTAGCATTCATTTATCGATAAGTGGTCAGTTCTATTCTGCTGCAAGGCAGGTCCCGTTTTTCTGCCGCGCCAGCAAGAAAGTACATTCTCTACTCCCTAGATGGCGTTTTGAGACAATAAAGTTTGATAATTAAATTTTGATTATCATTTTAAAATTTGGGTATGGCTTTAAAATCAAATCTTATCATCTCGAGTTTTCTTGGTTTTGATTGAAATTCAAGATTTACATTTGAGCGGGACAGTTTCACCAAATCAAATTATTAATCTCAGCAATATTCTAATAAAAAAATAAAAATAAAATAGCGTCAAAGCGTATATCTTTATCACACCTTGCCAAAATAGCTCATCCACTTTTTAAGGAGATGAGTTTTCTTCGGAAATTTTCGGGAAGATCGGGAACGAGATATCTCTACGTTGTCGGATTGTCAATTTTTCAAGAAACTCAAAAGATTTATAGTGTCTAATTCGAAAAATATTATAATCAGGGAATAATAATAATAATAATTCATCTGAAAAAGTGCGCTCACACTAATGATTAATATGAGATTTATCTCTTGTGGGATTTGAAAAAAAAAACACGTAACCAGATTTTTAAAAGTGGCAAATAATAATTTTGATCGGATTTCCCTTTTTTTACCAGTGGTTATCTTTTTTAAACCCAGCTATAAAAATAGCGAAATGAAAAAAGTTATGTTCTTTGGGCATTTTCTATATGTAAGTAAGGAATATTTCTGTGCAGAGGACTTGTGAAACACCATGTGTGTCCGACACTGTCAGTTGTACTGTCATTGTCCAGCACCCGCCTCCAAGTTTAAATGCTACAGGTGTTAAGAGAGGACGTATCCTCATACCCCATAGGATGGTTGGTTGGTTGGTTGGTTGGTTGGTTGGTTGGTTGGTTGGTTGGTTGGTTGGTTGGTTGGTTGGTTGGTTGGTTGGTTGGTTGGTTGGTTGGTGTCGTGGTATGGGTATCCATTTCTTACATAAGACCGAAGGTCCCATTATATAGCTTCAGCGATCTAGACACAATTATCTTCGTATATGTCTTCATAAGAACATGCAAAGTATTACCCCATAGCATATTCTTAAGAAAAAAGCAAAGAACATTACATCCCTCTTTGATAAAACCATGCATGCTGTTCAAATGTTAACAATTTAGGTTTGAGATACTATTATGTCCTTTTTTAAGGTATTGAAGAGTATATAAGGGTAGTAAAAAGGTATTGTAAGCGATTTTAAGGTATTAAAATATTTGTGAATCATTACTAGCTCTCTTTAAAAAAGACATTTCGTGGCATTAACGATTAAATCATAATCACGATTAATCAAAGCGTATATCTTTATCACACCTTGCCAAAATAGCTCATCCACTTTTTAAGGAGATGAGTTTTCTTCGGAAATTTTCGGGAAGATCGGGAACGAGATATCTCTACGTTGTCGGATTGTCAATTTTTCAAGAAACTCAAAAGATTTATAGTGTCTAATTCGAAAAATATTATAATCAGGGAATAATAATAATAATAATTCATCTGAAAAAGTGCGCTCACACTAATGATTAATATGAGATTTATCTCTTGTTGGATTTGAAAAAAAAAACACGTAACCAGATTTTTAAAAGTGGCAAATAATAATTTTGATCGGATTTCCCTTTTTTTACCAGTGGTTATCTTTTTTAAACCCAGCTATAAAAATAGCGAAATGAAAAAAGTTATGTTCGTTGGGCATTTTCTATATGTAAGTAAGGAATATTTCTGTGCAGAGGACTTGTGAAACACCATGTGTGTCCGACACTGTCAGTTGTACTGTCATTGTCCAGCACCCGCCTCCAAGTTTAAATGCTACAGGTGTTAAGAGAGGACGTATCCTCATACCCCATAGGATGGTTGGTTGGTTGGTTGGTTGGTTGGTTGGTTGGTTGGTTGGTTGGTGTCGTGGTATGGGTATCCATTTCTTACATAAGACCGAAGGTCCCATTATATAGCTTCAGCGATCTAGACACAATTATCTTCGTATATGTCTTCATATGAACATGCAAAGTATTACCCCATAGCATATTCTTAAGAAAAAAGCAAAGAACATTACATCCCTCTTTGATAAAACCATGCATGCTGTTCAAATGTTAACAATTTAGGTTTGAGATACTATTATGTCCTTTTTTAAGGTATTGAAGAGTATATAAGGGTAGTAAAAAGGTATTGTAAGCGATTTTAAGGTATTAAAATATTTGTGAATCATTACTAGCTCTCTTTAAAAAAGACATTTCGTGGCATTAACGATTAAAAAAAAACTACTTATATCAATCATTTTTGGTACTTTAGGATCAGCCGGGCGCAAGCGTCGAGTTTATGCCAAATCGCTAATAATCAAATATCAAGGTAAAACACTATTAATATATCTCAACGGTAGTATTTCCTTTAATTTTTATTACATTTTTATGTGTAAATAATAAAACGTTGTCAATATACTAGTCTGATTGGAGAGATTTGCCCCCGGCTAATCCTTTAGTACCTGATTTTCTTTATTTCCAAAATTCTATTTTATTTTCCAAAAATATTGTTGAGGATATTTCTTTTAACTATTTTGAAACATTTTACCGAAAAAAAACTGTGTTTTTCCACCATTTTAATATTACCGGATAATTGGACCCCTATTGTTATGCCACAGATTGTATCAATTCCCTGTTTTATACCTTTTTATTACATTATTACTAAAATCCCTACCAAAACCCTTTACATGAGACGAACCAAATTGAAAATGAAATCCAAACTACAGCATACTCTCGATGTGACGAAGCCGAAAGGGCAAGTAAAAAAGTTCGAGATAAAATGTTTTGGACAAGGTAGGCCTCCAAAACTTAGAAAATTATGAAATTTGTTTTATAGTGTCATATGAAGACATTTTATAGTAAAACGTTTATATTCAAATGTAATTATATTTTTAATAGAGTAACAAATAATTTTGGGTAAAAACAAAAGAAATATTATAATTTTAATAAAATTCTTTTAAATATTAAATTTCAACACTATAAGATTAAATTAAAATTTAACTGACGCATTTGTAATTTCTTTAAAAAGTTCAGCACAGAATAAAATAAAGTAGTCGCACAACTGTCTTCAGAATGTTTCTGAACTTATTTTTTTCATACGAGGGAAAAAAAAAGTGTCGAAGTTATCAATTATCATTCTCTACTTTTTTCAGATTTGCAGTTAAATATAAAAATAATGTGTTAATGAACAACGAACATAAGTAAAAACCCCATTGGCCGATTAGGGAAAAAAATCTGCTAATAAGACCTTTGTCAGACAATTTTTTAAAAGGACACCATACTATATGTTCTCTTCACATTTTTAAAAATCACAAGCCATTCTTTATAAAACAGAATTATTACCTGGCCAAATATTGTACATATGTAAAAAAAATAATTTTTAGATCGGAAAAAATTTCGTAAAAACAAGGGTATACAGTACATGTTTTCGTATATATGTCTTTGATAAAAGAACGATAATTGTCTAGAGGGGGGTGGATATTTTTTCGAGAAAAGCGGATTTCGGCAAAACGATGTAGTTCGTCATATTGAATGTATCCTGCAATTTTTAAAATTTTTTCTTTACTCTCGTCCGACGAGAGTTACTTGAATCATGCGTAATACAACACAAGGGTAAGAACAAGTAATGTTGAAAACTAAGTCTAAGTAATATTAATATTATTTTTCTATCTTAGTGGTAGATATCGTTGGCTCAATGACAGAACCACAAATCTGCAAAACTCGAGTTACAAAACATCCAATTTTTTAAAGTTCAGGTGTTTCCCATAAATATGCATTAATTTTATTCGGGCAACTGTTCTGGATTCCAGTTATCACAATGGGTCATTCGAAACTGTGTATTCATTTCTAGTTGAAAAAGTAGCTGTTACCATCGCAAAGTCAGTTATGTTACTTTTGTCGTTGCTCTCTCTATTTTTTTAAGCTTCGTGGATAACTCTGCAAAAAAAAAAATAAAGGGAAATCGTTGTGATTTCCTGGGTTCTGGAGGAAGGGTGAGGACCTTGCTTCAATCACTACGCTCCCATTTCATTAAGTATACCCAAGGTAGAATAGGCTTATATTGCTTTGCTGACCAGCGAAGATAAACAGCGTTACTTAGAAAAACGTTAAAATCTGTTTTTAAAAACCACTTGTTAATTCCAAAAACAAATAATTTCTGATTCAAGTACGAAGTATTTTAAATTACATTATTTCTTTTGACATTTCTCCACAAATATTATTTTTATGAGGTTAGTAAGCTTATCTTTTCATTGTACTTATTGTTTGCTTACAAGAATGGATCCGGGCATTATTAATAATGCCCGCGTATTTCAGTCAAAGCGATAAATACTCATTGATAAATGTTATTGAATTTATCACATTTCCCGCCTCATTGCGGGCATTATTATTAATGTCCGGTTTATCACTTTGCCCGTAACATACATACAATAAAAACAATATGCGGTTAATTGAGGATGAAGAAATTGTCATCCATGCTAGGTTCAATCAATGCTAGCTAAAAAATGTGCAGTTACGAAAGAAATAGCATAAATAACAGTAACAGTAAGTACATAATAATATATTCGTACTTTGGTACTTTTAAATGTTTTATTAAAGAATACCGAAGAAATCAACTGAAAATCACACAACTCTTTTTACATCTTCCTCTTGACATAACTAATTTAAGATCTTTGATTAAGTATTAAAAGAATTGTTTTGCCTAAATAGCAATAACACTTAAATGTAATGCGATATACCGCAGGAAATACTAACGGAGATATTATCTGAACTCTTTCAGTACTATCATCTAATGAACTGAAAAAATAAGTAAAAATATTTTTGCATACCTAATGATTACATAATATTTTTTTAGAAAATATTCTTTAATAACAGTTTAGAAATAATAGAATCACTCAAACAAATCACAGTCGACTGGTTTCCCTGTTGATTGAAAGAGTGCTGCCTTCTAGAGTGTGTAAGAAAAACTGAAAATAATCCTCATTTTTTAAGCAGGGCTTTATTTAAAAGGGCTCTTTTTGCTCTTTTCTCAAAAGAAGCCTTTTTAAAAATTGGCCGCCAATTTTTTTCAAAAATCAAAAACTTTAATCGAGACTTATGATGATTATTTATAGGTTAATTTTCAGTGCAAATTTTGATTTCAATTGCAGTTAGTAGTTGTTTAGCTGATTAAAAACTGATTTAACAGTGAAACAGGAAAACTTTCTTATATATAGTGTTCGGCACTAGTTAACTAGAACTAGTTGCAACTAGTAGTTAACTACCTATCAACTAGTAGTTAACTAGTAGTTTAAGTACTTTCAGTTTTAAGTAGTTCAACTACTTTTTTAATTAACTACTAGTTAAAACTACTTTCAAATTTTCAACTACTTCAAAAAAAAGTTATTTAAAATTTAAAAAGATTTTTAAAAGTTTTATCAAAAGTAGAGTACTCAAATACTATAAACAGAAATAAAGAACATTTTTAAGCGAAGCATAAACGTTTTTTGTGATATAGATAAGAAAGATGGTATTAGAATTTTGCCAAAAGGTAGGTTATGAAATGAAATAGACTAGTTAACTAGTAGTTAACTACTAATTGCAACTAGTCCCAGGAAAAAATAGTTAACTACTAGTTACAACTACAATTTCTCAGACTAGTTAGTAGTTGGTAGTTAACTATTTTTTTACCTCTAGTTGCCGAACACTACTTATAAATGATGGGTGTTTTAGAACTTCCTATTGCGTAATGTTATGAAACAGGAGATAATATCCGTAGCGTTAGATATCACTTGTGATTTTGATCTCAAAAGTAGCAGCTACCAACAGTATCTATCGATAAACAACAGTATCCAAAAGTAACATTATCCAACGGAGGAAAACCAAACAGGTTCTTGCTTGGTTTTGAAGAACAGAAAGTTAAACTAAATTAAAACTGAAGAACCACACACACCTGGGGATTTTGATCTCAAAAGTAACAGCTTCCAACAGTATCTAACGATAAACAACAGTATCCAAAAGTAACATTATCCAACGGAGGAAAACCAAACAGGTTCTTGCTTGGTTTTGAAGAACAGAAAGTTAAACTAAATTAAAACTGAAGAACCACACACACCTGGGGATTTTGATCTCAAAAGTAACAGCTTCCAACAGTATCTAACGATAAACAACAGTATCCAAAAGTAACATTATCCAAAGGAACATTGCATTTTGCTTAGAAAAGCACTAACTATAGCGAGGGAAAAGAATCTGAAGTTCAACCCGTCAAAAGTCCAAATTGCAAAATCTTCAATCAACTACCTAGGCCACATGATATCTAATGAAGGAATTAAACCAGATCCTGTCAAAGTTAAAGGCATACCAAACAGGTTCTTGCTTGGTTTTGAAGAACAGAAAGTTAAACTAAACTAAAACTCTGAAAAACCACACACCCTGGGGATAGCATAGTAAAATAATCGCCCAAAATTTGAGAAACCTCTTCCCTAGCCAAACCAGAATTTTGGTCCCATCAAATTCAAAAAGTAAAAATTGATTTTAGGGAGTGTGAAAATTTATAGGAGAGAGAACGCCCAAACCGTTCTAAAGAGAATGTTGCCTTCCAGTCGAGCTCCGTCTACCAATCGTAACTTGTAGGTGTAAAATTAAAATACTTACTAAACACATACCTATAGTCCACTGAAAATAGAGTTGAATCTCGGACAAATTGAAATAAAAGGTTTCTCAACGGTTTTCATTTAGAAATGACCCCAATAATAACATGCTAAAAATCGGGCAAAATCAGACCATGGGAAATTTAAGTTTTTTTTAATTTAAATAAAGGGGGGACATAATATAGACATGTGTTACATGTTTATAGATCATTTTTGAGTGATGAAACCGAATATTGCCTTTAGTTTGGAAAAAATAGAAATTCAAATTTTTGAAATTAATTTGAATAATTAGCTATATGAAAGAATTAAAAGCCTACAAAAAACCAAGAATGTGCATAACGTATCCTCTAAGACCTTATGTAATTTATAAAATTCCCAAGCCCCCCCAAAAAAACAATATTTTGTAATAATTTTTGTTATATAGCCCCCAAACTTTAGGTATAATATACTACCATTAGAAATCCAAAATAGTCCATCCAAATACTTATTTAAAAAAAAACTGAGGGATTTTTTGTTTTCAGTAGAGAATATAGAAAAATGTAGGGTTTTTTACTTCCTTGTCCTTCCGTTTTTATGGTTTTGTGCCTTTTGCATATATCTGTATGACTGAAAATGTGCATTACTTTAATGACATCACCCTGTTTGCCACTCTTATGTTTTTTTTTTTCATTTAACTACTTTTTTGGTCACCTAAATCCCTAAATGGACCAAGAGGTCCCAGGTGACCATGTGTACTGTACTTAGGTTTTATGTTCAAATAAACATACATAACCCAATAATCAAGTTCATGTTTGGTGTAAACCGGATGTGCTATCATCATACCCTTTTCTGTCCCAACTATGCATCGTAAAGGTATAGACGTTCATTGGACGCTTTACATGTACTACTCTACTGATATCTGACCATGGTGGTCGGAATTGGTTAAAACACCCTGTATAAGGGAGATATTCTTGTTAAATATCGTGTTTTTAAGAGTACTTTCTACAGAAACCCGAGAAATAAACGGAGACAGCTTCTCACCTGATGTGAAAGGAAGCCTCTCGCACCCCAGCCCTCGGTCCCACGTGCACACACCTGTCCTGGTGGTGAGTAGGTTGGGAGAACACCATGCCGTAGAAGGGACTGTCGAAGAACATGTTGACGGTCATGTGGTCTTTGCTGCACACTACGTCCAAGCGGTTCAAGTGAGATTTAGGTGCTCTCTCTTCCACAAAGTTGTCGTGTAGGTGATGGTCCTAAAAGAATAAAGCGAACTTATGTACAATTTATGTGGCCTCATACCAAATATGTCAAGTTTATGTAACTGCAACTAGAAGTAAACGAAGTTTGGCCATACATGGCAAAAATCGGACGAATCTTGAACGTATGTTCAGTTTGGGGTGGTCATGGCGCAGTTTACCATGGATCCAGGATGTCTGGGCATATGTGGCCGTTGCACCCATGTTTTACATAGCCCAGCCTTGCCGGTTATTGAAGAATGTTCTGATTGATTCAGAGGAGAAACTTCACTTCTGAGCTTGTGGCTGCTAAATTTTACGCCTGTTCGCCAAATTTTTATTATTGTGTATAACAACTCTTGATTGTGATTTAAAAATAATTAGCTAAAAACAAAAGATATTCTATGTTTGATTATAGAATAGAATGTTTTACTACAGTGGCTAGAAGGGTATAGTGTCTTTATCACCATAGAACCGCGAACAAATTTCTTAACTTTTGATATCGAAGAGGTTTTTAAATCAAAATTAATCTTTTCATTTATTATATAATCAGCTATTTAATTATTAAATTTTTTAACTTTTGATATAGAAGAGGTTTTTAAATCAAAATTAATCTTTTCATTTATTATATAATCAACTATTTAATTATTAAATTAAGTATTTTAATAGCAATATCTACTTGAAATATTTAAAAAATTAATATCTCTAATTAATTTTTTATTTCGGATTCCATGTAAAAAGAAAAAAAAATAAAGATAAAAGAACAACTGATTTTTGGCGATAAAGCAATAAACCTAGTAGTCTTGTTGAGAATTTACTCAATTACACTGAACCAATCAAAACATCCTTCGATAATCAGGAAGGCAAAATTATGTAAAACGTGGGTCTAATGGGCACATATGCGTCGTCTGGGGACTTTCCCTCCCCTTTAGAGACATGGCAAAATTGCAGAGGTGGCGATAGATGGAGTCATTTGCTCACTTTCCTGTTCCTCACTTTCTCAGGATTCTACCTTACTTATCACCTTTGCCTTACACTTATTCCTGTACATAACGCTTTTGAGGATGGAGCTTGGATATTCCGAGGACCATTAGAAACACCATTTGTGAATAGTACATAATACATATATTAAATTTTACATTGTCTACATCTAAAATTATAGTTAGCAAAAAGAAAAAAAAATATTGGAGCTTAGATATTTTTTTTTACTTACATTGCTATCTGACCAGTGTTTACCAGCATTCACTAAACAAAAAGCCATCATCAAGTACATCAATACCATCTCCTCTCTGGAGCCTACAAGCAAATAAAACTTAATTTCAATATAGTCTACAAAAATACCTACAATTGATGGAGATTTCAACTTTTATTAGAGTTGTGAAATATACTGGATTCGCGATCAAAACAATAAAATAAATAACTACTGACAACAAGTTATGCTATTCCTTTTGTTTTGTTTTTCTACATTTACTTCAAAATAAAAAACATGCATGGAATTTATTTTATTATTTTTTTACTGATCGAAAAATTAAAACACCGCTCAAAAAACAAAAGCACAAAATAACTGAAAAAGAAGAAATTTAAACTGTTTACCCAAACTGTTTTTATAAAAAATAGTAATGACATACTAAAATCAGACAAAAATCGGACAGTAAAAAGTCTAATTTGTTTTTAATTTTCAATTTTTATTTTTCCATGGATATTATAGTTATATAACTTAAAAACACAATGGATGATTAAATCATTAGTTAATTAATATAATTTATTAAAAGGAACATTGAAAATACAGATAAAATCTTTCAATCAAGTTGAAATAGAAAATATTTTAACAATAGTAATTGGTAATAAATCATCTAAAAAATAAAAATTAATTAAAAAATTTAATAATTTCAAATTTTTGAATATTTAAAAAAATATCCAAGCTTTGCTCTATACATGAGTGTTAAGAGGGAAAAAATAACTACCCCTTATCTGCAGATATAGACCCTTGAAATTGGAGAAATCAATGTCCATTAATTCATTGTATTTTTTTATTAAATTTTAAATTTAAGTTAATTTTCTTTATTTTATTATTCTCTGTGCTGTAAACTAAGTTAAAATAAAGTTTACTTTTAATAAGTGTTTTCATCTTTTTTTTTTTATCCAGTGAATATTTGACTCCATTGATATTCACTTACTTCATTGATAGTGCCTCAATGACTCAGTTTCATAATAATTTTTAATTTTATTTGTCTCTGTCTTTTTATTTTTCACTTTTGTGCTGTGAACTAAGCAGAGATATAGTTTAATTGTCGAATAAAGTGGTTTTTAAGATGTTTTGTCAGCTGAAATTGCATAAGGTTGGAAAAGGGAACAAGTCCATCAATCTTTTTCAAGGGTAAAATATTTTTTAATAAACTTATATTTTTCCGATGATTATTCTGTACTCTAAATATGGACTTGAATTTCCTGTAAAAATTTGGTGGTTATGCAACGAAAATTACATTACTTAAGCAGTTTTTGTATTATTATTTTTCAATTTTCTCAAAATTTAGTTTTTGGACTTATTCCATTTTTCAAACAGACAATTCACTTTTTATGAACAAAATTTCCCGAATATACTGTGAAGTACCCCAAATAAAAAAGAAACAAAACGGGAACTACACGGGAAATGCGTGAAACATTTTTGCTGCTCTATATGTAAACACATTAATGAACGCTTCTAATCAAAAGCTCTTAAGTTGTATAGCTATTATGCTGCGATTGTGTTGTGTGAGAAAAAGATAGAGCTCCAAAAGTGTTATTAAAAATTTACAGAGATAAGAGACACTTTCAAATTCTAAAAACATTTCACTCCATTTTTAAAACGCCTTTCTAGACAAAACACAGTTACAACACTTTCCATACACTTATTCAGAACACCTATTGTTCTACCCAACAACGCATCTAAAGTGTTAATTCGAGGACCAAAAAAAAGTGTTATTTGATGTGTTCGGAGCTGGAACATTTACAGTGTATAGTTTACATTAGGGTGTTTCAAAAAATTTTTTTTTCGAATTTCCCAGATGCCCCCCCCTCAAGTTGTTACAAATACTAAAACATTATTACCTGCAAATTTTCAGGTCTCTCGGACGATTTTTGACCCCCGCGCCCTTCAAAAGTAGGTTTCCCATGTTAAAGTATAGGGAAAATATTGAAAATATCGTCATTTTTGGTTCTTTTCAATTTTACGAGCCTGAACGCAGTCAATATCGAATTAAAACCTATACATCATCTTTGGGACATCATTGCCTCAAGATCCTATCGGAAAAATATTCCATGGCACCTACTGGGGGGTAGTTACACGGGGGTGAAAAACGAGCATTCACCGAAAAACGAGGATGCTTGCCGGCGCTAGCGGCGGGAGCTAACTAACGGGTTTTTACTAATAGAAACAGAATAGAACGAGGTACCTTAGGAAAAAGGTTCAATAAACACTTAAATAGGCTTTTATGCAGGTCCCTTCGCAAACGCCGGCGAGCATAACCAGCACCCGCGGCAAGCATCCTCTTTTTTCGGTGAAAGCTCGCTTTTCACCCCCGTGTAACTACCCCCCAGTAGGTGCCATGGAATGTTTTTCCGATAGGATCTTGAGGCAATGATGTCCCAAAGATGATGTATAGGTTTTAATTCGATATTAACTGCGTTCAAGCTCGTAAAATTGAAAAGAACCAAAAATGACGATATTTTCAATATTTTCCCTATACTTTAACATGGGAAACCTACTTTTGAAGGGCGCGGGGGTCAAAAATCGTCCTAGAGGCCTGAAAATTTGCAGGTAATTATGTTTTAGTATTTGTAACAACTTGAGGGGGGGGGGGCATCTGGGAAATTCGAAAAAAAAAATTTTACCATAGACTTTCGAAACACCCTAGTTTACATACACCGAAACGTTTCAAGCATCACATCCAATCCAATACAGTCGGCTCCGCTTAATGTGCTCACTTTTGTCCAAGAGTAGAATGATAACAATATCCGATTGATAATAATAAGCAATTTGATACTAGAAAGTTTCAAACAGCATAACGCGAGTGTTTGCCTTAAAATCACAACTTAAGTATAGTCGCAATTGAAGTATTTAAAACGATTACCAAGTACGTATTTTGGATTTTTTACATTCTTAAAGAAAAATATGAAAGTGGTACATATTAACACTAATAAATTACTGACAAATTTTGTATGATTATGTATTAAAATTGGCCTTCAAATGGGAAAAAAGGAAGGAGTTCACCAGATTTTGATAACATTAAACGATATATTGATCACATTAAACGATACATCTTGGGTTAAGTTCAATAGGAGTATCTGGTCCGGTCAATTTTGATAACATTATATCCTATTTATAACATTAACCGTGAACACAATAAGCGGAGTCGACTGTATAGTTAACTCAAACAAAACATACCTTTCTCCCAAGCCATGCCGGCCATTCAATCCTTCCACTTCCAGTTCCAATGTCAACACTACGACGGCCATAAAAATCACTTCCCATCCCTACCCTACGACACAACGTCACAATACCTTAAACGAAAATTTTCCGGATGCTTCCCAAAGCACCACCCACAAGGAGTTACAGTCTGACACTGTTTCGGATAGTTGACACCAACGCTACGTCCCCGATTTCATGTTTATTGACCGGGCTTTTTTTTTCCTGGTTCTTCTTCTCTTTTAGGCAAAAACCCACATGAAATTCCCGTGACCTAGACATTGGAAGGCACTCTTAACGCCTTCGCTTGGAGCACGGTAATGAGAGACGGGGTGGGTAAGCAAATTGGATCTGGATTAGCATTGCAGGCGATAATGGAGGTTGGCTACAATTGCGGTGTAGAGACTGGGAAGTGATCAGCTACGGTCGTTGCTTGGTTGGTAATGAACTTTGAGCTGTGAAGTCTGGAGTCACACCTATGGTTCACCTTTGCAAATGAATTCAATGTTGAAAAAAATGACTTCCGAAAAGCTTTATGCATTTTGTGAGCATAAAAAGTAAAGATTTTTGTTTTAACCAGGTATGAAATAAAAGAACTTTTATGTAATACACACTTTTAAGACTTATACATTAACTAAATATGAGTACACTACTAGTTACTTTTTTAATTATCTACTTGATCAAAATAATTTTTACTGTGTTGCATATTGCAGGATTCAATTAAAAGGATTGGGAATTGTTTAAATGTTAGTAATATCTTGCAATGCTTGTAACTTTCTTGAAAGGATTTTATTAATAGTATTCCAGAATCTACTGTACTAATAATTGTGAGAAAAAGAATAAGTATATACTTTGTAAAGACTTGTTTATTGTCCTTTGAATGTAGTGCAAAAGTTCTTTTAAGCCTTTATTTTGCAAAAATTACCCTCTTACAAATTTTCACAACTTTATTTTCAAATAAAAAGCGGACTTTTAAAACCTACCAATCAGATTCAGCGAAAAGCTTCCTTTACAATATGAAGTTTACAGATTTTACCCAGTGCTGTTTCCGGTTTGATTTTCTTTATGCATTTTCACTCTGATCAAATTGGTTCAACTTATTTCTTCTATTGTACTATTAAAATATGAGTTCCATCCAGTTGAGTCCATGTATGAATGTACGAATCAAACAAAAGGAATAGTAACCTACTTATCACAGAAATATAAAAATAACAGTTAATAACAAAGGTGTCACGACTCTGAGCTTCTTATTGGAAATAACATCTTACACAACATTAAGAAACCGGTGAACCGAAGCATCTCACTATTCAATATTCATCATTGCCAAATTCGATTCCTTTTTGTATGAATCGATTCATTAATGAGATAAACTTGTTAAAAGTGCAATTAAAACGGGAATCAGTTCACTCATTTAAAATGGGTTAATTTGCTTCTCCCTTAGTTAGAGTGTTAGAGAGCGATAATGCCGGAAGTGCAGAGATCCGGTAGTGATGGTGCAGGAGAATGTGAACTTTTAATGCAATTATAAACGAATCATCTCACTTGAAGACGTCTCTGATCCGGTTTTTATAGCGGATTTGGATCAAAATGGAATCGGAATCAGAAGGTGTGATGGGGAGAGTGTGGGAATATTCTGCTTTCCAGTACACGTCCTTACTCCTACACGTAAAAATTGATGTATTTCCACAAGTATTATTACGTAAATGTAGGAACATTTAATTTTGTTTTTAAAAATGTTTCACAGTGCAAATAAACCTATGCTTTTACACTTATTAAAAGTTTATAGTTTGTATTTGAATAAGAATAGAAAAATAGATTTATATTAGTTTAATGATTAAAACATGTTTTGTTGCCCTCTTTATTTACTGTTTATAAAATTTTAACTTTAAAACTTAATCTTAAAAATATGAGCTTTCTCTCAGATAGGATGATTTTTCATGAAAGGTTTCATCTAATTGAAGGTCAATAGGATGAAGGATTTTTTGAACTTATTGCGTGTTTTCTAATTGAAACAATTCAAAAGCAAATTACCCAAGAATTTCTAACTTCATTCCCTCTTTCCCCATTTAAATTTAAATGTTACATACTTAAACCAGGGCTTACTAGATACTATACAAGATCTAGTAAGCCGTTTGAACATTTGAAAGGGTAGAAATTAACAGGTTGAGAAACAGGTCTTTGCTTTCCCAATTGATTTTTTAACTTAGGACTATGCACAAAAAACTATTTCTAAAGTTTTTATTAAAAAAAAATATTTTGTTTATATATTTAGTCGCTTAAGAGAGAGTAACCGGGTATTAAATCCATATTTCATGTATTAGTAAAAAATAATTTGCTGGTCATTGCTACTACTCACCAAAACATCAATTCCAACATTTCAACGCAGAAATATAACAATTTTCATAGATAACATTTTCGAGTATAGAAATTTTATAACTGAATTACTAAATTTACGGTTCAACTTACTTATACTTTAGAAATCCATAACAGCCAAAGAAATCCAGTTCACCTTTTCATCAGCACATTCAATCCACAAACCAAACTCATCAAACCCCACACTCACAACCGCACTAATGAATGAACACACGCCATTCCCTTCATTTTAAGAACAAAAACCTCAACTTCAACACAGAAATAACTCTTCTTTTCTCCAAAAATAGCTTCCAACGGCACTGTGTTCTTTTGCACAAGTTGGTCCAAAACTAATCCTCTCACGGTAACGCACTTCGAACAAAGTGATCCGAAACATCCGAATCCATTTTGCAGACATGGATCACACTAATAAAGCGGAACCGATTTTCCCAAGCTTTTAGTTACCCGAATGGCAATGGGACCGGATCGTTTGCCGACATCGGGTTGGTGGGATTAATTTTAAATATCGAGGTTAACGGATTATTAAGCCTCGTTAAGTGTTAGAGATAACACCTACTAAGTGTTTATTGTTTGTTGTACATGATGTCTTTTGAATAACTGGCTAATATTTAAAGTTACATGAAATGATTAAAACCACTTAAGAGTAGAGGAGAACTTAGTCTAATGTAGTCTTAGAACACTACATTATCCACCATTCAAAAAATAATTGGTGCAGAATTTCCTTAATGAACGGTTTACGCAGCAACCAAGTGCCTAAATAATATTTATGATATTTATGAAATTTTATAACTTAACTAGCTGACTTACCCGGCCTTGCACGGGTTGAGTTAATTCATAAATATTTTAAAAAGTTTTTCAAGTTATGTCTTTTCTTTTTCTGGATTAGCAGTCACTTATCATCCCGTCGTCCCCGTCGTCTTTTTCATCCCAGTTCCTAACGGTGAAAATACACCCTAACTCATCCCGTCCCGCATTTAAATTTGGCTGTTACCTTCGCTGTAAAGAACAATCAAATTGAAATCATCAGGTTTATCAAGTTATATGTCTTTTCTTTTTCTGGATTAGCAGTCACTTATCATCCCGTCACCCCCGTCGTCTTTTTCATCCCGGTTCCTTACTGTGAAAATATACCCTAACTCACCCCGTCCCGCATTTAACTACGGCTGTAAAAGAACAATCACTTTTATAAATCTTTTATATACCTTTTTATAAATCACTTTAAAAAACTTAGGAAGTAAAAATCACAACCCTCTTTGAGACCCTTGGGAATAATTTCCTACAGGATGTTACAAACCGTATTTTTTTTATGAAATTTCTATCGTTTTCTAAAAATGATATTAATTTAATCAAAAAATAATCCCGATGTGTAATTCAGTCAACAACTCCCGCCGCTAAAGCAAAATATTTAACTATACCTAATTTAATCTATATTCAAAAATTATTAAGAATCCATTTTTTATTTGTATGATCCTACATCTTCAAAAATAAAAACATTTTTATCAAAATAATAAAATGCTTGATAAATCTCATTTTCTTTTTATCATGATAGCCCAACTTCTTAGTAAAAACGGTTTTCTAGTACTTAACAATAAAAATTTAGTGAATGTATAAGTCTAGTATACCATGCCCCATGAAACAAAGAAATAATTTCAGCTCTGTTTCCATGGAAACCCTTTATTTTAGCTTTTGCACAAATATATTTATTTTAGAAAAAAAAATTAAAATTACAAATAAAGTAAAGAGTTGTTTCAAAATTAATTATTTGAATTTATATGTTTCCTAAAAATTGTTATAATTTTGAAATAGAAATTTACACTGTGTTTTTCGTCTTAATTTGTTATAAATTATGAAATTTTTGAAATTAAATTTTAACAAATGAGGCCAGACAAAACATAAAGGGAGAAATAAACCTACTGCAATTTATGCATTTCAACAATGCACAATGTTATTTCAATGGGAAAAACGGAGTCGAAAAAGCGCCGAAAAACAGGGAAGGAGTCGTTGGATTTTAAAATCGTTTCTTAGTGCGCGTCGCATAACTGAGAGGAACGTCTCTGTCAAATTTCAAGTCTCTGGGTCCAGTAGTTTCGGAGATTCCGTGTTGAGTGTTTGTCACTTACCAGTGAGTCAGTGAATCAGTCAGTCAGTCAGTCAGTCAGTGGTATTTGGCTTTTATAGATATAGATAATTATAACTTAATAATTGTTTTAAAATTTTTGAAAAATACTTTACTGTAAGTACTTTAATTTTAGATAAATTTTTATAAGTGATTTATTTTCTGATAAAAATTTTAGTTTGTAAATCAATGAAATATGAAATCCAGATTTCATATATATTTAAATTGATGAAAAGATAATTAGAAATAGAACTTCACAATAAGAATGTAACAAGTTTCTTTAATTTAGATGGCAAGAAATTTTTTTTTAAATTAATGAAAAATTCTTATTTGGCTTGTAAAAATTACGATTAAAACATTTTCATTGTTTAATAATGCTTTACTGTTTTTATTTTCTTGTTTTCTTTGAATTAAATTATACTTTTCGTCATTAGAATCTAAGTGAGATCCATTCCGAGCTATTGCCTTTTGGGAAATAGATAAAATACAGTCTCAGCGTGTTTTTGCCTACACATAGAGGAATACTCAAATAGTTTTTAAAATAGAGAGTTCATAAAATCGAAAAAAAAATCGAAACTAGTGCAGTTATTTAAAATTTTGAGTAATAGGATTTTTTTAAAGATTATATTGCTTTTATCAAATAAAGTTTTACATTTTAATGGTATCCTATTTATACTAAATGAAAAACTATTAACAAAAATACAGAGTACCAAAAAGCAATCAAAAACACACTTCTCATACTTTTAATGCTTAAAAGTTAAATAATATAATTAGTTGCAATTGGAATTGATCCTAGAGTTTCTTACAATATTAAAAAATATTATTTTTAGTGATGGTCTGACGTTATAGTTAAGTCGGGTGAAGTGTGAAAAGAAGTTCATAAAGAGGTTTTCAAAAGTTTAGTTCGTAAAGGGTAATTGAAATTATCAATGTCTGTATTGCTAAGCTCGAGACCAGCCACCAGTTCGTAAAAAAGAGCGCTGACTGTATTCTGTGTCTTCAAAAAACGTCATAAGTACGTCGGTGTTGGTGATGAAGAAATTTATCATGAAAGAACTCTGGAAACAATTAGTCTCTAACCTGAAGAGCTGTAATGATTCTATTATTTTAGAACGAAAGAAAATATGAGTGGGTTTGCTTCAGAAGATTGGTTGTAGGTGGATGACCCGCGGTAACTAGTTTCAAGGGTCAAGTGGGCTCGACTCTGATTCGAAAGAGGCATTATGTAACGGGTAGTTTTGATTAAATTTAATTTAAGGCGAAGATTTTTACTTCATCATCATAATAGTAAGCAAACTGATAATATTTTCCCCTTCAATTACAATCAATTGAGGATTATTTCTTTATTTTATATAAAAAGTAATTGAGTATCGTATACAGATACTATTGAAGTTTGGGATTAACTAATCATAAGATTAAATTTCAGTTACTCTCTCTCTCTGTTAATTTTTTCTTGTAGTTACTATCTATCATTAATTGCCCAATAGTAACCTCCTGTGCAACTTTTAAAGCATAAGTAATTGAGTAAAAGTAAATGTAAGCAAATGAATAATTTCAGATACGAAAATTCCCACGTACCAGTACTTTTATTGTTTTTAAGAAAAATATTATTAAAAAATTAGTATTTGGAATATATTGAATTTAAATTTAAGATATGATGCTTTAAATCAAAAACTAAGTTCAACTGAACTATAAAATTTGAAAAACATACTTATTTCCAAACTTGTCAATAAAAACTAAAATGTAGTCTCATTTAAACTATGAAACGTATCCAATTGTTTTGCAAAAAAAGAGTCAAATGCATAATGTTTCAAAATATTTTTTTCTTAACGAACAAAGACAATTCTTATTTACCGAAAGAAGAAAGAATAAACCTCTAACGGCATTATTCACATCCCTCATGTAACCCTAAGCCGGCCGGTTTAGGTCAGCTTTCGTATTCATATCCTCTGGTTAACGTCGTTTTAGGAGCTAAGCCAACAGATTTTAAGCCGCCCGATCCTGCGCTGGCTTAGCTTTGGCAAGGCTAAACTGGATCGGTTAACTGTGTTATATCACACATAACCGATAACACACACATATATAACGATATAACACAGTTAACCGATCCAGTTTAGCCTTGGCTTTGGTTAACCTTACGGAGCATGCGCAGTAGTTGTTTTTCTTGGCGAAATTAGTTTTGGTTACAAAATGGCCGACTACAGCGATAATCACAATTTGCTCTTTGCAATCTTTACTAATAAAAAAACGTTTGTGTGAATCTAATTAGTATCCGGAATCTTACAGTAATTGTGTTTTTATTTTAATTCATCATTATTGTTTGTTTTGAAAGCTCTAAGTTTATATTATCAGGCAAGTGAATTGCAATTTTGCTGAGCGAAAATTTTGCATTAGATTTTAAGTTGCATTTAAAGTTATAGTATAAATAGTTTTAATAAACCTTTTTCCAATAGATTGTTAACCTGGAGGTAATTACAACTCCTACACATCTTTTTTAATTATTATTTTAATCATCAAATAGATTTATAAGAATTCTAACAGAACACGCTTTTCCATTGCTAAATATTTTATATCAGAATGTTCAAAGAACAAAAAAAGTATAGGTTTTTTTTGTTTAAATTATTTCACAAATTTAATACAAGAATACCAAACAAAAGCAAGAGATAAAATATGAATCTCCAAGTGGAAAGACTAGCCCTTCAAGGCGATAGAGAATCTATACTTAAATAACATTGCAAAATATTTAAGAAATAATAACACAAGACCAAGGCAAGAAAACAATTACTAAACAAATATAAATTAATGAAAATGGCAGAAAGCTGGTAACAGTAACAAAATAAATATGCTTCATTAGAGTGAAAAATATAGATCCAGGTCGTCGATGTTTATAAGTTAAAAATAAATTTCTTTTGAAAACTGAATATTTGTTACTACTGATTGGACTTAAATGTAAGGTATTATATAAATTTGGAGCTAAATAATAGAAATGTTTACAAAATAAATTGCTATTGATGTTGTGTTATATGACCTTTCTCTAATTTTAAACAGAGATTTCTTAAGATTAGGGTAAAGCAGAATACGAAAAAAAAAGCGTTATAATGGAGAGGCAATAAATTCTAAGGGAAAAAATTCTAAGAGGCAATAAATAAGAGATCTAAAATTATATGGATAAAACTGCTGATTTAGAATTTTGAATTGAAATTATTGGTTGTGAATTGGATCTATAGTCACCACTCTGAATAGTTGCACCATAATTTTTTAAGGAATAAAACCAGGAAAAATATAAGGTTTTTAAAAATGATGAATCTATTTTACATTTAGGTGGTAGAATTTAAGTAAAAAATCCTTAATTTTCCTTCAATTCAAAGATGTGAGTGGTCCATTTAAGGTTTGAATCTATATAAAGTCCAAGATATTTCTAACTCACAGCAGATTGGAAAATATGACAATAAAAGTTTTATTTATTTATACAAGATAAGGTGTGATATTTTAATTCAAAATTTAAAGCAGAATGTCTTAAGCTCTGAAATGAATGTAGGGTAGGGTGGTCCTCATTTTCTGAAGTTTTGAAAATTATTGCTCTCGCCCTCTAAATTTGTTCCATTATATCTAAAAATAATTCTTGTAAAATTTTATCACTTTCAAATAATAGTATTTATTGGTGGTCTTGAATTAAAGAAGTTGAAGTTTGAAAAATATGGGGGAAAATTACCAATTTTCAGAATTAAAAAAAAAATAATAAGATTTATATTGTGATAAAACTGCTTCAAATGTGTTATTTAGGACTTTTTTAGATGGCTTATAATTATTTATGTGTATTAACTACTCTATAACCCCCATCTTTCCTACATTTTTCAAACTTTAACTTCCTTGAGCTAACAATATTATAAATATCATTTGAAAGTGATAAAACTTCACCAGAATTATTTTTAGATATACCTAATAGAACACAATTAGAGGGTGAAAGCAAATAGTAATTTCAAAACATCAAAAATAAGGACAACCCTAATGTAGTAGAAATGAAGGTCGGGTGAAATTTGGTAAGAATTAGCTTCAATTATATTTGCAATTCTTGAAATTGAAGTTAATAAACCAAATGTATCTTTATTATTAAAATTATATCTTTTTTTTAGCTTCGTGTTCTTTTGTGGTTCTGTGGTAGCATATAATATAGCTCAAAAGGAATAAATCAAGTTTTATAATGAATCTTAAGCATCTAATAAACAGGGAAATTATTTTTAAGTTCAAACTTTGACTGGGCTAATTATTTATCTGCTTAGTCTAAACAGCTGTAGTGTGAGTTTGCCTGGTCTTTTAATATTAAATGGGCAGCTGTTAGCAGATGTAAAAAATATTTTGATGAAAAAAGAATCTACCTGGATTAACAGCTGTATTCAGACAAAAATTGTCATTTTTTAGAGTACCCCCAATACTTGAAGAATTTATTAGATGAAGAATAAATTTCATTCAATTTAAAAACCTTTTTTTTTTTTAGAAATTTTCAGACCATCTTTAAAATGAAGGAAATAAAACGCATGGTAACAATAAAAGGCAAAATACAGAAACATTAATAAATAACCTCATCATTTTTTTTAAGCACACTTTTCTTAAATAATTTTTAGAAGACTGAGAAATACTGAATTAGCAAGTATATTTGTTATTTCAAAGAGTTTTCTTTAGTTATTTATCAAATTTTACGCAAAAAAGATGTTTTGGCCAGGAATTTCGCGATTCCCGTTTGTTGGATTGGATATTGGATTGGTAACATTATATTTTCCGGTCTGTGTGCTTGATTTCCCGCCTGAATGAAGCGTGGTGAAGGCCGAAAATAATATCATGTGACAGTCAACAACCAATGAAGACGCTTCGTTGAAGGGCGCCAAAGGCAAACACTAGTTTGCAGATATCTCGCCAGATCAGGAAACGGCTTATGAGCTGGCTATAAAACCAGGCGATGTGAATAAGGAATAAGCCTAAGCCAGCCGGTCTAGGTTAAAGCTCAAACTTAAACCGGCCGGCTTAGGCTAGAGATGTGAATAATGCCGTAAGAAAATCTCTTTACCAAGTAGTATGTTTTGGTCTGACGATTTTCACTTTTCAATTAACAGTAGTGATAGCATCTCAACGCCCTTTACCTCTTTAGGACAGAAGTTTCACGGTCATCACATCATTTAGAACACTCCGCTTCCTAGCAATTAACATTCAGTTGTGTGTCTACTCCAGATATGACTTCTTAAGAATATTTTTAGAAACTATTTACCTATATATTTCTTTGTTCCAGACAGTTGTATTTGTTCCATATGAACAATTTCTTATTCTTCGTATGATAAAGGATGATTAATTACTTTCTTAAAAGTGAGTTGACAGGTTATTTCTATGAAAGGTGTTACCAACCTTGATTATATTGTCCGAAATTTAGAGACGTGTATACTTTTATCTATATTTTGACAATATGCATTTTTAAGACTTTCTTATTTGAAAAGGAATTCAAAAGGGAGTAATGATAATGAAGAAAAACAATTTGTTATCACCTAGTACTTTATTTTATTTATATTCCCAAACGTTTTAAAATGATCAACTGATCATCATATTCCATCATGATGATGAATATGATGGCATAGTTAGATAAAATAGACAATATATACAAATAAGAATATTCACTATTAAAACATTAAAAAGTTTTAAGGGCGAGTTACTGTTCCACCTCAAGTAACTAAATATATTTGAACTATATTATGTTGGATGATTGCCTATTTGGATTTGGTTTTAAAAGTACAATGGATACAGTAAGGATGCCTTCAATATAGAATACCATTCATCATATTTATTTTATTCTCGCTCTGTAAACTATAGTTGAGGTATCCCACTCTTGCCTCTCTCCTTTATCCCAATTTTGTAAAATCCATTTGTAAAGATCTCTCACATAGCAAGCGTGTTTTTAGATTTGATTTTCTAAGCACGCACCACCTGTAACAGCTTTTTAAACTGGTTTTTTGAAGAAGAAGAATCGTGCATTTCACGACCGGTATGTTTATGCGTAAAAGACAATTTATTCCGTTAACAGGAACTTGAGAAAACTCTGTTACTGAAATTATCGTTGAATACGTTAAAATGCGGGTACTCAATTAAACCTTTTCAAAATGTAAACTCTGAAATTCCATAATTCTATGTTTTGTTTCTACTTAATTAATACACTATTAAAAAATTAATTTGTTTCAAAAGTTTTATTAACATTTTAGCTTATTAAAAGCTTTATCATCTTCAAGATGTATTGTAAAATGAAACAATACTTGAAATTACATCATGGTTTTTGTAATATAATTTAAAATGAACACATTGGATAGAGAAAATGTAATTTAATATTCGAAATCTAAAAATAAATAGTTTTTATTTGATATCTAAACAATATAATTTTAATAAATTAAGTACTTAAATATAAAAGTAATTTTCCTTTTTTTTTTCTGAGTTGAAGCATTGAGCCTGGGATACACGTTAAAACGAGAATAAAATTTTTATAAATGAAACTATTTATTTTACAACGTGCGGAGCTTTTTTGTAACAACACGGAAATATTAAAGATGCCAAATTCTAAAGACAAAAAAAACTTCTATCCATTGCAAGCATGGGCGTAGCCAGGTTCCATGTTAGGGGGGGGCAAGGATACTTACCTTTGCCCCATGTCATGGTCTCAGGTAACTGTATACTTTTACACGTACTTTACATAGTACTTTTACACGTTAAATTTTAGAGTAATTATACGAAGGGTTTGAACTTTTGCACACTTAACTTAAATAATAGTGTAATTGATGTGTGCTCTAAGAAAAATGGGGGGGGGGTCTGGGGGTCCTCCCCCAGAAAACTTTTTAAAATTTGCACCTTTAAGTAGTGTTTTAGCTCATTTTTAGACTCTTTGGCCAGAACAGAACCACCTCTTGTAAGTTGTAAGCCACATACTATTCTAGGGAATTTATGTGGCTAATGACTAAAAGTATAATTTGTAGAATCTAATCGAGTTGAGTTAAATTCAATAAATTTTATCTATTTTATTTTATGTTACCGGGTGAAACATTCGTATGTTTGGACATTAAAAAAAAACACCAAGCTTGAGGAAAATACGCAACTGCTTTAATTACATAATAATTTAGAAGAGACTGAAGAAGAATACAAAGTTACAGTTAGTCTGAAAATAGTCCGAGCAACTTTGTATCAACTGTTCAAGTTGTTGCAGTTACTTGAATAACCATGATATAAGATATAACATTTAACAATAACCTTAAAATGTAAAAGTAAAACCGTCCTGCTTTTTCAAATATTATTTAGCTTTTTTTTCACTCTTAAAGAAAAAATTCTCTTATTAGATATTTTAAAAGAAATAGTTTATCCCGCAAAACTAAGATGCAATACTAAATTCAACTTACTTTAATTGCTGGTGATGGTGCTGGATTAAGGCTTTACATAATACGTCTAGATATCAATATGGAGGACTGAAATACGTACTCTTTTTAAGTTCAATGCTTGAAAACTAAATCACATATCTTAGACTAAAGGGAATTTTCTGCAGGAATCAGGAATAGCCAATGACCACACGGCTTTCTTTCTATTCGTTGAAAGGTCAGTCAAAGCTTCGAAATAATAATGGCTGGGTTCACAAAAGACCCCTCTGTTTTTGTGTAAACACTTGAGAAACACGTTGAAACAATTTCCTGACACATCCAGACACCTAAGGGGCTGCCCACACCAAGGAAGCCACTCCAGAGCAATAAAATAAATCAATCTTGACCCCTTGGCCCTCGCAGCCTTCGCAATACAAGATAACGTTAATTGACCTCCTGGACAGTCGAGTAAACAAGACACTCTCAACCCCCTCTCTTCTATTGGGAAGGCTGAATGGGGAACCTGAGTCCGCCTGTCAAGATAACGATCATAATGGGACAGTACGCACGACGAGCTCCGTGTGGGCAGCCCCTTAAGCCCCCTTGCTTGTTTGAGTCGTTGAGTGCCGAAGATTTATGATATCCTTTCCTTTCACACCCCAATCCATTGTCAAAGGCAGGAGGTGTACGTATAATTGGATTTTGTGGTATGGGAAGAGCATTTCCCCCTCACCCCTATTTCTTCTCCAATTAGGACAGTAGAGGACAACAGGAAAGAGGGAGCGTTCGGTTCACCCCCCGCTGGCTCCTGTATGTGAACAACAGGTGTGACCAGTAACGAGTTTACTTTACCCTTATCTTATCTTGGGGCTGTTTGTCAACTCTTCCCATTTCTAGCCGTTCAATAGATTTCCACTCCGCGGGAGGTGATCAACTGGGGTTGTATCTTATCTCGTATCTTTGAAGTTGTCGAATATTTTGACTGGCTCGGTCTAGCTCGGTCGTTTGGGGAACTAAAAATGCTGAATGAAATTAATTCTGCGTGAATTCTTCCGCCACATCCCACATATAAGCTCGTTTTTTTGGCACATATACTTTAAAAAAAAATTGAAGGGTTTCAGCTTTAAAAAAAATTTTCAGAAAAAAAAATTTAAAAATGTTTTTGAATTTTACAGAAAAAATTATTTTGGGGGAAAATTTCTGAAGAGTTATGAAAAATTTAGGGGGGGGCAGCTGCCCCCCCCTGCCTCCCCCTGGCTACGCCCATGATTGCAAGTGCTGCACTCAGCTACAGCATTAGTTTTGCACGACATAGGCAGTAACCAATCAATTTGATACTCCCAACGTTTAAGAGAGTACTACAAATTTTTAACATGTTTTATCTCAGTTGTGTTCCTTTTTTAGAACATGAAGACACTTGCTTAAAGATAGATTTAAAGATAGCGCGAAACTGGATAAGGTTGATTGCTCATCCATGTCAAAGATTGAAAATGGTTTCCATCAACTGCTTGTGATGCTAACTTTTCACCCTTTGACACTAACTTTGAAAAATGTAACGCAAAAGGAATTCAAATTTGGATGATGATGATGATGATGATGATGATCCCTAGCGATTAATTTTGCTACGATATTTGAATCGGTAATATTGCACCCAATGATGCTTCAACAATATAGAAAGCAATGCTAAATATTTAAACTATGTCAATGTCATCTATTTTGTCGAATCTATATATATAACTAAAACCGTTTGTGGGTAAGTGGGTATGTATTACATCTCCTCCCAAAATACGCCGCAGGCGTACACAAAACTCGATATATAGACGTATTCTGAGGCGAGGATTATCAACACAAACTTTTCCAAGTTCGAAAATCGAATATTTACGAGTAATTAACGATTTTATGGTCAAAAACGCTTATTTCTCCATTTCTCTACCAGAGTAGATCCGCTTGACTCACTATTGTGATAAATGAGATTAAAACCTCAAAATTACATCTCCTCTCAAACTACGTCGCAGGCGTGGACAAAACTCGGTATATATACGTATCTAGAGACTTGGATTATAAATACAAAGTTTTCCAAGTTCGAAAATCGAATATTAACCTGTAATTAACATTTTTATGACTAAAAATGCTAATTTCTCTACTAGAGTAGATCTGCTTGACTCACTATTGTTAATGCTTATTTTTCTACTAGAGTAGATCTGCTTGACTCACTATTGTTAATGAAATGAAAACCTTAAAATTAAATATTTTACTAGGAGAAACTATAAATGTGCAACATAGGAACTGGATGGGTTTGGGTAAATATAAACAGTTGGAACCGGGAAGAAAAAGGCGCCGGGAACACCAACATGAAAAAAGACACCGGGAACGC
Organism: Tetragnatha montana; assembly: GCA_963680715.1. Classification (NCBI taxonomy): domain Eukaryota; kingdom Metazoa; phylum Arthropoda; class Arachnida; order Araneae; family Tetragnathidae; genus Tetragnatha; species Tetragnatha montana. The sequence goes on from OY796683.1 coordinate 24,093,932, forward strand.
CGGGGTATTAAAAATTACCGGGAATACCGGAACATGAAAAATTACCGGGAACTTCGGAATATGAAAAATTACCGGGAACACCGGGATATGAAAAACTACCAGGAACACCGGGATGATTGGTAATTGAGGTTACAGAAAAATTAGACATGTAACTTGAGAAAGCTTTAAAAAAAATAAATTGATACACTACACCCGTGCAAGGCCGGGCATATCAGCTAGTAAAAAATATAAAAAAATAATGTGAGTGAGGGTAATGTGAGGCCTGTATTTTAAACAGAAGCTACTTTTAATTTTGTTAACATTGTCATGCTTCAAGTTTATTCTGAATTGAACATCGAATTGAATTTTAGAACAAATAATCTGGATTGGACTATTGGAAGACAGTATGAATCAAGTTCTCTATAAATACCAATGTACACAATAAAGGAGATATCTCAATTTCTAATAAAAAAATCAGAAAATTTATAGTAAAAGAATCCTACAATTAAACATTGTTTTTCTCGTAGTTTTAAATGATAAAACTTTTTAAATGCTTCTAATTCTAATATTTTTGTTTTAAATATTTTTTAGGCAAGTAAATTTTTTATCGATGTATCTTTTGAGGTTTTTCATACTGTTTCACTTTTTTCTAGTTGTTTGCCATATTTAAATAAAACTACAATTAAATCTAAACAAAAAAATATTCTTTTCTGGAGGAAGATAATTTTTAAAAAAGGCAATAATCTAATGCTTTTTTTTCAAAAGGATAAAATGAAAATACATTATGTTTATATAATAAAAACAATTAAAATAAAATATCTTACATAGAAAAATCTCAAGTTTCAAGTATCGGGTATCGTAATAAATGTAATCACTACTTTTCTGAAATTTTGAGATAAAGGAAATTCTTGATCCAATAAAGAATTTGTGGGTAATATTTTTAAAAAATTCAGTGATATTCATTTCAAGATTGTTCAAATAGATAGCAGCACCAACGCTTTAGTTGAGAGGGTCCATAGTTCCCTATTCCATCGACAGAGGGCCATTGCTAAATTTTCGATCTTTTTATTAAAAAATTATTTACACAATATCAGTATTAAGCGCAATAAAAGCTTGCTTTTTCTGTATTTTTTTATTCAAATTTTGAAAAGGGGTTCTGGGAATTTCTATATGTTGAAGTGTAAGAGGAGTAAGAAAGTAACTTGGACCCTTGACGAATTTTTTTTTTGCATTGCATGGACTTCTTCTCAGGTGTTTCTCTAAAACCAACAAAGACGTAACTTTTATATATTTAAACTTACCATAGAAAAAAGTGTTGTTTGATGTTTTTTGTTATTAACTTTCATTATTTCTCTCTTCCATTCAAACAGTGATGTAGTAAATAGTATAGAATCTATTTTGGGTTTTTCTATCAGTTCATTATTCTATCAGTCACTAAATTCCCCAGAGGTTCACAGGTTTTACAAGTTCGTAAAAATTTTTCCAACTAACTGAAAAACATAATCAATCTAACCGTAATCGGTCGTTTTAGTCTCCAACTTACCATTTTCCTATTATTTTTTATCACGCCACCCCGCCGCTATCTTCTCATTAATAATTATTTTTCTTTGAAATTGGCTTTGTATTATTTCAAAGGAAAATAAGTTTAACCCTCATGAAAATAAAAATGTCGCTGTAATAATCTTTCTCTTGGAATAGAAGTGTTAAGTTTCTTTAAATTAGCGTAACAAATAGCTATAACAATTAAACGAACAAATAAATAATGCAACAATTAAGTACTAATAACAGCAATAATTGTTTAGCACTTTACTTGTCAGAGTTGGAAAAAAGATATATAGAAACACACAAGAAACGATTCTTAACAATGTAAAGAACATTGAATTGAGAATCAGCCATAAGTATTTGCAATTGAAAATACCCCCATTACCCCCCCCCCAATCGTTGCTCTTAAAAAAACATCAAGACTTTATTTCTCTGGCATTTAATTTACTAGTAGTACTCGTATATTGCTTGCTCTTACTTAATCTTAAAACGTTTTAGCTATTTGTAGAAAGGTACTACAATGAAATTATCGGTACAGTACTATTATCGAATGAAGCTTATTTTTCTTTGAAATTATACATATTGATTGACATTTTGATATTATGAGAGAGAGAGTTTCAAAGAAAAATAAGCATTTACACGGGTTATCAAGATGGTTCATCAAAAGATGGGGAGCTGGAATCCAAAACACTGAGTAAAGTAAGATTATCCTTTTTACTTTGTTGATAATAATTTTAATTAGTACTTAATTTTAATTAAAACCAAAACTTTAAAGGGTGTTTCAAAAGTTCTTTTCACGACTTTTATTGAAACAAACTTCTCTTAGGGTCATGGGAGTAAGGTGTACTTACCTACCCCTTGGTAAGTGACCACTGACCATTCCGAATCCATTGAGATGGCTTACAGTGTCCCTGGCAGTAAAATAAGAAACTTAAAAAAATAATTAAAAAACTAAAGGAGATAAACAAAAACTTTAATGAAAAAATTGTTTGCAATATCATCTCGAACGCATGTAAATATCTAAAATATAAGAGGAGATATGAGCATGTGAAAATAGTACTTTTGTAGGCCTAAACAAACGCAAAACTACATGATAAGAATGAAAAACTTGTAAGTTTTCAAAGTTTTCCATTTTTGAGGCCTAAATAAGTTCAATTTTCACTTGCTAATATCTTCTCGAATATTTAAGAACTATGAATTTATTTCAGTGCATTTGAGGTATTGCAAACAATTTTCATATTGAAGTTTTCCTTTCCTAAAAAAAATTGAAATCCTAAATTTAGATATTACCAGATTAAACTTGATCGAATATAATGGATCCTGTTTTGCACCTCATGGATCCCTAAATTTCATTTTCATTTTTCCAGACCCCTCGAAATTCTGTGTGAACCTCCGAGGCTGCATTTGGACAAGTGAGAACAAGTGAGGTTCTTCCTATTGACTAAAGAAAATAAGTTTTTTTCCATCATGAAGCCAGTTAATTCCGTTCCATGCCCTGTTAAATATCACCAAAGCATTTTGGATGCCAAATATTCAAATATTGACAAATTTTTATTGTTTTCATTTATAAGTGTATATTTTATCGTTTGGTTCGCAATTTTTTTTTTGGCGATATTTCTACACTTTGGTGTTCAAAAAAAGATGTATGATATATTCAACGGGACAGATAACGTAATTGAACTTCATTCTCAAAAGAAATCGATTACAAAGTTAAAATTTCGTAAAGGGAGAGGGTTTAATGTTTCAAAATATATGTTTCTTTTTAGTACATTGGTGAAGACAGAAAAAATTATCTCGTAGCTGACGACAATCCCATCGATACCAGTCCGTTAATCACCTGAAAATCATTTCTTCACGACCTAATTTCCACCTCACTCTGCGAAGATCAGCATTTACATCCCGTGATGAATAATCTGTGGAATTATATACCCAAACGCAGAATCTAACGACATGCAACGCACCCCAGACAATGGACCTCGCACGCGAGAAGGACCATCTGCAGGTCTTCTTTTTCTGTCGTTTGCACAACCGTGATTGGATTAGATTTGTTCGATCCGGGGGCCCCACACGACAGCTTTGTCTTTCGAACGATCCTCGCGTGTTGGGATCGAACAAAGAGGATCGTTTGCTGTGCCACGTGCCCCGGGTGTAGGAACGGTTGTGACAGAGGGATCAGCACGAGTGTGGTAGGAGAGGACGAATTGGGAAAATGAAAGAAAGAATTTCATGTGTTAACAAAAACACAATACATAAACTATTGCTCAGAAAGGGACCCCGGATCTTCCAGGTGAGACAAAAATATACCATATACAAAAATATGTACAGTACAAATAATACAATAAAAACCAACAAAAGAAAACTAATGTATAAGTTGCATTGTATAAGTACCTTATTAAGATTTCACAGTCCAGAGACAACACAGTCCCATACCTCTAGCTTGTTCCCCTCACACAAGGTCATCTAAATCTGTTTAAAGAGCCCTTCAAATATTCTTTCAAAAATTCAAATTGTTCTTTGCTTACTTATTGGGAACGGGTACGAGTGATGCAAACGTAAGATTCATCAGTAAGATGCAAACGTAAACAAACACTGCATTTTCGAAAATTTCTTGTTTTTTGTATAAATTACTTCCAAATTCAAAGTTTTCTTACGTAATTAGGAGGGGGGTTTGCGGATTGCTTATCATTGCTGATAAGGGGTAGTGGGGGTTAAAAATGACCAAAAACATGCTTACGTAATATTTGAACGGCCCCTAAGCGCCGTTCGAGAACCTTTTGGACTGTGGGAGCGTCAGTATGACTTTAGAATTTGGCGTTGGTCAAAAAAGTGTTAGTCCGATAAAGTAAAATCCTCGCTTCATATTTCGAGTACTAAAATAAAATGCATATAGGGCACCTACATCTTTTCAAAACCCTAAAATCTTGTATTATTCTTTTTGTGATTAGTACTTAGGGCGGGCATTCATTAATTACGTAGGGGTCCCGAGGGGGAGGGGGGGTTGGAAAAATCTCTGCATTCCTTTACTTGGGGGGGGGTCAAACCCATTCTTGCGTAAGATTTTCCAAGTTAATGTAAACAAATTCCAATTATTCTAATCAAATTACTATGAATAACCCCAGAAAAACTTAAAAATGCTGAAGATCTCGGTATATTATCGAAGCTTTAATTTTTTTCAAAAAATGAAGGTATATCAGATGTATCTTTTTTATTGGAGTAGCATTAAGTTAAGATAAAAAATAAAACTGTCAAATCCATCTTCCAGTTGTCAAAAGTTTTATTATTTTGAAAAACGAATTGGAATCTTACGTAAGAATAGGGGGAGGGGTTTGAAAAATCTTACGTACCCTTACATGGGGGTAGGGGGGTCAAAATTTGCCAAAATCATCCTTACGTAATTAATGAATGGCCCCTTAATGGTACGTACAACCAAAATGCAACCTTAAAGAAACCAAATGTCCAAACCAATCTAAAACACTATCCGCACCGATCAGGTTCAGATGTCAAAAATGCTCCTCTAGTCACAAGACAAGGCCTATAATAATAACCCAAATACCTGCCGAGGCTGCCCGTAAACCATCTCCTGTCACTCCTCCCGCCCATGATGGTCGCATTTTCACCTCGCTGCCAACAAAACGGACCCCAGAGCCACTTCCACCACTTGCTCCATTTTCGCGAAGAAGATCGTGCTGAACACCTCCGCAATATATGAACACCTCCAGCGAATTACTGGGAGAGTTACTGACCCTACAGTTCCTGACTTACAAGAATAAACTCTTGTTGAAACGTATCGAAACTAATGTGCGTCTCATATTCTTTTTATTCCAGTGAATTCAGTGAATACAATCCGGCAAGAGACGTAATTAGGGAGTAATGAACAGAACTTTCCATCCCCGTATATTGCCATCATCCTTGAATTTTAAAGGAAAAAGCTCAATGCAACAGCGGTGGCTCCAGGGTTATGTCCCTCTAAAAGAATCTCTAAAAAGCAGCTCAATAAAACTTTTTAAGCCTTTTTAAATTGAAAATTAGGATAGATAGAAATTAGGCTAGACAAAACGTGTTTGGATGAAGCTTATCAAATTGTTAGTGGATTTCTTTCATATTAACAGTGAACAGCATTTACTACTTGAAATAAACTTTACATCTTAATTACCAAATAAATGGAGATTCTCTTTAAATTCATAAATCACTGTATAATATTGGATATTTTCTCCGAGAAAGTAAAAAAAATAAGTAAGGAAACTCTCCCAGGTTTCCAGAGCAATTTCCTAAAGAAATTTTAACACCCCAAGAGCAACATGTAAAATTAAAATCAAGTACAACACATTTTATTACCCGAATAAAGTCATTAAAATAAATATTTTGCATTTCAATCTCTGAGAGGCAACTTTCAAACACAAAATATTTCATTCAAAGTAACTTATCCCACTAAGGACAATGTACTGAACATTTAATACTAATTAAAGAACTATCAAATGTTGAAGACACTCGCACTACAGTTACTGACTCACTATCTCAGCCAGAAGCTACTCGCCCACCATCTCACATCGTGCATATGGCAGGCATAACTGACACAGTTTCGGCAAATGACCTTTATAGGAAGATCCCATTAGCCGCCGCATCGGTTCAGCCAAAGAAGAAGCCGGACTCCTACTACGGTCCCTCGTATAGCCAAAGGGAGAGACGTTCTTGTTTTTCATATAATTTCGAGCCGGTTTGAAGGTCAAGGGCTAAGAAGCCCGAAATTCCAGGCCTACTGAAAACTAGGCTTGGGAAAATGTGTTTATGGAGACCTACCTACTTAGAAGACGAACGTGAACGTGGTCATCGTGTAAAAAAAGCGGATTTTTAGATAGCAAAATTGTTATCCACCGAGTTACTGGAAAGTTTTGTTTTCTGTTAAAGATTTTTTTTTCTTTCGTCATATCATGTTTTTTATGGGTATCCGGAAAGTGTTCACTGAGGATGATTTAGTTCGTAACCTAATCGTAATGTTTAATTAAGATTCATCAGTTATCTTTTAGAATCATGAAACTTCATTAGATGTTTTATATTGTTTCAACGACCAGATCAGACTTTCTAAATCCATTTAAATAACTTTCCAATCAAATTAGTATGATTATTAGAAAGTGGTTCGATATAGTAGTTAGAAGTAAAACAAGATGAAAATGCTATAGAATTTATGTTAAAAGTTATGAGTTCTTTATTCTACATTAACCTAATTTACATAATACAATAATCTAAGCAGAAGAAAAAAACACATTTTTTTTTTCATTTTTATAAGTAAAACAAATTATGAGGTAAAAATTCTTATTAAGGTCTTCATTAAATTTTGAAATTATATAGTCTGTATGCATTTCAGAGAAAATTGGATGAAAAGACTCTTTAAGATAGTTGAAAAAATTATTTAAGATTTCCAAATTTTTCAAACACTTTCAAGCTCTTTTATAATGTTTGCCCAATTATAAACAAGCCCAATGAACAATAAGGGGTATTAAAATGAAAATTGGATTTAAAATTATTGATGAAACGAAAATTCTAAAAAAAATCCTAGAACAACAATTTTATTTTTGCTAAAAGAAGGAACTACATCCTAATGAGATTTAAACGGTCAATGAAAACTGCCTCATTAAAATATAAACTGAAATTGCATTTTATTTATGGATATGTTTGAAGACCTTTATACCATAAATTGTTCAGAATTGAAAAAGTCAACGCACAAAACTATCATTGAAAACAAAAGAATACACTTACTTTATAAAACAACGATTATGATTTCAAGACTTTATAAACTTGAGATAACTTTACTTTTTAGGCTTTTTAAACACAATAAAACTGTTTTTACATTAATTTTTATGAAATAAGTCAGTTTTATATTGTTTTGAAGAAAATAATGAAATGCACTTCTTTCTCTCCTTTGTCTTTAAAATATCAATTTTATACAAATATTTGTTTTGAAGATATTTTCGAAAGATTTACCGCATAAAAAATCTCTCCGAATTCTTACAAATATTTTTCAAAAAATTATATTTTAATAATTCTTATATCACTGTAAAAAAATCCCGTAAAATTTACGGTTTTAAACTGGAAGCAACCCATGGGTTGGTTGTGGAAAACCGTAAAAATTAACAACGGTGTTTTACCTTGTAAAACAGAAAGCATGGATTAAAATGGTAAAACGCACGCCGTTGTTTTTACGGATTTACTTTGCAATGTTTACCGTTTTCCACAACCAACCCAGCTGCCAGTTTAAAACCGTAAATTTTACGTGATTTTTTTTACAGTGCAGGGGATTAATTTTAAGACGCAATAATCTGAAATGGTGTATATGTTACGGGCAATGTGATAAATCCGGGCATTATTAATAATGCCCGGGCAATGTGATAAATTCAGTGGAATTTATGAATGAAATTTATCACTTTGCCCGCCTCCACTTCGGGCATTATTAATAATGCCCGATTAATTACTTTGCCCATAACATATATAAGAAGCGAAAAGAAGATTCAGTGTATGAAATAGAAATTTCATCGTCCTCCTTTAATGGACACACCTTCCTAAAAAAAACCACAGACCCATCCTGATACACTGCCCTCGTTTTCTACCCCTTCCCGCCTCCTCATCAAAAAGAAAGCCAACTAACTCAACCCCATAAAAAAAACCCACAATTAAATCCGCTTCGTTCCAACCAAAAGAAGACTCGAAGGTTCCACTTCCAGTCATCAGTCATCAAGACAACCGATCATCAAACCTGATGCGGAAGAAAATGAAGAAGAAGAAGAAGAAGCCGGCCTTCCTGTTCGGACCACCGGCGGGTGTGACTGCCGTGTATTGCTTCTTTGGTTGATTCCTTACCTAATAAAAGGATGTCGGCCGAGATGGACACGGACGTAGATGAGAAGAATGCGATGAAGATGAAGAAAAAGCGCTAATTGAATCGCCCGAGTTGGTTATTTGGGGACTTTTTGTTTGTTGGTTGGTTGGGTGATTATTCTTATTTTAATTAAGTCCAGCGGAGGTTACATGTTTGGGAGAATAGGGTGATTAGATGTCGTTCGTCATTATAATGTGAATACTGATGAGAAGGAGTCACTCATATTTATGGGTTGAACTTGGAATTGACCGTGTTGGGTGAGGGTAGAGTAAATTTGAATGTGGCCTCTTAGAGCTATAGCTGTACATGTTATGTATAAGAAGACTCTCGAGTAACCAGTATGACCTCGTCCTAGATAAGCAATAGTGTGATACAATAATCAGAAATCGAACAATTTTGAAAAAATAATGGAAATTGTAAATTTATTAAACGCTAAGGTATTGCAAATTTATATATTAGATGAAAGAAAGAGAAAGGGCATAAATTTTAATATTATGTTTAGATTTAAAATTATTTAAATAGAACAGAAAACTGCAGTACAGTAGAAAGGGTTGAAAATAATGTCATTTCCAGCACCCACCCACATTCTGGACTTCTTTTTAGCTGGTGGAGACCCGAACATGAAATTTCTCTTGTTGATAGATTTGATTTTTCACTAAAACATTTACGAACTTCCTGAACGTACGTTATAAATAATTATGCGACTTATTGCAAAAAATATTTTTAAAAAAATCCCCATTGACTTTAAGTTAATCATTAATCTTAACTTTAATAAATTCCAAAATAATTTTTAATCTTGAATTCGGATGTCTTTACACTAAAGATATTTAATTTAAATGTAAAAATTATTAATTTTAATCCTTGTTTACACAAAAATGACTAACAAATTTAAGTTTTTATGACAACTACAAAAGTATTGAAATTAATCACTTGCCTCAAAATTTACTTTCAAAATATTTTTCTAAAAAAATACATTTTTTCATTACAAGATTAATTATAGAGTTTCAAGATTACAACTTGCTTTCTCACACTCGTTAAGACATCTTTTGGAGGAATATTTACTTTTACTACCTTTGTGTGTATTTTTGAGTCATTGATTTATTTAGTAATAGTGATTTGGCCCGTGTAGGTAAATTTTTCTATTTAGGTTTTTAGAAAATTTTGTGTTATTTTTCAAATATACTAATGATTAATAGATTATCGCTAATGATCATAAATGTAGCTGATTATGCTCGATACTTTTACACAAAAAAGAAAGACCATTCCTAACTCAACAAAAAAGTCTCTCATTAACACTTTTCATCAATAAATAACTTTATATTTTCATGAAGTGGCAATATCAAAATGACCCCATTATAGTGATTCCCATTTTACCCCCAATTAGGTCATCCCCAACTTATAGGCCCCTTCAATGAAAAAACTGATGCCGTTATAGAGAGAACTAATATTGAGGAAGGCCTTGGTAAATTGAGTGACCTTGGCTCGAGGCACTGACATAGAAATCTATGCTGTCAGAAAGATAACCAGAATAAAAAAAACTTGAACTCCCACTTCTCTCGACCCACGGAAACGTGAAGCTTCGAAGATTTGTGGTAGAGATATCTTTTCTACCGATAAATGTGTGTATAAGAAGTAAGTTTCGTGGCAAGTTGAAGGAAACTCGTGTTACAATCTTTCTACTGTTACTCCATGATTATTTTTTATAAGTTTTTTCAACATTAAAGAAAAATATTGAAAATAAATAAGGTTATTCCACTTCAAATCAACACACTTTTGGCATGACTATTTTCATGAAATTTGGTACACATGTTCTACTTATAAAAACTCGGAAAAGTACACACTTTCATAAAAAAAATATTAATTGGTTCTTGAATTACAGGTGCGTAAAGTGGTCAAAAATGGGTCAAAAGATTGAATTCTCTTTTACAATTAAAAGTTTCCGGTTCATTTTTCCACAATCGTGCAAAGATATTACTAACTAGTATAGGTATATTTTATATTACCTTAGCCTACCTATATATAATAGTGCTGTCCTTTAAAAACAACCCACTCCAAATTGTACCCTAAAAACAACCCATTGAGATTTTTTAATTAAATAATTAAAATAATTTTACCATCTCATATACCCTGTCTTTCTATGGCCTTTAGAGTGTCAGGGAAATAAAAACTGGTCAAAGAACGGTTTATTTACTTATTTTTTAAACAAGCTGAGATAATGTAGATTTTTGGCAAAAAATGTGCTTCAGATTTACAGATTTTGTAAAAACGTATGTAATAAATACTTTAGAGCAGTTTTCGCGCGTTTTTATGTTATCCCATTACTATGAGAATAAAATAGTAAAGTTTTTGCTCAATCCGCCAATTAGAGTCCTAGGAAAAAGTGGGGTTTTTTTTCAAATTCTTACTTAATTGACTGCCAATTTGTAATGTATAATTGGAATTAAACATGCTAAGCACTAAAATGTTAGGGAGGATGAGCCGCTTTTACAGTTTTTTGTTCGATTTAATTATCCTTTTTATTAAGCTTTTAATGAAGACAATATGAAACTGTGGGTTGTTTTTAAAGGACAGCGACAGCACTATATTACTTCAAATGATATTTTAAAAAACTTTCACAATTAAATCACACTTAAAACAAGTGACATTTTAAGTGTAACAGGATTCATGTTCCAAACAGTGATTTTTAAAGGCAAAGACAACAGAAGATCATGTATCACGCGAAAACAATTACAAATAAGTACTTTCAAAACTAATTTTCATTGTTATTATGTTTTCATTGTTTGTATTAGAGCGATTCAATTTAATTCTCCAAATGAGAATACAGATAGTAATGACTTCTTTGATTCAAAACTATGTCATGCGTCATGCATTCACTGAACGAAATTGCTTTCAAAAATAGAAACATAAATATAGGCAAATGAGGCATTATAAAAATGTTGTAAATTATTTCGGTATTAAATTGTTTTAGGGGTTTTACACATGACGAAACAAAAACCTGTTAATTATAATTGTTGAAGTTCTTTAAAAACGAGCAAGTATTTTCGCTTAGAATATTTGAAAGTAAAAAATATTCTAATGATAAATATTTTATTGCTTTAGTAAGTAAATAAGAAGGAAATACAAAACTAGTTTACCTACAAAGTTGTAAAACTTTTACCATAAATCAAAAATCCTTTCGTTACCACTATTAAATTTTTACATTGCATTTTCTATCATTTTACATCAAAAGAAATCTAAATAATTTGTATTTGTTAAAATTGCAGATTTTTTAAAAATTTTATTATTTAACACTAGTAAGTAGAAAAATACTTTGCTGTTTCTTCTGTAGATAATTCTCTGAAATATTTAGGGTGAATATAAACTGCGTTTGATTTTTATTACTTTGTGGCTTACCAGCATTCCGTCCCTGCCATTTTTTATTCTAGTAATTTGTATCGAATTTAATTTTAATGTTCACTTTTTTGCTATTAAACATCATGTATTTATTTTCTCTTAATTTCTAAAGATGGAAAAATTTTATTTTCTGTGATTATTTTTAAATAAATACATCCCTCTAGATTTTAAATCAATGCTTTTTTATTTATATAGCTCATGTAATAAATTTCCTAATTATCGATTTCTTCACTCTTTAGATTCAACTTTTTAAAGATCAACCAGAAAAAATATCTTTCAAAACTCAGAAAAATCTTAAAGGGAATCAGGAAAGGCATGAAGTATCAGCGAGTTTTCAAAAGAAATGCGTGTGTGTTTAGTTTTAAACAAATAATCAAATTATGTATATGTTATGGGCAAAGTGATTAATCGGGCATTATTAATAATGCCCGAAGTGGAGGCGGGCAAAGTGATAAATTTCATTCATAAATTCCACTGAATTTATCACATTTCCCGGGCATTATTAATAATGCCCGGATTTATCACATTGCCCGTAACATATATACATCCTACATCTTTCACGCTATAAAGTATAAATTCTTCTTTAATGTATATCAATTCTTTTTAAGAATCCAGATGTAATTTTTGCTGTCTTTTGGATGCTTTCAAATAACAAGACTGAATGGTGAATTCTTCACCACAGAAACCTGTTTTTTAACCATTCCTCTTTACTTAACTCATTTCAAATAGAGTTTCGAATTACAATTCACAATCCGAGATGGTCTTCCTTCACTAGGTTAGTCGTTATACGAGAGAGTACGCAGTAATCTTGTTCATTATGTGTCACGTGATGCGCCTTTTGGTATATACACACAATGAATTAAGGCCAAGTGTGACTTTTTTGTAAATCATGAGCGGAGAGTATGCGAAGGTGCACGTTGTTGAGTTACGTATAAATGTCTTATAAACAGTTTTTTCACGTATTTCTGTATCAAAAAAGATGTTTATTATTAAAAGAGCGTGGAGCGCGCGTTTTCTATTTCAAGATTTTGCCTAGAGAAGTTAACCCATGAGTGAACTAATTACCGAATTTCTAAATATGGAATATGGGGAAATTATGATGCTAAAAGTGGAACAATTCAAGCGGAATTGTCCGTTTTTTGAGAACTTAATATGCAATTTTGAACTTTTAATATCGTATTGTGGTCCTGTGAATTTAAAAATTGATCTAATTTCGGTTGAAACTGTTTTCTAAATATCAGATTAAATGTCAATGAACTTATTAAAAGATATTTTTACCCTGGTTTGCCTTTAATAAAAGGGGATCTAATTAATAATTAAAACACTAATGAATTTCATGTAGAATAAAATTCTCAAAGTTGGAAATATTTAATTTTTTTCAGTTGTTAATATTTTAAAATTATCAATTTTTAGAAGATGATTTTCAAACTTTTAAAATAAAAATTAAAGAATATTAATATTTCCCTAACTTTCTAACAGAATATTGTTAAGGGAAAACGGGGCGATTTGATACAAGAGGCACATACACTTTCCATATCTCAAAAACTATTAAGGTTATTTAGGTCAAATTTTTTCTAAAAGTTGCCTTTACATGCATAAACATAATATCTGAAACCGTTAAGCTCTATAGTAAGTCAATAAATTTAAATGAAAGAAACTAAATTTAATTTGTCAAAAGATTTCAAAAGTATACTAAATCTTTAAGTAAAATGTAAAATTTTTCTGATGCTATTCTACTTTAAATACAGATATTTATAAAATCCAAAAGAAAGTCCACTCTTGTTACAAATAGGAGTACGTATTATTATAAATTTTAAATAGCATTTTCCTAATTCCATTTTTTTAAATAAAGGTTTTTGTTTAAAAAGAACCATTGGGGCAAATTGATACTTTGATAAGGAATACTTTGATACACTCGTGGGGCACATTGATACATATCAAAGTTCCCAAACTTTGCGTTGGGAAAGGAATATATATCAGCCATTAAAAAAATCAATTACGAGTAATTTAGATCTATACAATGAAGGATAATTATGTTAATTATCGAATCTTTGTTTATTGTAAAGTGTTTTAGATTGGAAAAACTGCTTATATTGTAGCTATGTGTATTTCTAAATTTTATAAAAGAAAATGCAGTTGAACGGCAAAGAAACTTTTGAATTGCATTCAACTAATTCATGAGCAATTATCCCCATAAAAATTGTATTTTACTTCCTTATTTTTTAAAAATGACCCTTCATTAAATTCTTTGATTTTCTTTATCTTTGAATGGAAAATTTGTGATTTACATTCAAAACACGATATTGTAAAAGAGCACAGGATCTCTCTCAATAAAAGAACATTTATTATTTTGTAAAATTTTTGTTATTAAATAGCATTTTTGGACAAATAAATCACTGGATAAATGTGCCCCAAACAATGTATCAAACTGCCCCTCCATTGGGGCAGATTGATACAAATTCGATTTTTTACAAAAGTCGTTATATTTTAATTTTCATCGAAATTATATTTTTGTTCTAATTGGTTTCATTAAATTGCGTCATTCTAAAATATATTTAGGAAAAAAGTATCTGGATAAGTCATTTTTTTACTCAATAAATGGGATGAATTTGCTGTATCAAATAGCCCAGCATTACCTTAAACGCATTATATCTTGGAATTGTCCTTGGCGTACTGGAGGGTACATGCACCTGTATAACAGTTAAGCGAAGACAAGCGAAGGATAAATAACAAAAAAAAAACCCGAGAATTATAGATGTATAGTACATTCTTTTCATAATGAACAAATTTATAATTGATTTTTCTCAAAGATCTTCCCCTATTTAATTATATATTTGCATAAATATTTTACATAAAGTTATTTGCCTTTTTATTTTTTATTCCTTTTTTTTACCAAATTAATTCTAAATTAATTGCTACTCAAAACTACCAGCGTTCCATTCATACCAAGATTCAAGGTATAGAAATGAAAATGTACAATAACCACCCTTCTCCCTTTGTCACACTCATATTTCAAACTCCTTCCATCAATTCAAACTCAACAGCACAATAACACCCAGAATAGCCCCTAAACATTTTGCTCTCTCAATCAGATCCCCTACACAATCCACCAATAAAAGACCACCCATTCCAGCCATAACAATCTAGACGACAGAAGAACAATAATCCCCAACACCCCAGACAGAACGAAAGCACACTCTCCTCAGATAACCCCATACAAAACTTTGTCATTCTGTCCGTCTCCCTATTATAATACATGCAAGCGGCATTCCTGACACCTTTTCCAGAGTAACCTTTCTACCCTTAACCCACTTTCGGGGGTCCCGGGGCCTGTCCCTCCCGCTAGCCGCCGGTCACACGAGCCCCATCCGGGTCAGTTTCGAACGCCGGTGAGCTCCGTCCCTCCTCAAAGATCGCCTCTCCGTTGAGCGGGAAGGTTCAGTGTTCTCCCTTCTCCCTTTTTCTCTCTTCGTCTTCTTCTTCTCTCTTGTTGTGGATTTATTACGATTGGATTGTGCTATTATTAACAACAGGTGGTTGTTGTGCAGAGGATATATTTCGTTGCTGGGAGTACTGTGCATGTAAGTCATGTTACGTTTGTTTTATATCCATGAGAATGTGTGAATTTGTGTGTAGCATGCGGTTTTGGACTGATCTCACCTATAGGTGAAGAGTCGCACGTGTATGGGGGTATTTATGTCGAAAGGTAGCTGGGAAAATAGCAGGTGTATACGGTTAATATTAACAAGTAATTTTTCTTCTATTACTTAACTATACATATGTATCTTTTACGATTAATATTGCATCGTTACCTCAAAGCCAAAACTGCCTAAAAGCTTGGCTTTTGTGATGTATGTATGGTTTAATGTTGAAAGGTAGCTGCAAAAATATAAACTATATTCTGTTGTTATTATAAATTATTTTTTACTATCACTTACTATGTTAATTACGATCATAATTATATAATTAGCGAAAGGTTTTTACACAGAAAAGCTATTCTAACGCTTTGAAGCTTCAGTATAAAATTTAAATCTGTTACATACATTGTAATTAACGTTTTCAAACTAGGGAATTCTCGAAATTGGAAGTGTGTAGAATGTCCTAAAATAAATACCAAAATTCAATCAGGGGGTATGGGTGAAAATGGCACTGGTTAGTTTTGGCTTTGTGGTAACGGAGTCTGTAGACAAGAAAAAAACTGCCTAATTGCAAGGAATTTGTGGTTTTTCTTAAACTAACATCATTATATTAAAATTATTTGTGATTTAGCATCATGACAATTATGCCCATTACTATTAGTGTAACAATAGAATAGTATTTCATTAAAGTTTTAAAGCTAGTTAAATTGTTAAGTAATTTTGAATTTAATTTTACACTGACCCAAATAAAATTACTATTATAATTTGACTCAAACTTATGTGCCATGATCTAAATTTTATTATTAAGAAAATTTATGTCACAAAGAAAAGAAATTCCTTTCAAACTTTAATAAGTAGTAACATAAATTGAGGCCTATATAATTTTCTGTGTAGATAACACCTATTTTTTCTTTTAGAATCATAATTTGAACGTATAAATTACAAACTCGACATGACTTGTGTGTGTTTAAAACTTGTGTTTAACTTGTGTTTAAAATTAGGAATGCTTTACTAAATATAGGAAATATCAACGTCCATTACAATTTATTAATTTGTAATGGAGTAAATATTAATATAAAACACGTTTTAATTTTAATTGAAATTTTTTCCTACATAAGTAATACTTCTGCAGGATATTGCACAATGAATTTTTATATTAAAGTTAGTAATAAATTGTATAGAAGAAAGCTTCAAATTAAAATCAATTATTTAAAAAAAAATTCTATCTTTATTTTATTTTTTTTTTTTTAATGTTTGTTAGAATTTAAATTTAAGGTATTTTCTTGTTTACCTCTGAACTGTTACTGCAAGTTAGCTACACTATGATGACACTGATGACTACACTATGAAATCCTTTTTATACAAGCACGTTCTTTTGACATTCTAAGTAAACACTCAGGTATATCCTCGCAAATGCTTAAAAATTTCGTATAAATATAAAACTATCAGTTTCCCTATATTTGCAAAGTTCATTTTGAAAACTTATGGGATTATTGTAATAGTATTAAAACTAGTTAATGCTATTAATATAAAATTGTATCAAATGTTTTATTAAAAGTATAATTTTAAAATAATAATAAGCCCAATGTATTTTATTAATTTTATTATTAGCTATTGAGTATGAGTATACGTTTTATTGGTTAAATATTTTGTGACATATATTACAACCATATAGGTATAAAATATTTTTGGTATAAAAGGTACAAAAAACACTATTTTTTTCTAGTTAGTTATTAATAAGTCTAGTTTAAAGGGTTATGTTAAAACTCAAATTAGTTCCAAACTTTAATATATGTCTTAATATATGTCTTAAACTTTAATATCTATATCTAATATCTATCTAATAGAAAACTGTTATGAATAGGGTAGTTAATATGTTTTAATCATAAATATAATTACTGTGTAATATTTAGTTGTACGTTATACAAAATACCATCATTAACTGCAGTACTAAATAAAAAATAATAAACAAATTAAAATTTTTAAAAAATATTGTTGATGGCATAAAGATTAATCGAAAAACTACTGTATTTTATTATTAGGTTGCTTTTATTTTTATATTTTTATGCATTTCAGGTACTTTTATTTATAAGTTTATGTTATAAATTTACTTGAAAGTATATAATGATATATCACAATTATATTTTATAAACCTATATTTGAGAGTTCTATAAATATGAATTCTAAGAACTATATTAAATTATTTTTTCAAACTTTTAGTTAATTGTTACATTACATAACTACATAAATCAGATATATTAAAGAAGTTTTTCACAAAAGTATTGCTTCTTAGTGATAACATGCTCTATATTATTTATTAAATACAATGTGTATTTTTCGCAGTATTTATATCATATTGGATATTTATTTTTAAAGAGAGCAATGGAAAAAAATTTGATTGGACATTTTTAGTTTTGTTCTATGGATTATAATTTATCAAAATATTTTTTCGAGGTTAAAATAAGCCTGACAAACTGAACTGAATTTAATTACATTTTTATATTTACTTTTTAGTTATTTTAAGAATTTTCTAGTGTTAGGCACTAGTTAACTAGAACTAGTTGCAACTAGTACTTAACTACCGATCAACTACTAGTTAACTAGTAGTTTAACTACTTTTAGTTTAAAGTAGTTCAACTATTAGTTTAACTACTTTTTTAATTAACTACTAGTTAAAACTACTTTCAAATTTTCAACTACTACAAAAAAATTTTTGTTTAAAATTTAAAATGATATTTAAAATTTTTATCAAAGGTAGAATACTCAAATACCATAACCAGAAATAAAGACCATTTTTACGCAAAGTATAAACGTTTTTTGTGACATAGATAAGAGAGATGTATTAGAATTTTGCCAAAAAGTATGTTATGAAATGAAATAGACTAGTTAACTAGTAGTTAACTACTTTGGGAAATAGTTAACTACTAGTTGCAACTAGTCACATGAAAAAATAGTTAACTACTAGTTGTAACTAGATTTTCCCAGACTAGTTAGTAGTTGGTAGTTAACTATTTTTTGACCACTAGTTGCCGAACACTAGAATTTTTTCATTAACACATTCATCCTGTGAAAGCTATTAAGTCATAATTTAAAGAAACATTTAAGTAATCCAAAAAGTTTTTATTGTAAATGTTAAAAATAGAAAGCTTTCTTTTCAAAGTTGTTTTTCTACCATGTAATAGACCAGTAGAGTGTATTTGCTTTTATAAAACTCTTGTATATATCTTGAAAAATTAGAAGTATCTAATTCTCCTAAATCAGAGTTTAAATCAACAGTTTTTCGAAACCATGTTCATTAAACAATGAAAAGCACAACCTTTGTAATAACTAACTAGCACTAGACTATTGTATGATTTGCTTACTTAAGATTGTCGTTAAAAAGTAATCTATTTAAAAAAAGTTTGATTTCGGATATTTTTAAATTAAAAAGTAAATAGTTTAAATGGGATAGAAAAGTTTTATTTTAAAACTTTCAATTTTGTTTTTACATCAAAGTAGGTCAAATGATTTAATTAGCAATTTTTTTAATTAAAAGATTAAAGTCATTGTGTAAATTAGATATAACTCCCTTTTGAAATTCTGTAGGTTTTTTTTAATGAATTTAAATTTAGAAAAAGAATTCAACTATTCTGATGCTCACCTAAATTAGCTTTTAAATTACTTTAGCTTTTAAAGTACTTTATCTTATTACGTATCTCAAAAAAGGAAGAAAACACATTATTCATTTTAATTAAGTATCTACTTAAAATACGTTTTAAGAAAATCCATCATCTGATTTTTCGTTGTTTACAATGAATAAGAAATAATCCTAAATAGTGTATTATAGCTCCTAATCATGTATTTCAAAATAACTTTTAAAGCATAGCTTTCCCTGAACTTCTAGTTCTTACCTAAAAAAAAGTATATAATCCAAAGTACTACTTTTACTACTAAACATTTTAAAGAATATGATCATTTAAAAATTGTAACAGCTTATACCAAAAAAAAAGTTTCAGATATATCTCGTAACAAACAGATATGATTTCATATTTCTTCTTTCATCATGCGCTACATCGAAAAACTCTGTTTTATTTTAAAATAACCTCCAAATTTTTAACCATTAATATATGTTTTCATGATTTCGTATAATTAAATTTATGATTATACTAAACAATGTACCAACTATAAAATTATTCACAACTTGTTTCTTACTAAATGACGATAAAATGATCTGTATAATACCTTATGTTAATGGATAATCACATTTCCTAATTAAAATGTTGTCGTATAACAATTGTATGTTTAAACGGAAACTAAGTAGTAGTTGGTTATAAACGGATAGTGGTTTCTTTTTATAAATGCTTTACATGGTACTAAAATTATTTAATTTTTAACGAAAAGTTTTATAAATTTTACTCCATTTCTTGGTAAGAATCAGTATTTTTAAGGTATCACATAAATGCATTGATTATTTAATAGTTAATGCGAAAACGAGATATTCATTAAAGAAAATAAGCAATTAATGACAGTAGTAATTATAAGTGACATAGTGGAATAAAAATATTAAAATAATTCATCCCGGTTAAAATCTAATGGACTATAAATCCATATAATAGTTATCTAAAGGGTCAAACATTTTATAACTAAACCAAAATGAAGTCAATCATACGCGCCTTTAAAAAACCTGTAAATAATAATTACAAGTACCAGGAATACACGACACTCGGGAATACACCATATAATCCAACACGCATGAGAAAAATCTCTCAGGATGGTCAAACTTCCCAAAACAAAATAATTAAAACCCTCCCCAATTACATCATAAAACCTCAAAACCTTCCAAAAAAGAAATCAATCAACAGTAACTCACAAACCAAACAACCCTCAAACTCACAAACCGAAACAAAACTCTCTAAAAAATCCCCACACCAGAAAGTGAAACCAACAATTCTCTTGAAGACAGTCAGTCAGTCAGTCATCCGACCATGACCCAGACCGTGAGCTCCACAGACCATAACTGAGTGGATAACTCCTTCACAGATCGCTCTTGTAGATAACTCTTTTGTCTGACCAGAAGAAAACACAATTGAGTCACTCACATTAGCGCTCGTCCCCGATTCATCAGTGTTAAAGGTGATGGGATTGAGAACGGCTCTGTTGGTCAGTGTGACTCGGACTTGACCCGCGGATTGAGCTAAGCGTTCGAATGGGAATTGATTCCTTTCGATTGTTTGGGTTTCCGATGGGAATCAGATTGGAAATGAAACTTGATTGATATGTGGTAATAGATTTAGTACAATGCACTTCAACCTCCTTTTCAGCATCCTGGGTTGAATATTAGATTGAAATCAGGAATTCCGCGGATTTTCCGTTATGTCGGTCGTGTGGTGTTGATTTTAAAATGTTCACATATGTCCAAAAATTTGAGGATAGCGAACTTGGAAAATGTTTAATTTTTTTCTCTTTAAAGTAGATAAATTTATAACTTTAGCTTCTTCAATTAAAGAAAATTAATCATCAAACCGCGAAAAACTAAAAAAAAAAACAGTTATGACAAGTTAGTTGACTTAGTTACTTTAAAATCAACTTATCCTTTAATGGTCTATTGAAAACTCAAAGAAAATAATAATACAGTTTTTGAAATTGTGATAAAAATCATGCATTACATCAAATGTATCTAATTTAGCTTATTATTATTTTGAAAATGTTTAGAAAATAATTAAAACATTATTTAGTTAAGTTCTTACTTAATTTAATAGTATTCTAAAAATTTATTGCAGCGTTAAAAGCGTGCATTATAATGCTTTAAAAGTTTATTATGAGTAAATTTTCTTTTGGGAAACTTATAAGCAACACAATCTTCAGTGTATGCGTTTTGTGATAAAAATAATGTTACTTAATTACTCTAAATATAGTTATTTATTACTATTTTAAATAATATAAAACAAATAATTAGGATTAAAACATTATTTAGTTATAGTATTACTTTTTTATCTAATACATTAATTTTCTAATATTTCAATGCTGCGTTAAAAGCGTGTATTATAATGTTTTGAAATTTTATTAGGTGTTAAAAAACATAATCATAAAGTTTCTAGGATTAATAGAAATTCCGTTCAATGTATACCATCAAAGTATAAAATTATAGGGGAGATCAGGCTAATACGACATACCACTTTTACAAAGCAACCGTAAAAGACTAATTAAATAGATTTCCTGTAGCTTTCAAAGCCAATGAAATGTTTGTTTAATGCTCTAACACCCCATAATTGGGTATATCATAATCTTTCTTTTTTCTTTTTCAAAAACTTACTTTTCTAAAAAAGTAGAAAATATGTCATTTTACCCGATATAAGGATAAAATGACATAGTAAATATTTATTAGGAAAAAAGTTGTTTCTTTGGCAAAAGCAATTTTATTTGATCCCAAATAATAACTATATTAATAGTTAAGCACTTTGGCATAATCTATAATTACTTTTTTGGGGAGGATAACCAGCTAATTTGAAAAAACAACTGTAATGTGCTTATCAAAACAAAATTTTAATTTTTTTCTTTCATGGAGGCGTTAAAGTTAACAGAGTATGCATTTTTTCTGAAGTTAACGTCGCTTAAGATTAAGTTCTGTGGAACATGAGGGATAGGACCTATTTCAGCAACTGTGGATTGTCTATGCTCTATACTAGTTATTAGAATGTCAGAAGCCTCTTCTGAAACATGTTCATTGAGCTTCAGTACTTTTGCTGGAGCAAAATGATGAACTGAGAACACATTGGGTTGGCCGGAGAAAGGCCAGTGTTTAGGAATCCACTCTTCGCATTAACCATGGTAGCAGCCTTTCCATTTCTTTTTTTTTTTAAAGCTCTGATATAAAAGGGGTTTTCCCTTAGTTGCCTTTTAACCAAGTCAAAACTTCTTGGTCGTAGAATGTTCTTAGTGGCCCATAAAAGTAACTAATAATATAAATAAGTATTTTAAATATCGACAGTATATGTATGAAAATATTGTGTGGGTAAAATGACATACTATGTCATTTTATACCAATGAGTTCTATGTCATTTTACCCTTAAAGGTCTATTTTTATTTATTTTCAATTTCTCGTAAAACAAAAAGTCTAAGCAACTACCTATTGCATGAAATATACTCTTACTTGAACATACATTCACACAAGAATCTCAGTTTAAGTAAATGAAAGAATTTGTATAAGAGAAATCTCACTATAAAAACACAAAAAAAATATTTTGACACTCACGTTTTTTATTTTTGTTCACCACGAGGTAAGAAATGTTTTTCAAACAATGGCGTCTGTTTGTATCGTTTTGGAAGCAATAAAAGAAGAAAAAAAGCGCCTGACACGTGCTGTCATTCTGCTAAATTTCAAGAAAATCGAAAAAGTCATTTTACCCGAGTATGTCGTATTAGCCTGATTTCCCCTACATATTCAGTTAAATTAGAAGGTTATAAAGTTAAAATATGTTTATATTGATTATTATAGAAATAATATAATTTATATTCCATTTGTAAAATGCTTAATATAGATTTATTTTATTGTACTGATTTTATAATTGTAGCGTACATCCTGGCGTTTAAACTGTTTAGGAAAACTTAATTAACGCATCCGTAAATCTACCGAGGCTGATAGATATTTCGTTTAAGTGCTCAAAATCTTATACTATCTTCAATATTTTTATACCTTATTCTTTTATCAAATTACTTAAGTTTAAGATAAAAAAGTTATTAGTTATTTTAGATATCATTCTTAATTATTGGAATTAACTACTACAAATAGGATGAAATTGTTTTTCGTTAGTTATTATAAGTTTGCTTAATTATACCAATATTAAAATTAACATTATTTTAACACATATTAAAACTTTAAATTTTTAAGTTCTATTAACTCACTTACTCAGCATTAAAATGTTGAGAAAGTTTAATATGTTTTATGGGGGAAATCGATCGATATGTGAAATCGATCTTTGATAAATAGAATATAGGATGACTGACTTCTTATAGGACTCATATAAAAAATTATCTTAATTTATTTTGTTTAGAAGAGTGATAGAATTCGTCACAGTACCTTTCAAGATGCTTTTTTATTTCAAAGAATTAAAAATTCTGTACAGAAAAATATCATTGTACCTCTTATTCAGGAAATATTGACTTTTGTAAAACGTTTATGTAAAAAAGCTTTAAATTACCTTGTATATTTTAAATTATACTTATGTTACTAATAACTGTACTAATATGTAAAATTATGTATAATTTTTTTATATGTTTTCTTCTTTAACAGTAGAAAAAATACTTTTTTGTTGCACTTCACACTTCATATTTTAAGTATCCCAAACAGCATTAAAATATCTGTTTTTGTCATGCACTTGCACTTTCCAAAACGATTCTCAAAGCAGATTTTCACGTAATAAACATAAACTCTACATTTAAGTTTAAGTTTTTCAAAGAAATATTAGGTATAAGTCTATCTTAAATTTGTAAATTTAACTATTTTATGAAGTCGTACCCTCATAAAAATCATTCACATTGAAAGAAATTTTGTCATTGTTAATAAGTAAAAGTTTTTTTTTTTTTGATTGAATGTCTGCACGAATTTTTGTTGTCATGTTCTGCTATCTTTTGTTGGTATAAATGTTGGCCACATCATATTTAGATTAATTATTTATTCTTTAATAAGTAATTCAGTAAAAAAGTAAATTGATTATTTATGTAAATAATATTTTAAAAGGTAAAAAAACAATGAGAACTTAAATTTCTTGTTTTTGAAGTTTTTCATATTATCCTATTTTATAATTACCTTCAAAACATTACATATAATTGGATAAAACGTCAAATTTAAGGTCATAAGATTGATTCTTCCTAGATTATAAAATAGACAATATTATGAAAAATTAGAGGAATTTTCGATATTAAAAAAAATAATTACTTTAAAGATATTTAGAAAAAGTCGACAAAAAAAAACCGCGGAACTTTTTAAAAAAAACCGCGGAACACGTGTAAAGAACAGAACGTATACAACACAAAATTAATGTTTCTTCAAGACCTTGATCTTCGGATGATATTCTAACCATCCAACACAATTACGATTATGATTAATCGATAAGCAATCAACCTACTAAAATAAGGACTTCAGGAAGCGTTGCATCTCAATTTTGCTTCCGCAGTTGTAAGTAGGTCTTTAAGGTGCCCGCATACGTTTATATTTTGCCTCTTTGTTGACGGAAGCTGCTAAAAAAACTTCTAAGGTGCGGGTTAATGTTCAGGTTAACGGTTAAGTAAATGCTAAAGGGAGTGATTCCTTTACTTTGTGATAGCGGAGTTTTTCGGCCTTTTCCGTGTTTTAGGGAGTTGTCCTGAATATTCGCTGCTTTTTAGGGAGTTGTTTTAAACATTTGCGGCTGGGAAGTATGTTACTTGATTGCTTTGAAAGATCGTTTGGAGTAAGAAGCTCGTTTGTATGTGTGTGATTCAGTGGGTGCGAATATTCAATTAGGATTTTGCCGGGTTAAGTGCAGAGGTTATGTAGAATCATTTACCTTTATAATTTTGAAAAAAATATATAGAATTGGGATTATTATCTTAATGGTGAAACAGTTTTATGCAGTTATATTTCGGGTTTTTATTTTTGTTTTTTTCTCTTAGCTACGAACAATTAAATTATGGTTATACGAAAAAAACAGTCAATGTAAAAACCGGTTAGTGTTTCATCTACCTTACTATTATTTTAACTAACAAACTGTAACCAGTTTTATACGTGGAATGGAAACTACAATGCTTCATATTTTAGAACATTATTTTTGTGTTCTATTTTCACTGTTATCGTTACACAATTTTTAAATTTATGTGAATTTCATTCATTAAAAATAATAATTTAAATACATAAGTAATGCTTTAGAAGAAATTTATTTTGTTAAAAAATACTCTTCTAATAATTTCATAAACGCTCCATACTTGGTAATCATGTACTATTTATATTTAGTAAATGCTTTAATACCCAAAGCGACTTTTACATTAAAAAGGGAAATGAATTTTGGAAAATCACATTGATTCAAATAAAAAGATGGTAAAAAAAATATTGGGGTAAAAAAACGAAAATCTTAGTGAGAACTTAGCTTTTTTTAAATTATACATTCAAGTTTTTCTTGATTCATTAAAAATACATATGCGAATTTATATGATTTAATATAATTTATGTTATACATGCAGTTCAGGATTTATTAAAACTCATTTGAAAACTTTCATGATTTAATTAAATTAAGTATCATAAGCTTCTCACAATTTATTAAAAATTTATTATTAGCTAGCTTTTCTCCCAAATAAGAGTTTTTCACTTTTAAGGTTAAAAAAATTATAGTAATTACACATTTCAGTGCCATGGATGTTTCTAGTCATTATTTTTCAAAAAAGCGTTTTGTATTTATATGAATAACTTAAAAATAGAATTCATATTAAACATTGTGTTAAGGTTTTTTAGCTTAAATTATTTAATATTAACATTTTAACTACTTATATTATATATCTATGATATTATCATGCTTGATTTGTAATTGTAATTATTAAAATAACTTTAATGACTACTACTTATAGCCAAAAGACCGGGATATTCCTTACTCAATATTTTAAATATTTAAAGTTATCATGCCATGTATTTTTATCATTATTCTTAAATTTTAAAAAAATATCTGCATTGCATCATGAAATGGTAAATACAAAAGCTAAATTTATTGCTTTTAAGTGAATAACATTTTTAAGAAACTGTTTTACCATTGCATTTTTCTTTAATATGAATCTAAAATTTGTATTCATTTCATTATAGGAAGCTCAATTTAATAGGTTCCGTCAAGTGAACTAAAATGGGATTTTCACTTTCATCAATACTACCAGGCCTTCTGCTTATGGTAAGTCCAGTTATTTGTTCTAAATGAAATTGAATTAAATGTGTACCAATCAAAAAATTTTTCGCTACCTCCATCAATATTAAGAGTTAATCTAAAAGTTCAATCACGACACCTCTTTTCCTATTGTTTTGGGGTGAAAACAAGATCCTTCGTTTTGGTTTTCATGTGAAATCAAAACAAAACCATGTTTTTGTTACCATGTGAAATCAGTTAAAAAATTATCATTTCTGTGTTCTTCAAATCGTTTTAAACGGATAGGAACGTATGATTTGAAAAATAATCAACCTAGTTTAAAATAAACAACACATTTTATTTGTGATTAACCACAAATGACTTCAATCCAATGAACTGAATTTCACAGAGGTCAAGTTATTATATAGATCAAAAAGGTGAATTTTTCGACCCAATAAATAATTATGTTTTATAGTTATCTTCTTTGAGTAAAATTGAATCAACGGATTTTCGGTGAACTACTTTATACGCTACTGTCATGTAATAGGTTCCATTCATGTATGAATTCTAATTTATTTGAGGAGGAGGGAAACTTTGCTTACATTGTTACTTAAAAGCCAACAAAAATCAGTTATTTGATTTCATGTAGTACAAGCTTTTTAACCTTAATCTACTTAATGAATATTATTTGTCTGTGAAATAATTTTTAAACATCGGTAATTAGGAATTAATTTCAAACCATAATAGAGGGATAAACGGAATTTTCTCAACTCCAAAAAAATTATATTTTAAGTTTTTAAACACGTAAAGCTTTTAATTTTTTCATATCATTCATTATAAGCAAATGTAATAAGTGTAGAGAAAAGTGCTGACTTTTACCACCAGAAAACTTTTACTAATACTGTTATACAGAAAATAATAAATTAATTAGTCTTATGTCAAAAATTTAATGTATACTTGTAATAAAACTTTGTTTTAAGTGTTAATTAAATATTCAAAAGAAAATTGAAATATCACATTTTGATCTACGCCCTTTTCTGAAAAATCTAGGAGTATCGTCATATTATCCATTTAAATTATACAGATATTTAAAACTTCCTTTAACACCCCTTTATCTTCCAATGTATTGGAAAACCCTAAGTTTTCCATTCTAGTTTAGTCCAGGGATATTTAATGCAAAGAAACCTCCAGTAGAAGACGTAAGAATTTGTTTGTTTTTTTTTGTTATAAAAACTCAAAATTCCCTTTGAATAATAATCATATTTGCATATTTTTCCTCCTGACCTCAAGTCACAGTAATTTAATCTCAAAGCTCACTACTGGTCCTACAGTAGGCTATCATTAAATTCAGTCCATCAATCACTTTAAAATTCAATCCAGACACCCGGATGACATGGAGATGCACCTAGAGCCGACATCCAAAATATTCCGGAACCTTCCGGGTGTTATTATCTTCGATATTAGAACCCGTTCGTATCATAGGTGAAGAAATCGCTCCTGTGAGAGGCTTGTAGCTAATTGCATCATGTGAGGCAACTCTGTTTCGAGTTCAAGCAACCAACGGCGATTATTTATTAGCTCTGCCTTGAGCATTAGCCATGCATGCAGGTCGAGTTGCGTCCACGTGTGATGACCATTCATGAGAAATTCTTGTAAGAAAGGTTAAGGAAAGATTTTCTATTGGATGAATCAGGATTTGTCTGGGTAGGTGCCGTAATTATATTTAAGTAGATGCCAAGGGGGTACAAATGACGAAATGTGATAAGTTAAATGAACGTGATGAAAAAAAAATTTAATGGTGAAAATTTAATTAATCAAGCTTCTGGTGTTAGATATTTTGTACTCAGATTTATCACTGGTACTTAATTACACTTTGAAGCCAAAGGAAGGTGGAACATAAAATCAAAAGTACACATAAGAAAAAAATTCGGCAAATTTGCCAACCTTCCTCAGGTGCAGTTTTTTGTATGTACTTTTCTAAAGTTCTAAATTGAAAAAAACTATATGAATTTAAAAAAATTGATTTTTTAACTGAATTAAAATTTGAATGCTTTGCAACTGATGTAAAAAATAAAGTTTAAAAGTTTATAAGAATACAGTTTGTATCAAGGAAGTAATTCGGTGAGGGTCAAAAACATTCCATTAACTATAGCTGCTTTATAGGAACAATTTTTCACTGTTCGGAGAGGTAATATCTTTCACAGGATTTTCGTGCTACTTATTACTTTATTATTTTTTGGAAACTTGTTTATAACCTGTTTGAATTATAAATCTATCATATTCAAAAACATTCCATTACTTTAAAATGGTTTGTAGAAACAATTTTTATTGTTGGGACCAGTATTATCTATGAAAGGAGGAAGTTATTTCATGTGTATTGTGTATATTTCGGAAACAATTTTTACTACATATCTGACAAAAAAAATTCAGCTCCACAATGTAATGAAAGGTAACGGTAAACCTATTAATTACAGACGGTTCAATTAACCACACAAGACGTTCAATGTATTATTTGAAAAGAAATCGAAAATAAAACCATTTAACCGTGAAACCATTTTCCAACGACCGAAGAAGCAAAAGGAATCCCTATTCTCCAGCAGCCATCTTCAACCAACCGTATCAACAACCAAATAAAACAAAAAACCGAATCCAATTTATCAAAAGCCTGTTATTGTGCCCCCTTTTCATCCAATCCAATCAACAAAGCGAAAATCAAAACAACACCGAATCTTTTCAAAACACTTTTTTTCAGAGGAATCCCAACAGACTGGGCCCCACCGAAGATAGGTCACTGGGTAAAAGAAGAGAACGTAAACAAAGCTTTAAAAAAATCTCCTGACTTCACTTCGCTTCCTGCAGATCGACCATGACCCAATGACCGACAATGACCCGCCAGGTGTGTGCAGATCCCCAACGACCAACTCGTTCTTAACGTACACTTCCTGCTGAATGCTCAATCCAAAGACCGTTAATTGCTGCGGAGAGAATAAAAGCTATTACTTAAATTGATCTCTTTGTGACCGGATCTTCTATTACGGGTCGTGATTGGAGAATGAGACAGAGACTATTTTTTGTCAAGAATTTAATTGCCGGTGAGTGGAATCAGCGTGTAGTCCCATTCAGAAGGTTGGTCTCGAAACAAGGTCGTTGAGATCGGATTTTTTTTACGGTGAGACGTTTGTCTCGGTAGACAAAAAGAAGAGTAAGGGCTTTTCTTCGGAAAGAGATTAGAATCTTTAACTTTCTTAAGGGTTTTTTTCCAAAGTGATTGAAGGAAGAGCTTTTGTTTTCGTTTAAGAGAGTCGTTTAGGAAGTAGGTTCAAATGAATGTTCAAATTAAAGTTAATAGATTCAAACCAGAGATAAACATTTACCATTAAAGACTGCGTATTATTTAAAAGATTTATTACCTAATAATCATCCTACTCAAATTATTGAGGACCGAAAATTATACTTCACAGATGGTATCAAATACTGATATATAGGATACTTTTAGCCATCAAGTACTACTTATGTATCGAAACTTAGACTTAAATATTTTAGCACGGGAGAGTGGAGAACCTTGGACTATTGGCTCTTATTCCACTCTTACTTACACAAATATTTTTCACATTAATGTTATTATAGCACGATAGAGTAGAACTAAACAAACAAACGTTTTATGCAGAGCCTTGTTTATTCCCCGTACATCCTGAAATTGTTGAGAGTTGTGTTTAAATTCTAAACAAGATAGTAAAACTTTAGAGGTTATGTAACTGTTATGTTTTACTACGTAAACGCAATACGCATTTTTTGATAGAACTATAATTGTTGCGTTGCGTATGAAGACGGCCTCGTAAAGAAAGAAATATTTGCCTATTTCTTTCTAATCCCAGGCGTTAGCCCATGTCCACTGTAACGTTTGTGACCAGATTTTTCAACCTAAACATCAAGACATTTATCTTTAACGGGGGGCCATGTGTGTGCCAATTTTTTTAGAGTTTCAGTTCTTTACCAAGCTTATTTTGTTTATCATTTGTTTTAGGAAGAAGGTCTGCTCACGGGAATACATTATTGGCAGAAAGTAGCTTTTACGATAGGATTTGAGTCTTAGTGTATAATTGATGTTGGAATTTTGTGGATATAATGAAAATCCCCCAATTTTTTTTAATTTTACCTTTAAAAGTAATGTTTTAACTCATTTAGGACTCTCGCATGACACCCGAAGAGGACCGCTTCTTGTACACCGCAAAATTTTCAAGGAATCTCCTAATCATTCTTATATATTCTATAGCTTCGTGGACATTTAAACACACACAGATAAACAACAATTCTCATTTCACCCCAAAAGATTGTTTCTCGTCTCTCACCTCACCGTATACGACCGTTGTTATCATTGACTTCAGGAAAAAATTTCGGAGGGGAATATTGGATTGTAGGGAGGAAAGCTATGTCTATATAATCCTGGATTGCAGGACAAGATTGTCCTATGTAAAAAAGCTGTTGCTTAAGTGGTTACTGCACAATAACTAAAATCAAGCGACACAAAAAAAAATAAATCCCCTGAGGCACTTCCTTCCACCTCTCCATACCCACCCTCAGACACCCGAATAATGCGAATGACCCCAAAAAACTGGACAAAACACCCCCACAACCGAGATGAACTGATACGCTGACCACGTGAACGGGGTGATTAGAATATAAAAGAATACCGCGATAATAAAAAAAAACTAGTTGACTACATAATCACATCCTTGTTAACAGCCTCGTCTTTCATACATCATCCGTCATCTTCTTCTTTTTCTTCGGTTTCGGGGACACTCACCCCCCTGGAGCGATCTCGGTCAAGGTGGACGAATCGAACTTGAACTGGGGTTTTCTTCGCGCAATGAGGTTAGAAAAGGAGGTCGGAGTTGAGCTCGATTAAAAGCCGGTGTGCAGAACAAATGGATGGACATCCTCCCTTTTTTGCACGTGACGGGGGTATGAGGAAACGGATACGTGTTGTTACTTAACTTTGACTAAGATCTGTGATTGTGAGTGAGATAATATTACCTGTTGAACTTAGTTATATAGTTTGGAAATGTTATAAAGTAAATAGAAATGATAAGGTAATGCTATAGTTTGAAATCTCAAGTGGTCTGGTTGGCAAATGTACAAAAAAGGCTTCTGTAGACTACTTCTTGATACTATGTGTGGGAATAGTTTTATTTTATTTTTTGTCCTGGATGAACATAATTTCCATGTTGGCACCCACAAATATGGTGTGGTTATTAAAAATAAGTTGCATGGATTGCTATAACCGCAACTGTATCCGTAATGTTTAAAAATAAAAAATATTTCAAAATTTTGATTTTTAAAAATTATAAATCGTTCTCGGATTTCTCATTAAATTCCGAACATTTTGATATCAAGTATATGTCATTCAGACCAGTAACTTAAAAGTTTTCCTTCTGGAAACCATCGACCAAAAAACATTTTTAGAATAGAAAGATAATTACTATCAACAGGCACATGTGATACATGTTTATAAACTATTTTTAATTTTTATTGCTAATTACAGATGTTTATCTACCTTTAGAAAAAATTAATTTAAAATTTAAAATAATTTGCTTAATTTACCTTCTAAAAAACTAAAGAATAAACAATAAAAACTGAAAATCAATCTCAGTGAAATATCTTAATCCTCTAAACTTGATTTGAAAAATTAAGATTTTGGCCAAAAGGTTTTGAGACCCCCGTGGTAAGCCAATACTACTTAGTAGTAATTAAAAACATAGCTATCAAGAACCTTTAGGATTTAAAATAGGGTTTTTAAAAACAGAAAAATATTTAAACGCAGTTGAAATTTAAACAGTGTTGTATATTTCTAAATGTTCTCGAAAACATGATTAATCAGTTTTTCTATCATTACTTGAAACCTTGAAAGGTATAAAATCATATTTCACCAACTAAGTTTCTTCTATTTAATTCTCCATACACGTTGTTAAAGTCGTATTACTATTTTAATAATATTAGGTCAGTAATTTTCACATTCCTAAATTTTTGGAAACGTCCCCCCTAATGTTATCTAATGTTAGACTTTATGGTCTATTATTTATAACTTCTTTATTGCTCTGTATTGCTTTCATACTTACTTATTCTTCATACCAAGTTCTAACATTAATTAAACTAGATTACTTTTACATCATATTTTTTTTCTTTTCAGATTTGTTTTGGAGACTTGCTACCAGGATCAAACCTGCAACAGGCCCAATCCCAACTTCTACCTCAACAGAACCTGGGTGCGAACCTCGACACCATCCCCCTCCACCTCTCAGGTCTGCCTCCTCACCAGACGGGCTACATTATCCTCCCTAAGTCAAATTTCGTGCTCCCCAAGAGCAACGGTCCTCCTCTTCCCAACAACCGAAAACCGGAACGAAGGCCTCCGGGACCAAACAGCAACAACAAGAACAACAAGCCTCCCCAGAATCGGCAACGAAGACCTCCCCCACCCCCTCCCAACAAGAAGAACAACCAACAACCGCCTTTCAACAACTTCCCTCAAGCCTCCCAACAGAACAAGCAGGTACACCCCAACAACCAACTTCCACCAAGGAACAACTTCAACCCCCAGTTTCTGGATTCCACTCTCCCTCAGAACATAAAGCTGGATCAATCCGGTCAAAACCGGCCTCCGATCCTCCCCAACTTCCAGCTTCATCCTCCTTTGGGTCCCAAACCAGGAGATTTCCAGCTCAACAACCTGCCTCCGTTGAAGATCAACAAGAACAAAAACCGACCGAAGAACATTCCAGTGTTGCTGCCAAATCTGGACCTGGAGTCGGGTCATATCGGAGAAGAACTGAAACTTAAAGCTCAAGGTGATCTAGAGTTGTCCAAAATCTTGGATGCACCGCACAGGGACAACGAGGTGGAGCATAGTCGTCCCGATTCTCACCCCGATGGAGCCGACATCAAGGCTCCCCAGTTCTTGGAACCTATCAAAAACTACGCCGAGCCATTGAAGCAGAGCGAGCAGGAGAACAAACCGTTCCACATCCCTTTCCCTGACTTCGCAGAGCCCGAACCGGGTCCTCAGATGCAGGGTTCCAACTTCCCCCCAAACCTGAATGTAAACAACAGGATCCTCGTTCCTCAAGAGTCCAAGCAGAGCCAGAGTGTGTCCGTAAGGACGAAGCAAAACGACGTGTTCGACCAAATCCATGAAGAGAGCGCACCGGTGTCGCTGTACGGGCAAGTCCTTCCCCCTAACGACGCCACCTACAGTTCGGAGATCAACAACTTCCCAGGACTGCACGATGGGGATGACGAAGAACGGTGGCCCATTATCACTCCAGAGATGCCGAAGATCATCCACTTGGACGTCAAGTGCGAGAAGAACTTGATGAGAGTGTCCATCGATTTCGACAAGCCTTTCCACGGGATCATCTACAGCAAGGGCCACTACAGCTACGGCCGTTGCGTGCACTTGCCGGCCGGATCGGGACACAACAGCGTAGAGTTCGACATATCCATCAACAGCTGCGGCATGCAGGGAAATTCCCCCTCCGGTCACTACGGACCTACAGAAACCGGGTCCTACTTCGAGAACACCGTGGTCGTCCAGTACGACCCCTTAGTCCAGGAGGTGTGGGACCAGGCCAGGAAGCTGAGATGCAACTGGCACGACCAGTACGAGAAGACCGTCACCTTCCGACCTTTCAACGTGGACATGCTTCAGGTGGTCAGGGCTGACTTCGCTGGGGACAACGTCGGTTGCTGGATGCAGATCCAAGTCGGGAAGGGACCCTGGGCCAACGAAGTAGCTGGAATCGTGCGAATAGGGCAGACCATGACCCTGGTACTCGCCATCAAGGACGATGAAAACAAGTTCGACATGATGGTGCGCAACTGCATTGCCCACGATGGTAACAGAGCCCCCATCGAGCTCGTGGACTCGTCCGGATGCGTCACTCGTCCCAAGCTGATGAGTCGGTTCACCAAGGTGAAGAACTTCGGTTCTTCGGCCTCCGTCCTCTCCTTCGCCCACTTCCAAGCGTTCAAGTTTCCTGACTCCACAGAGGTGCACATCCAGTGCACAGTGCAGATCTGCCGCCAGCAGTGCGAGGACCAGTGCAGCATTCACAGGAGGAAACGTCAGTCCGGCAGTGAGGTAGTCCAGGAGGTGGAGGTGAACAGCATCTACAGGAAAAAGAGGCAGTCCGGAACCGGAGAGGTCCGGGAGGTCGGGTTGAATGGAATTCTTCAGGTGATCGCGGTCGAAGACCTCACCTTCTCCCCTTACAAGAACGAAACCGACGACGAAAGCACCAAGATTGTGACCGAGAAGAGCCGAGTGTGCATGTCCTCTTCCGGTTTCGCGGCCTCTTTGATCCTGCTGCTGTCCATCGTCATCATTTCTTGCCTCATCGCGTCGTTCCTGTTCCTGAAGCAGAGGAACGCGGCCAAGATGCCCCCTCTGCCCTACGACATGGCCATCTTCAAGAAGCACATGGAGAAGCAGGTGGTCAGGAGGCAACAACACCCGCACCAGCACACTCTGCCGTCCAGGCAGCAGAAGAAAATTTGAGCGGTGCTGTGTATTTGAGGCTGGATTTCGTGGGGTTGTGACTGACATTTCCATTGAAGCATCTTTTTTTATTTAAAAATCAGTAAAAGGTAACTTTTAAAAGAGATTTGGCCGAAGAAGTCAACGATGACGTTTTGTGGTGAAGTTTTGTTCCGAGATCATTTAATTCCAATCCGAAGAGTTTTTAGGAACGCCTAAACATTTTTCATCGGAATGAAGGGATCTGGTATTGAAAACTAAGCTTCCAATAATGACCTTTACAAAATCTAGCACACCGGGGTTTGTGTTATGGCTAATGCATAGCAATCATTTCCATTTCAATATAAATTTCATGTTGGGCTAATTTCTTGCTTGGGCTCTTTGAACCAAAAATACTTTCTTTCTTAACACTCCTAATCTGTTTTAAAGCAATACCAATGTAAATTTTAAATTTTTAATAGAGAAATAGAATATTTTAATTTTTTGAATCGGAAAAATATAGAGCACGAATGTAGAATAATAAATTAATGAACATTGCAGTAAAATGAAAGATCCCCACTTTTTATATAACTGGATAATAACTTAGTTATTGTAAAAAACTCAGAAAACCGTGTTTAAAAACATAAATAATTTTGAATAAATTGCCATATCTAAGTAAAGAATTTGCTTTTTTAACCATTATCAGTAATATATTTATTCTAAGGAGAAAATTGTAATCCTTTATTATTTTTACATTATTATATAATTTATTATTTATTTATTTTTCTCAATCTTATGTCTGGAATTTTGAGTATTTGTTAATGTAAAACCTCTTTAGTAAAACGTTTACAAATACGTTTGGTGCTATAAATGTAATTTCTTTTACGAACTTCATGTTTCAAGTTTCCGGAAGCGATTACCAAGCCCTCAAAAATTTTAATTATCAGAAGCTATCTTCAAAGCCATGCCAAGAGTTTTCTTAAAATAAGAAATATGTATCTGTGCACTATGCAATTTAATATTATCATAATGTTTGATCTAGACATAATGGAAATTCAGTTGCCACCCCATGATATTCCAGTTCACAAGTGACGTTGAAGTGCCTTAAAAACTATTTGCTGAACAGCACATTTACATCGAAGCACTCTAAAGAACAGGCTGTTCTCTACATTCTGCTCAGATAACTTTTAGTCTAATTTGTTTAAAAGATTTTTATGACAGCACATTCAACAGATAGATTATTTTGTTAGAGATTCAGTATTTTCAGAAGGCGACGTGATTGTCATTATCCCTTTTTTTTCAGAATGTGTAAGAATGTATGTGTTCAGAAGACATATAAGAGTTCTTGCTGATAGTATTTTTTCTGAGACACGATTAAGTATTCTTTGTTACAACAGTATTCGCGTTATTTATTTATTTTATTTTGTTGGTGTATTTCTTTATCCCTTTCTGTTGTGGCAAGAGGGTAGGATAACGTAGCGTTTTTAAAACGCATTTTTCGAATTTCATTGACTGTAAATATTTATAGGTGCTGGCCACCTTCATCTGTTCATATTTTCACTGATGGTATTTTTTGTTTTTGGTATAATAAGTTCATTTGGAGTCTATGTGTTCGTTATATCATTTTATATACAAATTGTTTGTGCTCGACTTTGGTGTTTTACTTTCAAAACCCTATACCCTAAAATCAATAATTAAGAAATACAATGCTATAGAAGAAAATTATACATTTTCCAATGTGTCACACATTAGGTATTGACAAAGCTAAAATAATTCATTATGCAAAATACATTAGAAATTTTCTTTGATATTTTAAACGCATTTTGATTGCAATTACAAATAGTATTTTCAGGTCATAATACTAGCTTTAAAAGAAAAACGAACGCTTCAATTTACATCCTAAATTCATTTACATCTTGCAAAATTAAAAAGATAAAAATATTTTTAATGGATGCAAAGGATCTTGAGTTGAAGATTGACTTTCAGTAATTATGTAGTGTAGTTAAAACGTAGTCAATTGAAATATCTTTGGTTTACCTTCTGAATCCTACAACACTTTAGTTGATCATTCGCCTCAATCGTTTTAATCGATACTGATGTTCTCCAATGTCGTTAGATAAAAACTAAAGGGTTTTAGGGTTTTAATTTTCTAATGTCTATATATTTTGTAAATGAAATTTTAAACATTACATTTTGCCCATCGAAATTTCTAAACAATTTCATAATTTATTAGAATGTGTGTGAATGTACAATGTTTAATATGTATTTCGTAAAAAGTTTCATGAAAAAATGAAATAAAATATTGTTGTTAATGAAATTAGTAATGTGATTTACTTTTTAGCTATCCAGGAATGATACAAAATTTATGAATCCTCTGAAAAGTTCAAAAATAAATAATAATTCGTAGATTTATCTTTGCACCTTGAATTTAATATTAAATAAATTTTAATTTTTTTTTTTGCTTAAGTTTTACGTAAATTGAACTTTGAACTATATACAATTATTCATTTATAAATAAAATATTTGTTGTAAAAGGAATAAAAATCATGAAAACAAAATAGTTAGATAAAAGGCAATATTTAAAATAGTAAATAGCATATATTGAATAGACAAAAAAAATTGTTTTAAATAATCCTGAAATAAAAGAATGAAAACACCTTTCAAATAGAAACAAAAACCAGTATGATACAATCACAACCAACAAGATCTAAATTGCCAGAGTAGATACTATGTTTATGATATAACGTGTTGGCAAACTTATAGGGTGGAGCAAAAAAAAAAGAAACATGAATTTTAAAAAATTGAAAACACATATGATGGGGATAATTGTTTACCATGCCTAATAATAATTCAAATTATATTCTAAATCGAATTATATCTTCGGGTGCTAAAAATAAGTGAAAATTTTTCATTAAGTTAGAAATATTATTACAGTAATTACCTTAATTTAGTTTATATGATAAAAAAAATAAGGATGTTGCACAGAGAAAAATTCATGCATACCTACAGTTTTAGAATCACCAATTTAGATAAAATCCCTATATTTATCATCTTTATAGTTTCCAGGTAAGCTTTAAAATACACAATCATAATTCAGTCATTAATTCTTAATGGTATGATGTATAGCGACATTGAAATATCTACCATCAGGTCACAAAATTATTGTAATAGTTTAATCATACTAGTTTGATTTTACTAAAATTCACTTTTTAAAGAAGGAACGTAATATTAACCATTTGTAATTTTCGAAATGTAAGTTATGAAATTCGAAATTGACTTTGGACTCTAGGGCAGGCATAATTATTTACACTACATTACAATAAAAAAATAACTTTATTTTACAGAAGATAATATTCAATAACATTCAAAACTTGGAAATAAGAACAGGCATCAGTAAATTTATGTATAATAAGATTTTCAGTCAAAATATAAAATTTAATGTCCTACACATGAATTGAAACCACTGCATTATATCTTCAAAAATATTTTCCTATCATATAGGAATTAAATTAAGGTATAAATATAAGCTATTAAAACATTTTTAACTTGAATAGATATTTTCAGTTACTTTTCCACTAGTAATAGTATTTTTTAGGAATTCTTTCCAATTTTAGAGCTTAAACATAACTGAATTAATTCTTCTGAATTTTTTAAAACTATTTTTTCATGAATTAGCATGGTGATACGCAACTGTGTTAAGCCTTTTTTTTATTAGGTACCGACTACCGATGTTTAAAAATTTATTTTCCCTTCCTAGCCAATTACAATAGAGCATTTTCAATCACATGACTCTGCTTAACAACGGACTTAGCAACGTTGTTTTATTCCTCCAGTGACATCATGTGCGAATGCTGCTATTGGATACTTCTATGTCCCGCCCCTAACAACAGCCTTAGCAACGTTGATTTTGTCCTCCAAGTGACGTCATGTGCGAATGCTCTATTGATTCATCATTTTGAAAAAGGAAATAAGTCCAAAAAACAAGTTTTGTGAAAATCGAAAAAAAAAATGTACAAATAATGGAATTTTTGTTACATAACCACCGAATCTTAACTGAAAATTCAGAGCCCTGTTTAGAATACTACTATACAATCATAAAAAATTATAAATGTATTCAAAAATATTTTACAGCTGAAAAAATTGATGGAGTTACGAAATTTCAGCTGTAAAAATCTTAAAAACCACTTTAATCGAAAATAAAATTATATTTCGAGTTAGTTCACAGCACAAAAGTGAAAAGTAGAAAGAATAAGGCAGTATCAATCAAGTGAATATTATTGGAGTCAAACATTCAATATATAAAAAAAGCTAAAAAGAGTTTTTACCCTTTCAGTCTCAGGGCGCCCAAGATTTTTATTGAATCCTATGTGTGATTTGGGGCGGTCGGAAAGGAAGGGTTAAATTAAAAACAAACTTTATTTTGGCTTAGTTTACAGTACAAAGAATAAGAAAAAAATGTAAAATTGATTTATTTGAAATTATGTAAGAAATACCATGAATGGACAATGGACATTGATTACGCCAAATTCAAGGGGCTATATCTGCCTATGATTGTTATTTTTCTCTCTTTCCACTCATGTGTAGAGAAAAGCTTGGAGAATTTTTATGCATAAAAAACTTCTTACACAAAGTCAATTGGCCATTTTCAGATTAATTCCATTTTTTTAAACTGATGATAAGGGTACGTGCTCATACGATACGATCAAAAATTTTGAAATTCCCGCAATCCTACATGCATGGAAACTTTATAGCTTCTATTTGGCACTCTGGTAGTATAAATTGAACAAATAATTTTAAAAAATAATAAGTTCAACTGTGAGACGCAAATAAGACTTCCAACTGCATATAATGCATAGTTCAAACCGGAAATACGATTTTTTCTTTAATGTTATATGATATACAGCGGGAAGTGCTCGGGGTTTTGATCAAATCCCGGTTGAATTCGTCTATAGAGTTTAAATGCGCAGGAGTAATTTTTGCAAAAAATTTGAATGAAATTTCTTTTTCTTTTCTTATTTTTGAAAATTCAAAGGGAAACCGGAACTTATTAAAGGCATGCTAGTCTACAATTTTTACCACCGTGGGCATTTTCAATTTCCAAAATTCACATGTTTCGCTTCACTCTTGTGTAAGGCCTTCGAGTATATTCGGGTTTTTTTTTTCTCGAAAACGCCGCATTGGGAAGCAAACTAGACGAGTTCAACCGGAAGGTGACGAAATCCTTTGAGCAGTCCGATGCGTATAGTAATAGTAGTATATCTCATTAGGGTGATCCTAAATTTTCAAACTCGGAATTTCTTTGGTCGCACCCCCCAACTTTTTTCCCTTAGGTATGAAATGAAAGTATACCAAATATTTTCCCAATATTTTAATATTAACACGTGCCGCATCGCGATTGAAGTTAGACTACGATAAAGGCGCAGAATTACGTAACAATCAGAGAGGAAAGCCGGCTCCCCTCGCTTTTTCTCCCGCATGACAGTAGACCTTACGGACGGTCCTCGGGCGTTTTAAAAAAGAGACTTTTAAAGGCGGAATCTTCATGGATTTTATAATAAACTTGAATGCATCCTACACTATGGTTATTTAGGGTAAGAAAAGGTAAACATAAAGTGCAAATCATTATTATAAGTGAACACCAATGGAGGATTAAAGGTAAAGGGGAGGATCTTCCAATGAGGGTTGTGAGAAGACATTGCAGTAGCTACTATTTATGGTTTACTCATTGATTATGACATATTGGACACAATCAAAGCCTTGTGCTGTGACACCAGTGAATCCAGTACGGGAATTAAAAACGGTGCATGTGTTCTGCTGGAACGAAAACAGAAGAAATATTTGTTGTATCTTTTCCTTGCAGACATCATATTTAAGAATTAGTGTTAAAATCTGCTTTTGAAGCTTGTGTTATTGTATTCCCTGGACCTGATGTACTTAATTTAAACATTTTCAAAAAAATCTTGGGATGTTATCGATAAACCAAAGTACTCATCTGGCATTAAAGATGAAGTTGTAACAAAAACACCATTGAAAGAGACAGAAGAAATTCTTAAATTTGCTAAAAAAAAATTGAAGAACACCAACCGAGAGATAACTACCGAGAGCTCCGACAGTTGACAATAGCATTGTTAGATTATCAAGAAGTAAAAATGATTAAATTTAGACAACCTAGTGCTTTTCATCATGCGAGATTGATGTCTAAAGCAATTTATTGCTTGAAGATGTATATTTTTAGAAGCTAGTTTAATTTAATTTGGATATAATCAAAAACTACAAGGATTAAAAGATATGAGTATATTTATTGTTAAGTTTATACATTAGGGCTTGGTTTGATGCGCAAAATTGACTCACAATACCCTCTTTCAAGATTTGAAATTCTTGAGGGACCTGTTTTTCTACAGAGAAATAAATAAAAATATATCTAAAGCAATAACAAAGAAAATGATTAGTCATGGATAGTATCTTACCGAAGAGACAGTTACCTTAACCTTTTTTGATGAGACTGTCCCCACACAGCAAAGAGCTTTGATGGCCAAAGGGTTAAAGAGAAAGAATCCACCAATGTATCAAAGCGGTTGCAAATTAGTTTTCAAGAACTGGGTAGAACTCAAAGAAAAATCTAGCCGATTTTATATCAAAACGAGCCTCAAACTTTTTTTCAAAGGCGTAAGCTATTTTCAAAATTTATTTTTAAGGATCCTTTAACGTGGAGGTCGTGTGAAGATTCAGGTAGGGTTTATAAAGTCGTCAGTAATGATGTTTGCTGCAGAGAGGGGAATCAAGCTCATTGAAGAATATAACAACATTTTAACGCATAATGAGGAGCAAAAACAATACCTTTTAAAAATTTTCAAAGACAAAAGAGGTCATTATTCTTCATGTTCAAAGCATTCTCTGTCAATAAACTATTGAAATATATTTTTTAAATAAATTTTGTGATTTTTCAAAATTTTGAGAATTTTGCTGTTTTCTCAGATTTTCACCCCTTTTGCGGCACGTGTTAATATTTATCGATTCGGATCAAATTTTTACCAGTTATTTACTACCCCATAAGGAAAAAAGTTAGGGGGTGCGACTTAAGAAATTCCGAAAAAAATTTTTTACCATTATGCTTAGGACCACCCTAATATCTCATAACATTGGAGATAAATCGTATTTCCGGTTTGAACTATAAAGGCCAAGCGCGGATCTAAGGTGAGGCAACTGTTCAATTCCCCCCCCCCCCATGGGTTCGGACCAAACAAGTTAAAACCTTGCTCTTTGGGACAAATTTCCAAAATTTTCAGGGGGAGGACCCCCAGACCCCCCTTTTGCGTTTGTAACAATAGTATATTAAGTTCTTAAAAATGCAAATACAATCTAAAAATGTATTAAAAAGCTACATTGAACCTATTAGGGGCCGTCCATAAATGATATATCGCGCTCGGAGGTTTTCAATTTGTGACAAGGAGGGGGCAGCAAAAGTTAAACCCTGGACCGTCTAGGGTCTAGGGCAGAGATGACCGGATATCTCTCGGGGGATAGGACCTTAAATCCCGTGTTAAAAGTTTAAAAATGAGTCAAGAGACTACATTTTAAGGTCTGATTTTTAAAATATTCTGGGGGAGGACCCCCAAATCCCCTTCCTTCCCTGGGGCATCATTTATGAGAATCGTTAATGAAACTTATTACATTATGAGATCGTTAATGATATTTTTACACGAAGGTTCGCATTTGATCTGTAAAATACTCGGGTGGAGAGACCTTAGGAAAAAATTGGTAGACAGAACCCTTCCCGAAAAACATAAGTCTGGTTGTACGGCTCTGTAGATATTTACCTAAAATTGGTTTAGGTCAAATTTTCAAAATTCTTAGGGGAAGAACCCCCAACTTTACTAAAATGTGGTTGCCCCCATAGGTCCAGACTGGATCCGCCACTGGTAAAGACGGAAGTTTTCGAAGGCGCAGTGACGTGGGTGGCCTAGTGGGATTACGTACAGTCCAGCGGCTACGGTCACTACGGCACGGCAGCAGTCAGCGCACTGTATACGGTTTCAAGTTCAATTCTCGACGAGTGGATCCTTGAGATTGTCGTGGTGACCCCGTGGTGGCTCTACTGTTTCCACAAGATCAAGCACACAAGCCGGAGAATAAAAATATCAGAAAACATGAAGAGATCTTTTTTAATTTTTATGTCCCTGTCCCTTTAAGAAAAAATATAGACCCTAAATCTACAGGCAGGCAATTTTAGATTTTTATAAAAGAGAGAGAGGGAGGGGTCGGCTTTTTTTAGATATGAGTGAGTTTCAATTAACTTTTGTTGATTCGCTACAATGCATAGCTTTCTCATAAGCTTACTTTACTGACCCGTCTGTGAGCAATCAGAGTCCAGAACGAAATGAAGTGAAGTGTCTATTTGTATACAATTTTTATAAAAACGTGCTTGCTTGCTTGTTCGCGCTGGCAGTTCTGCTCGAAAACTGGATAAATATTTAAAACTACATTGAGTTTGCTGAATAAAGTTGAACTATTGGCATTTATGTGACAAAAATATGGATCGTAGTCTAAAGTATTCGGAGACCATCAAATGTAGTGGTAGGTTCTCTGTCCTAACTCCATTTTTCAACAACTCATTTGTTGTGTACGAACTATTCATCTGGACAAATGCAGCTAATGGTGTAGAGTTTTTAAATATGGTCACCGATACAATTTCTTGAACGTTCGGGTTAAATAAATACTACTGTCTGTAGGATACTTCTTTCCATACCAATTTAGGCAAATTGAACAGTCCGAGCCTGGGCAACATTTTTGGCGAAATTTGGTTTTTCCAATGTCGTTTATTATCGCCACTTTTGGCGTCAGGCCTGAATTATATGGGTTACTCTCAATATATATTGTGTGGCTAATTGTTAGAAATATGCAATAATGTTATTTATACGGAAATAGTTCTTTACGGAATAGTTACTTTAGTTCTTTCGGAAATAGTTACTTTAGGAAGGGGTCCTAAAGTTTTGAACATTGCAACCCACTTTTTATGTAAACCGAATCTAACGCGACCCACCTCATCATCAGTTTAGGTGGTATAATTTTTCTGAAACTATCTTGACTAGCAAAAAGCATTTAAATTAATGTTTTTCAACCTTTATAACATCATGCACCGTATAACTTTTTTCCAAGTACCCCCTTCAGCAGGTAACAAGACTTAAGTTTCATTTGTGTGGGGGTTGCATCCTAACTATTATTATAAAAATTAAATGCACATATTAGAGGTTGAATATAGCTTTTTAAGATGTTAACTAGGGGGCCGCCTTCCCCTACTCGCTATCGTTCGCCAACCCGCTTTGCGATCCTTACAACACCCAGTACTATGCTGTGCTCACTTACCTTATGGACAACTAATTAACTTACAGGTTACAGGAATAAATTAACTTTGTGGAAACTATTGCTAATCCTATGTTGTCAAAACAAAGTTCTG
This sequence comes from Tetragnatha montana, assembly GCA_963680715.1. NCBI lineage: Eukaryota > Metazoa > Arthropoda > Arachnida > Araneae > Tetragnathidae > Tetragnatha > Tetragnatha montana. The sequence continues at coordinate 24,138,159 of OY796683.1, forward strand.
GACAGACTGTTAAGTTGTTTTCCGATGATTTCATTGGCTGCTGCTGTGACACGCTTTTTTTCCGGCGATTTCATTGACTGTGCCGATACGACAACTGATATTTAGGTATAGTTGGAAACGTTAGATATGAACCATGTAGTAAAAAAACTGTAAAAATCCAAAAGTCTTGCTGGGTGTGGCTCTGGTTTGTTTTTGTTTACAGTCAGAATTCCTCCTGTAGTAACGTCCTTAAAATACACTCTTTGCAATATGTTTTGAACATTATAATACAGTATCCTTTTTATCTGTTGTTCAATTATTTATAGTTTCTCTTCTGCTTTGAGCAAACAACGGAATTTCATTTATAATCTTCTGATCTGCAAGATCTGTCCATTAAAAATATTTAGCCTGCATCTCCGTTAAAGTTATGCAGGCCTTCCCTAAACAATCTATGTTGGCCCATTGTATGTTAGAAAAATGGTGCTATTCAATAATCAGATTTCATATTTCATGGGGATTTTTTGACACTACTTCAGGTGCATAACTAACTAGCCTGATTTCTAGAAAATATTATAATTATCTCCCTAGTCAGTGGCATCTGACTGTTAAACGAAACCATAAAAATATTGATAATGAGTAATACGTACTGTTAGTTGGAATTATAGCTGATAAAACCACCTCTTTACCACCTCTTCTAGATACTCCGAAACCCAACAAAGAAATTTTACGTAAAAGTTTTGTCTACCAGGGTCCTTTCTACTACAATAAACTACCTATGCAATTAACTACAAATTCCAATAAATTTTCTTTTAAAAGGGAATTATTTAATTTTTTATTGAACTCGGATGATTATGTATTTTCTTGATAAATATTCACATTTTGCTCATTTAGTTCTCAGTTTATGATCTTCATCTAACGTCGTTTGTTTTATATCATATATATTTGTCTTTGTCCATATGGTCTAGTGTGTTCTTATCTTTTATTTAAATTGGGTTGTATTTTTGTATAGAGCCACAAAGTAACTGTAATATTTTTCTGTGCTGTCCATTGCCATGTCTTGTAATTATTTCTATTTTTATATTTATGTACTTAATTTCTTTTTATTTATATATGTTTAAATCGAAGAACTTTTTGTTTCACTTGGAAGGGCCAATTTCGGCCCCTTAGTGAACAATATAATGTCGCTTTTTTTTTTCTCTCTCTCTCTCTCTTTCATTGGATGTAAAGGTTGAAAATTTTTCATAATAAATTATTATTATTATTATTATTATATATTATCAAAATTTACTTAGTGAGAATGTTGTTAGGAATTACCCAAATGTAAGAAAAATTTGTGTTTTTCAAATGTTTTTCAGGAATCACCAGTTGTACATGACCACTGGTCATGTACTACTGTTGATTCCTGAAAAATCTGAGTATAAATAGATTGACTTTTTAAATATTGGTTAATTTTTCTGTAAAGCAAAAGCAGGATATTAGTTATCATAATCATGGTATTGTAGTTAATCTTGTTAAAATTCTTTTTTCTAGAATCAAATCCAGTAGTGAATCTTCTCAATAAGCCTGCAAAAAAGCCTACCATGGTTTTTAAAAAAAGTAAAGGTAAGAATTTTCAGTACTTAGGGAACATACCCATCCATACTATGTAACCCATTCAGGGGGAGGTCTTCAAATTACCTTGGTCACAGTGGGGAGTGTGGGGGCTTAGGGTTTCGTCACGTAGTCAATATCCTCTATCATTTACATAATAGTAGGGGAGCCCATGATGCTAAATGTGGATTTACTCGAGCGCGTCAGATAATCATAGGGGAGATACCTTGCATGCTTTTGAGTAACTCCACCAAATATAAGCTCCATGTTGGTGGGTTTGTTTAGAACAGCCCGTCAAAATTTGAAAGAAAACTAGTTACATTGACATACTCGAGCGTGTCAGATTGGCTACCAAGACAGTTTACAACTAGTTGAGCCTAGTTTCCTGGCTACTAGTCTATAAACATTTTGTTTCGTTCATTTTTCTCAAAAAGAGCGATAGCGTCTTACCGGTCTTGGCTTTACTTTGCAACTTTGTAACCCTCCCGCTCCCTTATCCACCGCTCAAATCGGCAGATTTTAGAAAATGTACACTTTTTAGCTGGTAACTAACCTACCTTATCTTTATCTGACGCGCTCGAGTATGTCCATTTAACTAAATTTTTTTTACAAATCTGACGGGCTGTTCTAAACTTACCCACCAACATAGAGAGCTTATATTTGGTGGAGTTACTCAAAAGCATGCAAGGTATCCCCCCTATGATTATCTGAATCGCTCGAGTTACTACCCAAAAACACTGGGCTCCCCTACTATAAATGTTTCTTCTTGATAATATATTTTCCACTATAAATATGCACGCACATTTAGCATCATGCGGCAAGTGCTGTATTAATAAAGACTAATGAAATCAAAGGGGTTTTTTTTCACTTTCTGTTCGCAAAAAAATGATTGAAAACCGTATTTATGAATTACTATTATGAATTATTGATTATCAATTGCATGAAAACTAGAGAGGGGAGGGAGGGTCAAAAAATTATTGGTTTTGTGTGATGACAAAAACAATTCATTCCTGAGTTGAGTGTGCTTTGGTATATATCAAATCAAATTCTGCCCGGGCCTAGTGGCCCATCAGGCGGTGCCCATCTCCGTTTCATTAGCCTTTTGGGCCTGGGATGCTAATTACTTAGCTTGTGTCCAGGCCGAGTGGCTAGCCCGACGCTGGACCCCCAGCTGATTCCCCATAGCAAACTTGGTGCTCATTTTATCGCCCCCGGGAGGATGTAGGGCTGAGTTGACCCATGACCAGCTACCCAAGCAGGAGCTGCAAGGCATCAATATATATAAATATTGATATATAAATCCTTTGGTATATATAAATCCATAAAAATAATTTCACCCATGCCAAATTATAATAGTATTTGTTTTTAATTTAAGAAGTGCCAGGTTCATCTAGGAAAAAATGGGTCCACACATGTTTAGAGACCTTTCACAAAATTCAAATTCTCAGAAAAGAACTAGCTACAAAAGTTCAAAGATTAAAAGTGAGATGATTTCTATTATTTTGGGATAGAATTTCCCAGTTTTGGGCCCATTCTGAAATATATGAATGCTGTGGTTGTTACAAGCGCTTCATTAACTCTTTTCTTTTATAATGGACTTGTTTTTATTTATAAAATTTAGCTACATTATTCTAATTTGATCAGATACTTTTTAGCAAGAATTGTATTTATCCTACTGATCAATATCATTGAAATCCTTAGATCTTTTTTAAACAAAATTACAGTATAATGTAATACTTAGTCTCGTTCTGCCAAGTAAATGTTTTGCTTCTTGTGAAACAGTAATAATAATAATTACAAACTTTACTTGTGTTGAATGTTCATGCAGTGTTGGTTGTAACTGAACTGTCGTAATATATTTTAATTGTTTCTGTTTTTGATAGTTTTAGCCAGAGTTATGGAGCTACTTCCACGCCTACAAGATGAAAAGATTCCAGAGTCCTGCGACTTAAATATTGAAAATTGCACTGAAGATGAACCCTATATTGAATTGGTTTGTAATATTTTAGTTTTCTCTAAATATTCCTTTGTATTTAATTTCCATACATTTATAATCACTTTCACTGGCAAATTAGGGAAAGGTCTGGTATTTTATAAAAATGTGATACATAATAAGATTTTTACATCTAAAAAAGAATTCTATATAAAGGGGTCTATCTAGTAACAATTTCATGAATACATATTAAGTTTTTATTTATAGAAGAACATTTTGTTTGAACACAGAATCAAGTATGTGTGATTATTTGTAATAATATAGGAGGGTGGCTTGACCCACCCTGTTTGTATACTCTTAATTTTATTTGATAAGCATTTTTTTAAAATCATCCCAATAAATAGCTTTTCTATAGCCTTGTATTTAATTTTTATCTCACTTGTTTTTTCCCTTGGGGAGTAGCCAGAACAATTTATGTTGGTTTACATTGTGTGCCATAAAAAATAGTGCTATTAAACAGATTCCATTTTTTCTTAGTGATTTTGTTTTTGATACTACTGGTGCCATAACTTACTAGCCAGACTGCTAGAAAATATAAATTATCTCCCTAGATTTTGTGTTTTTTTTTCAAAGCTAGGGATGGATGTTTAGTCATTCCTAAATTATGGACTGTTTTAAAGTTTTTGAAGAGTCATTTTTTAAGACCAATATAAAAAGTATTTAATTTATATTTACAAGCACTTGCTAACATTTCTTTGAAAATTTTTAATTAAAGAGTTAAGATTCTCCTGAAGTCCAGAAAAATGTGTTTGTCAAAATATTAAAATACTTATGAGCACTATTGTAAATTTGGAGATTTTATTCTTAAAATATATTTTGTGCAAAAAAAATCAATTGAAGTAACCATTTGATAATAGCATTCTTTTAACACAAATTGTTATATGAATGAGTAACATTACCTTAGTATCAAAATCCAGTTTACCAAAAATTAATACTTCTCATAAGAGTTAAATTTTGTAAAATAAGTTGTCATGTTGTGGCAGCATTATAAAGTACTACATACGATACAAAAAATTAAAATTCACCTTGTAGACTATTTTATATTAGAATAATTAAGTAGAGATGGCAAGGGAGGTTTTACCTGCTTCTTACAAAATAATTTTCTTATGTTTTTAGATGAGATAAAGATTTTTAGTTTGTGTAACTTGTTTAAGAAACCATCCTGTGTTTCATGAAGTTTGCCTGTTTTTTATTTTTAATGTATACTTAAATAAAACATCTACTAGGTTTACACTTTAAAAATGAAGACTCTATAACACTCTAAGTATGCATTGCTCCAACTGTTAATTAACTTTAAAACACCTAGTAATGTGGGCTTTTTTTCGCAGAGTGCCATTGGTTTTACAAAAGAACCTGAAAACGAATCTGATCCAAAAATGGTGATACTACCTGAAAGTGGGAGTGGAGAGCTATCAAGTGAAGAAGAAGGTGGAGATTCAAGTGAGGATGAAAGTGAAGTGGTAAAGGCATTAATCGAAGATATAAGTGAACAGACTTTAAATGTGATAAATGAAAATGGGAGAGATTCGCCATCAATTGAAAATGAAAAGGAATCTACCTTAGATAGAACTGTAGATGGAGTGTCACCTGTGGAAAAGGAGGTAATATCTAAAAATAAAAATTGTGAGGAAATGGATTATTGAAAGTTTTTAAAAAAAAATCTGTCAGATTGGTTAAACCATTCATTTGTCAGTTTTGCTGAGTTGATGTTTTTGGGTTCTTTAAATTGTTACATTTGGTTAATAACCTTAAGCTCTTTATTATAATGTACTATTTCTTAAAGCATTTTAACTGAAACTTGAGAGAAACATACTACACAGTTTTTGAACTATCATCTGATGCCATATTTGTTTTGATCTTTGTTAAGATTTTTATTGAACTTAAAAAAGAAAAGCCATTCAGTATATAAAAATTTGGAGAAAATGTTTGTAAAAGTGTGAATATTCCAGTGGTTAATCAGTAGCTATGTAAAAATTTCTGCACTGTGCTATGGACCTGTAAATATGTAAAGAAATGGATTGTAATCATTGTTGCATTTATCGAGCTACTATTATCTGTTAACCAAACATAAATAAAGAATTTTTGTTTTAAACTAGTTTTTCTGTATAAGAATGTTCCATGACTGCATTAGTTAGGTCAGTGTGGTCCAACCCGTGGCACTCGAAGAAATATTCGTGGCACTCGCCTCAAAATTAAATTTGTATTCTTAACTATATAGAATATAATCCACATTTCAATTTTATTGCAGAAAAGTGTAAAAACCCGGTTTTAGAGTCTAATTTTCTAAACATTTTCAGGGGAGAACCCCTGACACCCCTTGGAAGTTATTTTTGGTTTAAAATTTACTTTGGGAATCAGTTAGAACAGCTAAAAATCTGCTATTTCAGGTCTAATTTTCAAAACAGTTTCAAGGGAGAACCCATGAACTCCATTAGGAGTTTTCTTGACTTAAAATTTAAAAGGGACATTAAAACCACATCAGTAGAAACTCCAGTTGGGGCAATAGTTTATAAATTTATATTTTATCTTCACTTATGGCTATATCGTTTCGACAACTTATTAGTTTATTTTAAAAAGTATACATCAAATTGAAAGGAGTTATATACAATCTTTATAGATGCCTTGAGTTGTAATTAAAGTTTAATCTATAAGTATTATTTCATAAAAAGTTCAGTACAGGGAGACAGTTGTCATATGTATATCAATGTGTTTACAACTCATTTTTGAATGTTTTTCTATTCTCTTGAGAAAAAAAACACCCAACCTTTTCCAACCCTTTTTTACCATTAAACTTAAAAAACACTTCTTGCTCTTTCATTTTTAAAACATTGTAAACGGCCTAATTTCTAAGAAAGGTCTCTTCTCTTTACTTTGGATTAATTATTCTTTTAACAACGTATTTTCAATTCGATTAAGTAAGAATTTTTTTTATTAAATTAAATTTTATTTAATAAATATGAACATCAAGGAAAATAGTTTTTAAAATATCGCACCAACTACTATATAACCTTGCATACATAAGAATAGTTTTAATGACCCAGCCAATATTTTTGCATTTAAAGTGAGAAAATCCTTAAATGAAACGCTTCTAATCATAGTCGAAATACATGTTCCAGTGTTGAAATAAGCTTGACTTGCCTGTGTTATATAAACTAGAGATGCGTAATTTTCGATTTTTATTTTCCGTGGCACTCCACTACCTTTAAAAAGTTAAATTGGCACTCGGGTAACTAAAGGTTGGACCACACTGAGTTAGGTAATTTTGTGGTATTTAAACTTATTTTTTTCAAAATCATATTAGTAAATTAACTTAGTCATTAACTAAATCATATTAGTAACTTAATTTTTTTCAAAATCAAAATAGGATTAATCTCTTAACCTAGCATAAGCAGGGCCGCCGAGAGCCAGGCCGGGCCCCGGGGACAATACTGACATCGGGCCCCCTCCCCAATTCCATACCCCTAATTACTTTTCCCTTGTAAAATGTTTTACTTTGTAATTTCTTTACTGTATTACGAAGGATCCTGATTCGTTCCATTATTTAGAAAATTAGTTTATATAAAACAAAATGTTCAGAAATTAGGTAATGTTAAAAAAGAAACAAGCAGTTAAATAAAACAATTATTTAATCTAAATATATTCAAGGACATAATCCCTTCAAGGAAAATCCCTTCCAATAAATTCAAGGACATATTCATTTAACTTGAAAAATTTCTCTGAATACTCATAAATTTTAAGTTTTTTTTTATCAAAAAGTATTATTACGAACGAATTAAAGAATGACTTATAAACATACAATTTTTACGTAAAATTTTAAAAGCATATTATTTGAGTTAGAAGCACTCTTAAAAAGTCCATTTAAGAAGGCCCCTAGTAGCACAGTTATATCATTTTATATCAACCGATGACATAAGATATCGGTTGATATCGTGGGGATATAAATTGATATAGCGCGCTACCTGGGGCGTACGTACACACTGTATTAGAAGTACTATATGAAGGCCACTACTGAGACAATCAAACTGGTCGTCAACTTAGGTTGGTGTTTTCCTACAGACGGAAAACAATGTTGACAACCAAAAATTGTAAACAAAACTAATAAAATAGATTATATTTTTTGCGCTTGAAATGATAAAATTATATTTTGTTTATTTTTCTTGAGTACTAAAACAATGTCCCTCATTTCTTCATTTTAAATCTTATTTTTTATTTTAACTATAAGAATGTTCTGGATCATGCTCCACCCACCAAGTTTTCTACCAGATCACCAACATAAGTTTCACCCGCGACATCGCTACAGACGACCAAAACATCGCTTCTTCCATCCGAGGTTGACAACCAAGTTGATCGTCTGTAGTGGCCTTAAAAAAAACACAAATTTAAGAGGGAGAGCCTCGCATAAAGTAAAACACATTCTTACCTCATCAGGTGAAAATCTTGGACTTAAGTACAGCAAAAGGTTTTTGAAAATAAATAGCAAGCGAAACGTAACTTTAAGTAAAAATCACAAACCAACGAAGACAACGACAAAATTCAACAGCACTGCTCTGCGACGTCAATATCACTGCCTTTTCCCTTTTGCTCCCTTCACCTTCAAATGACCATCCCCATCCCCATGGTGTGCGCAATTTCGAAGAAAATGCACGAAAACAAGGCAAACGACCATAGGTTCCGATATCAGATACACAATTTCCTAGAATCGCTCCAGACCCCTTTCTCCGACCGAGATCCCCACCCCCCAGAGGTGATAAGAAATAGAAGGACCACCGGAATCGTATGGGAAAGGAAGGATTCGCAGTCGCAGGGTGTCGAGTTACAGTAATTACCCAACAAGTGTCGTCCAGCATTGGTGAGTCGGCGTCACGGCGGGCCCCTTCAAATCTCGGGCCCCGGGGATTGTCCCCGGCTGCCCCCCCCTCTCAGTGGGCCTGAGCATAAGTTATTAGTTGTAATAATCCTTTACCAAAGAGATTAAACCTGAAAGGGATACTTCCTGTAAAAACCTAACTTTTGTTTTTTAGGAACTGTACTAATCATATAGGTCATGTTTGTAGTGATGCACAACCTGCGGCCCGCGGGCCACACGCGGCCTGCGAACCATCAATGTGCGGCCCGCGAACTGATTTGGATATTTTCAAATAATCCCTACTTTTAATAATCTTTACTTTCCATATTATTTCCAAGAAAAAAGGACTAGTTATCGCGGAAAATCGCTATTTTTCGCGTAAGTTTCGTTTTGCGTGCGGAGTTCCGTTCCTCCCGCGACTTCTGTCTCGATCGGCCGCGGGCGCCAAGTTGAAGTCGGATTCTTCTTGCGTTGCTATTGCGATGTAGAAAAACCAACTTTACAGTGGTCAGAAGCCAACAAGTCCGGTGTTCAGGATCACATTCTCAGGAAAAGTCGAAAAATAGCAATTTTTCGCGAAAGTTCCGTTTTTCCGCGCCTAGTTGAAGTTAACTTCTTGTTTAACAGAGGCCTTGCCCCCTTAAAATAAAATCTGACTAGGTGTTCAAAACAAGTTTAAACCCTGTTTTTTAGGGTCAAATTTCCAAAATTTTTCTGAGGGAAGACCCCCAGACCCCATTTTGTTTTTGGAACTCTATTATTCACAACTTTTTTCTTTATATTAAGTTTATAAAAATGCAAATCTTACCTAAAAATGTAAGTCCAAAATTTGGATAGGTGTATCAAAACTAGTTAATACCCTGTTTTTTAGAGTCAAATTTCCAAAAATTTTCTGGGGAAGCCCCCTAGATTTTGGTAGAACATAGTTTAGCATTGAATATATTGGTGGGATGTAGTTTGTATTTTAAAGATAATAAAATTTTGGTTACTTCTCTTTTGTTACTACTAGATTATAACAATAATTTATTTCTTACACAAATATTCTAGTGACAAGCATTCTTTAGTATTTTTAAAGGTTTGATCATTGCTTTATCTTTTAAAAATTGTTTATTTTTTTAAAAACTATGCACAATATCCATCCTTAGGAAACTTAACCATTAAGAAACTTTTTTTTATATGTTTTGATTAATTATTTTTCTGAAACATATACTTAGTTTTTTAACAGTGATATGTAATCTGATATTAGCTCAATTATAATTTTTACTGTAACTTCTTTTGCAGCCCTCCATGTCTCAATCAACAATGAGAGTGTCCCTCCTCCCAAAAAGGTTGTGCATCCCTATGTTTAGATAAAGAAAAATTTTGGTTCTCTCTTGCTAAGAAAAAAAATATCAGTTGGTTTTATGTTTTAGAAAAACAAAATACTTGAATAAATTGGGGTGTAAAATTTTTTTCATGAAAGATAAATTTATTATTTGCAATGATCTTTGTCTAACCATAATTTCTCATTGTTATGGAGATGGGTTTCAGAGGAAATAGTGCCTTGCATCTAATATGAACCCTTCTATTTCAATTTGAGTCATTTTATATTCATTTTACCAGTACTTACAGAAAATATTTTTAGTGATTGAAGTATAAGAGATTGTCAATAAAGTTTGGTTATGGGATCTTAAGGCATGTTTGTGCAGCTAATTTCCTGAATTGAATTAGACTTGTGGGAAAAATGCCAATATTGCAGCTAAATACTTTAACCTGCTGCTTTAATGGTTATCTCTATTCAATAACTCTGATATTTACTGAACATTGATGATTTTATTAAATTATAAATTTACAAAAAATAATTTTAATTTAACTGTTTAAATTTTGATGCTGAGATTTGACCATCTGTTAAAAAATAATTTACAATCACAGAAAAGTTTTTCTAGATGGCAGCTAATTTAGCTGTTGTATCAGATTATCTCAAGTAGAGGCAGTCAAGGCCTACGAACTTAAAAGGTTATCCAAATCTCAAATGTAAATATGCTAGTCAAATATGTAGGGTTTTGTAATCAGCATATTTGGCATTTTACATATTATGCAAGTCTTAATTTTGGTTACAGCTCGATACAGACCTGAAAAGAATCTGAATACAAAATTTAAAAAGCCACAACTGTATGTTGTTTATTAGAACATGCAAGAATATTGCAACATCATTTTTAAACTATGAATTCAATTCACAACAAACATACTTGGTGATAAGAAAGCAGAGCACTCTGTGTTCAAAATTTCAAATTATTGCATTTTGTGGTGAATAGGAAGAATAAATTGTATTTAAATTTAAACATTCTTGTGAACAATTAGATATGTTTAAGATAAATATAAATACACGAAAAACAAAAACAGAGCATTCCAATGAAATAGTGGAGTGTTTAAAGTATGTGTAATACAGTTATAAGAAAGATTGAAAAACAATCAATTCTAATGCATTTTAAGTCATTTTTATTTAGTTTTAATGCTATTGCTTTTTGTATATAGTTTAATATGTATTTTTATAGTAGATCAGAGATCTAATTGCCTGAAGCTATTATTGTGTGTTTTATAAAAGGTGCTTGACAACCACTTTTTAAACACATAAAATTAGATTTCAGCAACCTGGCAGTGTAAACTTTCATGAACATTCCAAAGGATCCTTCCCAATTACTTCATTCTTAGTGAAGCCTTGTTAAAAGTGCATTCTAATTTTATAGGTTCACATTATTAAACTAAACCTTAAACACACATTACAGGCAAATGAAAATTCACCATAAATTATAGAAAATTTACAATACACTTTAAAACACATCCAAGAAAGTGCATAAACAGATAACTCTAGTGTAACATTCATTCTTCTACCCGACACAAGGCTTCACATATTTTCTGTCGTAGTGAAAGTGGTGCTTCAATCAATTTCAATGTCGAAAGCTGATACCAAAGGCAGCTTTTATATTGTTCTTATTTATTTAATGATGAATAGAGAGAGCTCTTCTCAGGAGAAGAAAAATTCAGTATTTAATGAGTAACTTAACATGCATCAGAATTGTCAGTTTCTCAATTTACAAAATTTTAAGTAATAATCAGAAATGGCAATGTGTGATTGCTCGATTTTTCTTTTTTTAAATAACCGATAGTAAATATATCATGTGTGAAATGATTTTATTTATTTTAAACTATTCAAGCTGTTGAATTGTTGTCACACAATTAATAATTTTAAACAGGTAGAAATACAGTGTATTTTAACTTTATGGTTAAGAAATTTATAGACAGTGATAAAATTAGAGATTCGATTTGATTTGGTGTTAACAATTAATATTGGTTAAAGATTTCACTCCAACAGTAACAACTTTGGATAACAGTCAAATATGAAAGCACTCTACATTTCAAAGCATAGACTTCTTAAGTGTTTATAGACAACTACATCAAAAATTGACATAACAGTGAGAAATCCCATTTCGGAATATTCTCTTCACCGGGGTTGATCAGACCTCATGTTAGTCAAACTCTGCATTTCTGACAGAGCAGTTTAACATTTTTTTTTTTAAATTCAAAAAGACATACACTCATGTTACCACACTAAACACGTAAGCAAGTGTGTGAATTGTGAAAACTTACAAAAGTATGTAAAACGTAATGCAATACACTGCAGCCGACTAAGTCTAAACTCTAAAATTAAAGCTTGACAACTTGAGAGCAGTGAATAGATAAAGATAACATTAAACATTCAATAAAAAGTTAAAAACCTGAAACTATGAAGGATTTGATGACTGGCGTGTCTTGTTTTCGTATCTTGTTTTAAAAAATGTAAAACACAATCAAAGTTGTTTCAAAAATGTTCATACTAAAGATGTTTATGGTTTTAATGAAGACAGCCCAAAATTTGTTTCTTTTGCATTTCTGATTCAAACTTTACTTTCTTGTGGATGTAAAATGTTGGAACTTTAAAATTGATAGCTGCAACGAGAAAAACATTTGATATATTCACTCATTATTTTACTGCAATAGTTATAAATCTTTGATATTAGGAAAACAAATCTAAATCTATTCAGGATTGACCACATTTCGTAACTACAAAAAAATGTAACAATTCTTAATGTAAATGATGGGCCTGTTAAAATATTTTTTTAATGGGAAAGTAATACATGTTGTATGCAGGCCCGTATTTAGGGTTTTGGCCGCCCTGTGCATATCGGTTTATTGCCGCCCCCCCCCTATTTCATTTTATGTTTCAAGAAAATGTGAAGGATGGGGGTCCCAAGACATTTTTTGACATTTTCCCCTTTAAACTAGTGTTTTTATATCATTTTGAATCTCTTTGTGGGAAACACCCGAAGGGAACCGCTTCTTGTACGTGACAAAATTTCCTGAACACTGTTAACAGGCTTCTAAGTTTGGGAGGGGGTCGAGGGGTTCTCCCCCAGGAAAATTTTTGAAATTTCACCCTAAAAAAAGTATTGTTTTTACTCTTTTTGAAACCCTTTGGGTTGCACCCGAAGAGGTTTTCTCCTTATAAGTTGCAGAATTTTCAAGGGAAAAACAATATAAAAATTTGTATCAAAATTACGGCCCTGAAGTGGGAAGCCATGATACTATGATACCCTCAAAAACCTATTACTTATTCTTCTTCACTATGAATGATTTAAATTTCATTTTGAAAAATGATAGTGAGAACAAAAAAACTGTTAACTGCCGCCCTCCAAAATTTTGCCGCCCTGTGCTATAGCACATGTTGCACGTGCCTAAATATGGCCTTGGTTGTATGAATACTCATATATTGCCTATCATAGAAATTACGATTTTCAACTCTTTAAACTTAATCATTAAACCTTGTAGAAGGAAAACACAATAGATAGTTATTGCTTTGAAAAAAATCAGAAGGTGAATTTTTCTTAAATGCCCATCATGACATTGTTATTGTATACTATTCTACATTGTATGCTTTATCATTTCAATGAATTAAAAAAAAATTAGCTTAAAATTTCATTGAAATTTTAAATAAATACTATTTTCTTACCATTTAACAAAATATGTACGGTGAAAAGTTATGATGACATTTTTCTGAATAATTTGTCTTTTTCCTTTCTTTCTTGTACCTGTGGGAAAAACAAAATAAGATTAGTTTTTTTTTACTTTTTATCCCCTGTTAACTCTTAACTCAGAACATAACTAAAATTTCTGAAGATCAAATCTAAAATGTTACTCATTGTTACTTATATTTCGTATCTAAGAAGCTAAATTTCCTATCTTTAGCTTCATGCCATGTAGCTTTCAGTCCATTGAAAAACATTCTTTATAGATTATTATATATTTGTGAAAGCTTTATATTAATATCAAAGTACAATGTATAATCTCTTAATTCAGAATTTTTGAAGGACGCAGGGTTTCAAAAAAGACTGAACCAGTACCTTAAATATTGCATCGAAGGAAAAAGGGTAGGAAAAACCAGTTCTACTCTTCTTATATCCGGGTAAAGTGGCTCGTATGAACGGGGCTTCAATTACAAAATTAAAAAGTTGATTACACAAATTATTGATTAGGTATAAGCATGGGCGCCCATATGTTTGAATTCAGGAGGGGGCCTAAGAAAAATGTTTGTGCAATTTAGCCAATCAAGCCCGCCAAGTTTCTTTTTAAGGGGGTTGTTTGATAATTATTTCAAAGGGACCCCTCACAAGTTCTTAATGCAAAATATTTTGTAAAAAAAATACTGGAGTCTGAAGCAAAAAGGGGTGTCCAAGAGTTCTCCCCAAAAAAAGTTTCGAAATTTTATTCTTAAAAGTAGTGTTTTAACTCATTTGGGTAACTTCTAAAATAAGGATCGCTCCTTCACCGAGCCGCAAAATTTCAAGTCAGAAACTAAAAGGAAGATTTTACGTAACTTTTTCGGTGCAAGGGGGTGCCCGGGCCCCCCTTTGCCCTTATTGGGTATAAGTTGAACCCCCGAGGAGTCCATTAAGAAATGCAGGAACTGTACATTTTTACTTCGACTGGAGAGAGAGGGAGGAGTTTACCAATTAAAAAATTCCTTCCTATGTATTTATTATTCTTGAATGAAACACAAATGATTCAAGGATTCCATCCTTATGTCTGCAAAATTCACTTGAATTTACTATACCCGTTTTAGTTTACAGTGGGTAATATACATAAAGTAAAAAGGGTTCAATAGTTTGAAGAAACATTCGAAATTTGGTCATAATGTTTATCTTTCATTCCAAATGTGATTCTCCGAGATATGCTTCTCAGAGTTTTACACATATCGAAGTAGAACTTTTTTTACCAAGGAAAAATATTTCCTAGAACTTTTTATATCAAATTTTTAAAAGTTTGTTAAATATTCAGAAAGTACGAAAAGCTATAATTTTTGATGAGTTTTCCAAGTCTCTAACTTGCGCCCCCAGGGCCCTCTTCCTAAATCCGCTCGTATTCATACATAGAGATAAAATTCTTCTTACTTTAAGATTTCCGACTTTTTTTTTATTTTTCCAAGAAATTTTTACCTAGATTTTTTTAATATTAATTGCTGTACATTTAACAATGTTTTTAAACGGTTTTACAATTAGTGTATTCTCTTTTTATTTTACTTTAGTGATGGTAGTTTTTAAAAATAATATATATATATATATGTATTTAAAGCCATGATGATATTTATTGGTCTTGAAAATTCATAAATAATATCGTTAAAAGGATGTCATTTTCACAGTTTTTAGACTTTTTGCTTTTTTTGACAATCTCTTCCCAACTCACTGGTTCCTACAAAAATTTATGATTTCAAAAAAGAAAAAGCTTTTTTAATTCATACCGCAACAATTTTAATTAGTCTCAATAAACTAGAAATTCTGGGGAAAGTTGTAAATGCAGGTTTAACTCAATTTAAAAGAAAATTGTTTTGAAAAAATGTAATTTTAAATAGTTTAAGGAAATTTTATTAAAGGGTGATTCTTTAAAAAAAATTAAGAACATCATGTTAAATCTCTTTGTAAAGTGAATAAATAATATGAATAAATAGAAAATCTACCCATATATATGAAATAAAATAAAAAATTATTTTCAAAGTTCCCTTTTGAATTACGACTATAATATGTCTAGACAAAACTAATGTGGGTCAAACTCTACCTCAGTTTTCTTTGATGAAAATGCACCTAACAAAAAACGATCTATAGTAAAGTCAATGAAAATGACTGAGTTTTGAGAATTATACTCCAAATAACGAAGTGACATTTCAAGTAAAGTATATTTGATATCATATCTGAAAATTTTTCTCAGACCATATGTAAGTTCAATCAACGACCATACTTTTTTTGCAAAGTGAAAGTGGGTCAAAGTCTGGCTCGGTTTTCTGTCAAAGGAATGACACACCGAATAATAAAATATCAATTCTAACTAAATGATGAATAGAAAGTCTGAATTCGAATAAGCTAATCGAATCAGGAAAATCCGGAAAAAGGGTTGGGTCGAACTCACCAGCAGTCCCTCGCCATTTCTGGAACGGGAGTGCCCTCTCTCTCCCCCGTGCAACCGTAGAACAGCGATTCTAGAACGAAACGCGGACCGGAGTCGTCTGCGCCAGGCTTCGGAATGCCGGGGCGGAACGACTGGAAGAAAACGCGGCAAAATCGCCGTTTTCCCGGGACCTGCGCAAAGTCGACGGTGCAGCTATGGATCGGCGACCGCTGCTACCACTACGCAGCAGCAGCGGCCATGCCCTCATTCAGTGAGTCCGTCTGGTGATGATCGAGGATTGGGAGCTTTTGTTATTTTTGTCCTTTTCTGGACGGAGAGGGTAATGAACCTTGCCGGATTGATACATTTTATTTAGGGCTTTCATTTTTCAAAACACGTGTACGTTCTCTTCCGCGGTTTTTGTTCCGAGGTAGGATACATTATGTTCGCCAGGGACGTTCTATACATAGCAGCTCTACCCCCTATAAAAGCTATGAACTAATTTTACAGACAAAGTGGTTAAAGGAAAATCGCTTTTAAGTGTCCCATAAACTTAATAAAATAACATGCTGTTTATACCAGGGTTTTCCAAACATTACTAAACATTGACCCAATAATTTTACCTTTGCCATCGACCCCAATAACTAATAACAACCCAGTCTCTTTTATAACAATAAAGGGTAATAATATTTCACATCAATCGAATCAGTATATTTAGAAGGCAAAAAAGCCTTTTCATTCCTTTCTGGAAGCAAAACGAGACGTCTATAAGTTGTTTCCTTAAAAAAATATCTCTTAAATGATTAGGGTAGAATAATACTTCGACATTTTATATAAAAAGTGCTATAGCCGGCGTTGCCTGGGCAGTATATTAAGTTAAAACAAAGTACAATTTTCCCTGCTATAGACGGGCTACGCTACAAAGCCCTTTTGATCCAACTCATTTCCGGGGGAGAAATCTTTACCACTCCAAGTGAAGGGAAAATATTTTTTATCCAATCACATACACCACACAAATAGATTTCAACGCGCTCGTATTTTATATACTATAGATGTAAAAAGATTTACTAGACCTTTACCTACAAATTCGTTGGAACCATTAAATTTCATAAATTGAGCTTCATTGACCCCATTAAAAATCTTTTTGGACTTGGAAGTTGACTTTTGGAATCCCAGATTTATACTTATACCATAAATTTATAGTAACTAATTATGTCTTTAAAATTCTTTTTTACAAAAAAAATACTTTTCCAACTATTTGACAAGTACAAAATAAGAAAACAATTGAAAGAATTATGAAAATCTACTAAACTTATTAATACTTCAGGGCCCAGGCTTCAGTTCGAAAACTGTAAAAAACCTGAAATGAAAAGTGTTTTTTAATTATTTGAAGCATTTGAACTATAAGAAATATATATTTGGCAAACGAATGTCAATCTTTTATAATAAAATAAGCATGTAAAAGTTTTCTAAAGATTTATTTTTTAATTGCACTAACAGTAGAATTAATTTTTAAAGTTGAAGTTTTTTTCCCACCCACACCCGAGGATTGTCACTGTAAAACCGTTTTTGTTACAAGCGTTGTCTTGAGGCAGGAAAGCTAAAGAAACCACCCTACTCTAAACTTGTCTTGACCTTGCCAAATGAGCATCTCCGAATGATTGAAGGGGGTTAGGCATATTTTAACAATGGTAAGTTAGCTATATTCCAAATTTTTCAACCGTTGAAGTCAAACGTGTATGCTACTTCACATGTTATACGATAATGGGTACTTTAATTAATTTATAATACTGGTGTGATCCAGGAGTTTCCAAACTTTTCCATGTCACGGCACCCTCTGGAAAGGCACAACTTTCTTATGGCACTCTAATCCTAGAATAATTACCGAATATTATCTATATATTTTTATTATAATATATATGGTGATGACAACAAGACATTTCCGCCCTTAAAAGCTATTTTATGCTCTCCTTCGAAACTACATTTTTGACTGGTGTAATTCTTATTCAAGTTCAATACATTTTTCCGACTGATAGGCCCTAATTTTTAAATTATTTTAATTTACTGAACATAAAACAATATACTTAAACAAAATTCTGTAAATTCGTTTGACATATTTATTTAGACATATTTAACAGAAATACAGATAGAAACAGAAATCGATAAGAAAAAAAATTCTGTTTCACTTGATTGAAAGATTTACCTTTATTTACAATGTTCATTTTAATGAATTAATTAATTCCCTTATGATTTAGTCATCAATTGTGTTTTTTTTATGTTATAAAGATACAGAACTACAATATCCAATAATATCCGTGGATAAATTACCTTGGCAAATGCATCAAACTTTTTAAACAGGAATTTAAAAAAAGTCGATTTTTGAGGGGAAAATACGAAAAAAATTAAGCTTTTTACTGTCTGATTTTCGTTCAATTTTAGTATGTCATTTTAAGGTAAATCCGTTTAAATGACTTCTTTTGCAGTTATTTTGTGGTTTTGAGCGATATTTCATTTTTTTCGTAATTTTTTAATTGATATCTTATTTTTTTTTCAATTCAAATGGAATAAACATGTATCACATAAGTCTCAAATACTATTAGTATTTGAATTTTTGAAATTTTTTCGAATATGTTTTTTTTATTTTAAAGATTAAACTTCCCTCCAACCGATTTTTGATGTTATTATTGAGGTCATTCCCAAGTGAAAACCGTTGAAAAACCAAATGTTGCAATTTTTACCGGTTAAGTCACGGATAATCCAACAATTTTGTTAATGTCATTTATTTTTTGGGTGTTTTTCCTCTTTACAATATGAGGCAATACAAGACTTGCTCTGAGAAGGAATGTTTCTATTAAATGGTATATCTTTGAATGAAATGAATTTTTCTGAATTACTTTAAAAGCTTAGGTAAGTTTTTACAATTTGAAACCGCAATGTTTTTCAACTTTAAAATAGTATAACCTTATAAATTGGGTGTAGATATCAATAAAATAGATAAAGTTTACCAATAACTTGAAAGTTAATGAAGATTCCCCAAAGCACAGTAATAAATTCCCTTAACCTTTTATTTAAAAGAGCAAAATATTTTCGGTGAAACAATTTTTAAAAAATTGAGGATTGAAGAAGAGGAAGAAATTTTAGAGAAAGAAAGACACCTTAATGTTTCTTAGAAATAACTTCTAGCCTAACCGAATCCCTATTAACAGTTTCATTCAACTACAAAAACTTTTAATCAAATTCTAACCTTTCAAAACTATAATTGTAATATTCCAAAAAGAAAATTCTTTATTTTATTGTGTTGTTAAAAATGCACTTTTAAATATTTAAAATAACCCTTTTTATAGGAAGGACAAGACTTATAAAAGAACTGTCCTCTCTTTTTTTCATAACTATTGATTAGCTTTCTTATTTATTGGCATGTTCTAAACGATTGAGCAAAACTATTTGTTCAAAAAAACGCAACCATTAACACTAGATAGTTCAGCTTTTGGGTTTTAATTTTAGTTTTATAATTTGAATGATAGATAAGAAGCATTTCCCAGTCACCGACATTAAAATAAAATCAATAAAAGCTTAAATTAAAATACTATTACTCTTAATAGAAAATTTATACGCCAACGATTCATCCCACTCATCTATCTTCGTTTCATACAGGTGCATTCCAGAGGACGGCGCAGGCGCCAATGGGTTGATGACCTTAAAGATGCCCGGCAAAATCAGATCCCCGTACTTCCGTAAATGTAGCAGTTGGAAGCCTTTCGTCGGTTGATTTTCGCCGATAAGAGCAGCATTTGCCCTTTAAAACTCTAAACCTGCATCATAGCATCGGAGAGGAACAAAGAAAATATTGGCTTTTTTTTTTATTAAATCGATTCGGGGGGGGGGAGACTGACTGTGAAATTCCTTTTTCACTCTGTTTTTACATGTTTATAAAGAACAAAAATAAGGATATTAATTATACACCTAAAGAAATGCACGAGTTAATTCTTCTTGCAAATATTCATCATATTGTACAACTAGGAAAATAATAGAGGAGTTGTTGAGAATTTAAACCTCTGTAAAGATAAATCAAACACTTTTTACATAAGTTCTAATTTAACAGTGAAGCATTTAGCATTGTAAGATTTCTATGGAGCCGTTCAAATATTATAAGTAAGTTTTGGGTCATTTTTAAGGCCAGTTATCACATTTCAAAATTATGCTAGAGTTCAGAATATTGAAGTTTATTTTCCTTTACCAAATTGTTTTTATTTTATTTTGTTTTCAAGTTACGATATATTTTTACATATAGGTGCGTTTAGTGTGTTATATATAAGCATAATTAATATCCTCCTTCTTTCAGCAAATGGTAACACCCCTCCTCTCGTAGGTGCTTACAAAACATATGAATGCCCCTATATTATGTTACATTCTTCTTTTCTTTTAACTGAGATAACTGATAAATATCTTTGAGGATTAAAAGGTTATTGGTTTTTGCTAATTGTTGACCCTGGTTAGATTTCAAAAATGACTTCTCCTCTTGAACATTAATTTTAAAAATTAAAATACACAGCTATTATCATCAATCACACTTGATTTATTTGTCCTTTTGTGGTTATAGAATATACATTAATTTCATTAAATTTGCCTCAAAGCTGGAACATAATGTAGAACTACTAGCATGGCAGACACAGCCACTAATCAATAGACTCAACAAACAAAGCCAATAAGACATGGACTCAAGAATATTTAATTGTTGATGCAAAGACAATTTGCCAAAATTGCTATATAATATGTCGCTACAATCAGATGGTGAATGAGGGGATTATACTTCTATCTACTCGTTTAATGGAAGGGATTTAATCCAATTCCGTCTTGGATAATTTTCTTATTTTTACCCATGAAGAAGACTAGAACAAAAGCTCCCAAAGTTGTTAATTTACAGCTTCTAAAATATTTGTAATATATCAACAATATCATTTGATGAATTAATGACTAAACACAACTGAATGAGCTCATCATACTTTGAAAATGGTGATACAAAATTGATAGTGAATTTTTAATGAAAGAAAACATTGCTAGGAAAAAATTCTTTATTTGAGACAGAATTATCAAAGCATTAAACAAACCATGGGATTGAAAAAAAAAACATCCTTTTAAATTAAAAAAAAAAATGGACTGAACTCAGTGTATGCTCAGTTTTAATATAATACTTGTTTATAGAAGAAAATAATAAAAATTAAGAATCCAATAAAATCATCGTCGAAAAACAGATTTAAACCCTTAGTCAGACCAAATCGGAGGGAATATTTTTTATACAGGTACACAAACCATCAAAAATCCCATAAAATACATAATTCCAAAAAAACTTGTAACAAAAAATAAAAGTTAATAAATTGCTACGGATAAAAAATATTGCTAATGAACAAACCCTGACATAAATATATAATCAGACGATTTCCAATAACATGGTTAATACTTCATACTTCAGTTTGCTTAAAAGAACAAATTTTAAAAACACCTAAAATTATGTGGTTTTTACCAGTATAATATGCAAAATATTGCTTCGAGTTGTAATAAATTGTTCTTAAAATAATTTTTGCAGTTTTGTTGAAGTGGCATGCAGTTGATCAAACAGATGTATTTAAAGGAAATTTAAAAAGGGTAAATTTTTAGTTGATATCAATAGGGTTTTTAAAAATTAACAAGAATTAGAAGATAGTTCATACATATTTTTATGTTTGAATCTCACATTAAACACAAATAAGAGTTTGTTTCTCTTCACTTGTTTCATCTGATCAAAACAATTTCTCAACAGAATCAGTTAAAAAATAATACTGTAAAATTAATCAACTCTATTCATTTACTATAAAACATTGATGCAGGGACACAAAAGAACAAACAAATATCACTCAATTTTGAATATGAGATCAACAGATGATTTATTTCTTCAAAGTACTTATGCAATTAAATCTATCAGTAAATTGGACAATCCTGGTAGCATATTTCCTGTCTAAATTACCGACTTCCCTTAAAACAGGTAGGGTAGAACAGTTTCATGTTATTTTTCAGGATAATCAGTATTCCACTTTGTTTTCTTATGAATGTAGATGGTAAGAGAACTGAAGAAAATAAATTAAAGTTATCAAACTATTTATACTTAATGTAGACTTTTCACTCCATTTAACCCTTTTTATAAGGTTGGAACCATGGGTGAAAAAGGTTTATTGGAGTCTAAACAAAAATTTTTCATTATTTTAAAAATGACTGTCAAAAACATATCTGCAGTTAAAACATATTTTCAGAAAAAGAAAGGGTCGAAATTCAATTCTCCTGCACTCAACAATTGCTGATGAAACTAGATGTCATGAATGATGAAAATTTGAGATCATGAATGATGAAAATTTGAGAAAATTCAGAATGTTTAAAAATACTTTTGGGAAAAAAAGTTTTTTAACAGTTGAGCAACTTGGTTAAAAACTGAGTTGTTTTATGTCCTTTTTCCCCTTTTTTCATGAGAGTGAGCATCAAACAATATAATTTATAAAACACACTGTTTTTCTTCTGCATCAATGACACATCTATCTAGCGAATGAGACAGTCATTTCGGACAGAGAAAAAATAAATTAACATCTGATCTTTTATAACTGATTTTTTTAAAGAAAAAACATCAAGTCCCAAGACAGTAATTTCACCCATGGTTGTACTACTTACATTTAACTTCATATCACATTTTCAAATACCTGATTGTCTTATAAACCTATGAATTAAGAAGTTTTTAGAAGAAATAGTGCACCAAATAAGTTAATACACTGATAGTACTAACTAGGATATTAGGTCGGGAGTTGAGAATGGGATACAAGACATATTAAAATAAAAATATACAAAGTGGATATTTGCCCAGTAATGTTCAATAAAAATTTTTACACAATCCTTAAATCAAGTCATTAAACATCTCAACAATTGTGAAAATTGGTTCTCTATTTCTAAACTTTTAACCCATTTCTCATTCATGCTTCCTTGTGTTTTCCATTCCTTTTAAAATTTTTAATGACTAAACTCTATAATTTATTTTGCATTTAAACAAAAAAATTTAAAAAAGCATGACTAGTAAAATTTTCCCAGAAGATTGCCCTTGTTTTAAAGATAAACCAACATGCAACAATTCAAAATGCTTAAAAGAAAATCACTGAGATAGCTCATATTAACTAATAACACCAGATATTCGTCAGCATTCCAAAACTTCATAGCTAAATTAATTAGTATCACCAGTACAAATGTATAAGGTAAACACACAAACAGCTGGTTACAGATTTAAAAATATATCCCCTTTCACAGAGATATATAAATACCTTCAATATCACAATAATTTAATAATTTGACTGTACAATTTGCAATAAAAATATACACTTTACATATGTACAGATACTTTAAAGGCATTGCATTACAAATTCTAAAACAAAAATTTAGAAAATTCCACAACTCATTAAAAATTAATTAGTTTCCTTCAAATAATACAAATTCAAACACATAAACTCAAAAAATATCTACTCATAGCTATATTTCAAATTAAAGGCATAACCTTAAATATGTGTTACCAAAATAAAAATAATAAATCTTAAATAAAGTTAAAAATGAGATCTGAAAAATGAGTTTTTCCATAAATACATAAAACATATTATAAATGAAAGTTAATGGTAAACCATAGGTGGATTCTGAATTAAACTGTTCTAGTAAAATAATTAGCAGATAAGTATAAGTTTTTTTTACATCTTATTAGTTGTTTAAAAAGTCTTTGTCTTAGCCCTCTGAATTTTGCAAGTTTCTGTTTAAGTTATTTTTTCTGCAAAAACTACTACTACTCTACTTTAACAACCAATTGCTTTCCAGAAAATATTTGCATTGTTTGTAGAATGAATATTTTTTATTATGAGACTACCAGATTATAAAACTTTTGAAATATTGTGACAACATTATTACCTCTTACAAAAAAATATTGATAAAGATTGTGTAACTAAAAAGAATAAAAAGTATAACTTTAAAGTGTGTAACTAATAAAAATTGTTATTCCGTACAAAAATCATAATCCCATTTATACTTAAGAAATAACTTAATTAGCAACTATCTATAGGAAGTATACCAAAACAAAAACCTTTGTGAATTAAAAATCCCATAAAACAGTAAGGATCCAGGATTAAAATAATACAATCCAATGCTGGTAACTAACTATAAAAAAGAGTATGAAAATAAATCATTCTCCAACATCATAATCTTTATCTCCCATTTCGTATAAAATTGTAAAAGAAGCAGCTAAAAGTGCAGTGCCCAGTAAATCTCCTAACGCTGTGAGGTACGGTATTGCAGAGTTATCTGGATCTATGCGTTTCACCCACATCCAGTGAACCATAATGTGAGCAAAATACAAGAGGAAGGCAACCTAAATAAGAAAGTTTAACAGGCATTAGTAATTTGGATCAAAGTACAAAGTTTTTAGTGCTTTTTCAAAGAATATTACAAAGATATACATATACAAGTTAGTATAATTTTATTTCTGGTTGAAACACAAAAATAACTGCTTTTGACACAGATAAAAAACAGATTGTCAGAAGAGGGATAGTGAGTAAAAAATAAAGCTTTTAAAAAGAAAAACAACTGAAATTTCATTTAAGACATTTTTAAGCATTGGATTTAGATAGATTGCAAATAAACATAAGTATTCAATTTTGTTGGGTTTTTTTCAAAGTAAGGCATTTAGTGAATGGTTGTAGGGTGAGGGAAAAATTCTAGCCTATTCTAAGTAAACAAAGTACAGTTAATAACTATTTAATTATAAAATACCCCAGTTTCATACATAACAACAAAGTAGAAGCATAGCAAAGTTTCATATATAGATATCCTTTATATTGACAAAATTTAGATAAATTTCTGACTTTTAAATGCAAACTTTTTAATTTTATCATAAACTTAAGACATAGAATGTTATTTTTATAACTAAAATGAAGCAATCTGTAACTAATAAAACCAGTCTCTTGCCAATGATTTTTGTACATTACTAAATCTTTTATTATTTTGTTTTCATCATTACAATGTTTAATCTCCAAATTTGTAACCTCCTTCAATTATTTAGTGTTTTTTTTTGTTTTGTGTCTTCTTTTTTTAGTATGTGTTTTTCGAGTATTCTTTTTTTGTTTGTTAAGTTAAATTATATTTATTGTGTAATTAAATTGAAAATTACAATCCTTTACAATACATAGTTCCTTTAGTGATGTTTTCATAAATATTTGTAATTAGTTTATGTTATGTTGATAAAGCTAATATAATTATTATATTTATAGCTTTTTTATGACAAATTAATATTATTTAAGGACTTTACCTGAACAACAGCTGCTAGTAAATAAAACACTAAAAACATCGCAGTCACTGATGTATGGCCTGCATTAAAAAACCTAATTCCATAAGTGAACACTAAATGGCCAGGAACAACCATCAGCATCAGCACCCTAGCAGTTTTTGCATGAATACCTGCAAAGAAAAAGTTTATCAGCCTTTACAGTCTCAGTTAAAAAAATTGTTACATGTATAAATATTAATCATAATTATAAAAAAATATGCTACATTAGTCTTAGGATAAGCAAATGGACTTTATTGGGTGAGAATAATAACCAATGCCTGAAGTCATGAATACAGTGTATCTTAAAAATGAAATATGATTGAGTTGTGATCTTAGCTAAAGTCAGTCAATAAATTGTCTTATCTTTTTGTTGCATAATACCATTGAGGCATTTACTGAATTCCTTCACTAAATCACAAAATATGTTCATATCAGTATCCAGAGGGTAAAATCAAGTTATAATTTACATCTTATTATAAATATGTATTGTCAACCATGCAAGTGTTAGAAAATCTAGCAAGGTAACAAATCAAACCCATCTTTTACATATAGTTGAAAAATGTTATTTTCTTATAAAAAGAAAGCAAGATCAATTTTTATAGTTCAGATGTTAACCTGATGTATTGTTACTTTAAGAAGATTTAACATGGTTTTAGGAAAATTAGTTTCATAGATGATCATCTAAAGAAAAAATTAAGCCTGATGAAATATGCATAAGAAGCAAGCTAGCTTACTTTTCCCGAAAAAGGCGGATACGGGGTCTCTGCACATTCCAGAATCGCTGGTAGGCAAGACACCAAGTTTTGATCTTTGATGAAGATAGGTAGAAATACGACTTGCTTGGACAGCAACCAGATTGCCTCCAACACCTAAGAACAAATGTTGCAACATGAAAATAAAATTATTATGGTTGAAAGTTTTTAGTAATATCTAACCCCAATAACTGCTTGACTTTTTACTGTTAGAACCATGACCATCATAAGGCAAAAAGATTTGATGGCAGAATCATATAGATGATACAAACAATTTTTTTGATTGAAAAAGGTTGTGTGAAAATAAACTAATAAACAAATATGCATCATACCATTTATAACAGGTTGAAAAACAGCAATGCCGTAAAATTTGTCAACAGCAAAATCTAAAATACAGCCACCAACACTAAAAAACAAAGATCAATCAACAAACACATTTGAATAAATACACCTAAAACACACATCAAATTAAAAATTATAAAGTACAAATTTGTAATTTATGATTTCATAACTCATACTTTTAAAAAATAATATATAAATGGTTCATAAAATAAAATTTAAAGCATTAATCTGGGAAATCTTAACATTTCAGTTTGTTTTTTTTGTTCTTTATACAATTAGCTAAAGGATAATTCAGTTACACTAATTTGCCAAGACTAACAATTGTATCCACCTTGCATTGTATAGGATAACTACAACTATAATATGAAAATGCAGAACTATTTTAACAAACTCAGACACTAGCAATGAATAAAAAAATTACCTAGATATGGCCATGGCACTTATGACAGGAGTCCAGCCTGAGTTTAAAACTTCTCGGGTATATTTATTGCGCTGAGCAACAGTTATCCAGAGTGGAAGGAGTAGTAGGAAAAACAAAATAATAGAAATTGCAAATCCAGGAGAATCTAATAAATAAAAAAATTCTTAAAATCAATACTTTCATAAGTGATGACATAAAATAAACTCATTATCAAATTCAAAGAATGCTTACCTAATTTACCATACAGAACATAGCTTATTCCTGCCAAAAGGGACAAAGTAGTTAAATCTCCTAGAGAAGCAGCAATTGGAGTAGCAACATTATCTGGATTTATATGACATTTTCTAGAGATAATTACCACACCAACCATGACACAACCTAAAATCAATACCAATTATGTGAATTTATACAAATACAATATACAAACTGTTGTGAAGGAACTTTTTAAAGGCTAAACAAATACAAAAAGAAATTTAGTTCTAACCATCATTTTAATAAATACCCTCAGTACAAGCATTACTTTACAATATGAATGCAAACACATTAACTGATTACAACAATATAACATTTATAAAAACTCATTGAATATAATATCATAAGAGATTAGAAAACAGTGAGATAAAGTAGAAAGGATCTTTCTTTTGTGTGTGATAGAAAATTCATCAGGAGAACATTATAATGCACATATTACAAGTGGGCGGACCTGGAAAAAGTGCCCGAACCTACTACCTGGTTCGGGGGAAGCCCCTGTCAGCTCCATAGGAGCAATACATTAGGTTCGGGTAAATTTTATTTGGTTCGGGGGAAGGTTAAAACTTTTTTCAGGTCCGCAAGTGGGAAAAGTAAACATCCCCACAACAACTGTATGCTTACTTTTTCACACTTGTAATTTTTGTGTTATAACATTGTCTCTTTCGTCTACTTAACAGTGAAATAGTTTTAATAAACATTATTGAGGATATTGAACTTACCCAAAATTAGACTAGCTAAAGAAGCTGTTACTAAACTAGAAGCACATAAAAGAAGAGCATGTCCCATGTTGAATTCCCCTTCTGGAATCCATCCCATGATCATGGCAAAAACTGAAGCTAAAAATCCCACCACTATAGCCTGGCACTGAAAAAAAAAGAAATTAAAATATAATTACTGGTTGATTAAGAGTTTAATTTTCACAGATCACACTATGCAATTACATATAATTACTAATAGTATAACTCAAACTATTAAACTTTACAATTTTTAGGTGTTTACCCAAAAATAATTTTGCATTCATTTGCAGTAAAAATGCATTTAGTTGCAAAGCTGAGAGCAGAAAATTTGCATATTGTGTTTATATATTTTTATGTGAGAAAACTGTATAATTAGCTAGTTATTTTTTAATGATGGTAAGTTTGAGAAGTGCAAAACAAAAATAAATGGATGGGAGGAAGAGAAAGAATTGGCCCAGGACAATGGACGCCTGGAGAAAGAGACTTGATGCCTTATGTGCCAGTTAGACACAAAGAGGATAAGTAAGTTTGAGGAGTTTTTATTTCATAATTAAAGAAAAATCAACTTTATATAAAAAAAATTATATACTTTGTAGAATTTTGTACTTTATAAAAAATTAGTTAAGTATTATTTATTTTTTTTCTATAAAAAAGCAAATAAAATTTTATTTTCAGAACAAAAGCTGAGACATTTAAAAAGTATACATGTGATTACAACACCTCCTAAATTATTGGATCTAAAGATAATAAAATAAAAGTGTTCCTGTGAAGAATATAAGCTGGTTAGAATGAAAGTGGTATAAGTCCACTGAAAGTAGTTTTGAGTAATTGAAGGTTTTAACTAACTGTGCCTGTGTTAATAGTTAATACTATGAAGAAGACATTTTTTAGGAATCTCTTACAGGCTAATCATTGAGCGTTTGAATTAGGCGACTACTATTTAGGTAAAGCATCTTAAAAGGAATCCAAATCCATGCTTTTCTCAAAATTTGTATTTTTGGATACCACACTTTCATCCTAAGCAGCTTATATGA
Organism: Tetragnatha montana; assembly: GCA_963680715.1. Taxonomy (NCBI): domain Eukaryota; kingdom Metazoa; phylum Arthropoda; class Arachnida; order Araneae; family Tetragnathidae; genus Tetragnatha; species Tetragnatha montana. The sequence goes on from OY796683.1 coordinate 24,166,927, forward strand.
TGAAAGACTTTTGACAGTATTAGATGTAAAAATGGGATATATATTAACAAAGAATGGGATATCCATGATAGATATAAAATAGAGATATTAATTAAAGTGAATATTAAAAGCAGGAAACATTAATTTAACCACGCATATTTTATCATTACCTGAATTAATGCCATATTTCCTGATGCCAACTTCCATTGCTCTTTAGGAGTATCCATATGACCTAAATTGGCCTGAAAAATTTTATGACATCAGTTACAGTTTTATAAATAAAAACACATTAAAATAACTTTTTTTTGTACCCTTTTAGCCAAATATTACTGTACATTAAAATTCTTTAGGATTTGATTCATTTTCTAGACATAGGTATAGTGTGCAATAAAAATTTTTAAGCCTAACAAAATTAAAATACACAAAAAAGAGTTCTGCTCATTTTTACTAAAAAATTTTATCACATACATAGCTAGAAAAAACAATAAATATGGACTATGCTAAGCCAATCTAATAATGAAAAGAAAAAGTAGTTTACATATGTATGAAAATTTATTGCTCAAAGAAATTATTTTATCAATGCAATTGAAAAAGGCAAAAAGCTCAAACTTTATTTATATTTTAAAGCAAATACCAATTGACTATATGCATTTATTTGTTGAAATTTAGAATTTTATTTTTTTTAACTATTATATTTTTGATTTTCATAGAATGAAACCTAAATTTTTATGTAACAAATATTTAGGAATATTTTTGTTTGTCATTTTTACTAATTTTAAGCAAATAAAGTTACTTGTGTGGACAGTCTGGATGCTAAAGTCATTTCCAAGTTGCCTTTAAGGCCTAAAAGAGCAGGAACTAGAATAAAGATTTCAGACACAATCCTAAAGACATCCCAATGCTGAAAAAAATTAAATCATTAATAAAAAAAAAGAAAAATATTAAAGTGAACAGAAGATACAGTAACTTGGTAATTACAGCAAAGTATTAAACAAAAGAAATACAGTAACTATAGCATGAATTCTAGCAGTTTCTTATGAACATGATATGAATTTAATAAAACCAAAGCTACTCATAAAAACAAGCTGAATAAAAACCATACCTGTACAACATCTAAAACTAATCCAGCACCAACAGTTCCAAATCCTGCAATAAGAAAAGGCACAAAAACTTGCAAAGCAATGGACAACATGGTTTCTTCTGTATCTGGAATAACAATTTGTTCTTCTAAAAGAGATCGATGGCTTTCATCAGTGAGATGTTGATCACTCTCATAGTTCCACGAAACAGACTTTGGTTCTTTTCCAAAGCCAGTAGGCATGAGTCCGTCAATGATGTCTGGTTTTCCATTCTTCAGCTCTATGCCTTGATGTTCTTTATCTTCATCAGAGTCATTGGTTGTGGCCAGTAAATGGTCACCATCGTTAGCAGCCCTAGGAACCATTTTTCGTCGGAAAGTAACAGTTTTAGCTTCATTTGAGGAACTCATTGTTCAGCTTTCTCACTGTTGGCACTAAACACATAAAGAGAAAAAGTTTTAAAAAATAATTTTTAACATGATTTAAAACTATGAAAAATTACTTTCAACTGATGGTGTTAATATAGTATAATAGATATTACATACCATATTTTGTAAAAATAACCTACTTTATGCAAATAATGTTTTTTTTTTTGTACAGTGCATGCAACTGCACTAAAATTGCATTAATACTATGTACCTATGAATGCATTTTTAGTTGTTTTAGAAAGATATGCCAAAAGTTTAGAATACATCACAATTTTGAAACGCGTCAAAACTGTAAAACATAAGCTAAATTTCTATTAAATAATAACAGAAAAAGACAATCACACACTCTATTTTAAAAACTAATTTCTTTATATTTATAAAAAAAAATTAATTTTATGAAAAAGAAGCAAGATAAACAAAGATAAAAAGAAGAAGAAACATGGTATACATATTTTTTGCTTAAAAATGCTGGCATCTACTTTAAAATATATAGGTATAGGATACCTAAATCATATCCTTCATATTGAATTAATTCGTAAATTATAAGCAAGATTATGTTGGTTTGAAATTCATAAATTCTGTTTTTTAAATACATACCTATATTTCATAACTAGCAGAAGGAAAATAAAATTAATACTTTACTAAATAATTTGACAGTAAAAACTAATATTAGCAAAATATAAATAAGTTCTTCAGTTTCAGTTTAATAGAGATTATAATACACTTCTGAAGCAGATAAAACAATTAGTAGTAAGAAAGAAAGTAAAACATACTATCCTGGGAATTTAATAACCCAAAAATTGAAATATGTAAATTGAAGTTTCAAATATGTAGTTTAATGTTTTTGACATATTAGTATCAATGCACCCCTAGTGTGTATAGAGTTTTGTAGAAAAATTCATATAGTTCTGTTGTGGGAGCTTACATTAAAATTATTAGGGGTGCTGCTTCAGAAAATTATGGTACATGTTTTAACCCGTTGTTACACATGCTACAATTAGAAATTTAAATGCTAACATAAGTCATTTTGACCCAATCAATAATCTTAAGCATACACTTCAATACATGCAGTGGTATAGCAATATGATCAGGTTTTTATTTATTTTTTGAAAAAGTATTCATTCCAGGGAATTCAGGGTCAAAATTTTAATAAAAATTAATGGTTAACTCAATATGACCAAGTGAGTTGATGTAATGTACCTAATTTTGAGTAGATTAGCAGCACACATAACTTTTTGCTATTGATATAATCATAACTCTATAATACAAAGAAAATTGATAGAGAAACGAGTAAAATTATTAAGCAGTAATGCGCTTTGTTATATGTAAGGGTTTGAGTACATAAAAATGACCTGCAACAAAAGGAAAATTGAAGTTTTTCTGGTAAGTTTGAACTTTAGCATAGTTGCAGTCTACAGAAGAACAAAATTTTATAGATATGATTTCGCAAAATTGTTAAGATGCCTCCATAAACAAAGAAAATTGGCAATGTTTTGCATTAAAGTAAATGAAAAGTAGCAAAAGATAAGTAATTTTTTTAAAATAAAGCAGAAGTTTTACACCAAACTTACTTTTGCTTGATAATGTGACAGTAAGGACCCTTTCAAGTATTAGCATGGTTTTGCAATTCACACACAATTATAATTTACAACTTACATGTGTGTTTGAATCATGCAGGAATGTTAGTCTGGAAAAAGAATTTTTAAATATTTCATTTTATTTTAAAAGCATTCAACAACAGCATTAGTACCAATAATTTTAAGCAGTGTGGTTAACTATTATATACCTACAATTAACACTGATAAACACAAATTCAATTTAGCACAGCATATTACACAAATTAAAGGACATTGAAAATGTTCTTGGAATGAGAAATTTTAAGACACTGCAAACATTTAGTATGAAAAAATTAAACAATAAATCTCAAACAATTAATTAAAAAAATCTTAATAACATTCAATGCAGACACATAAGACTTAGTTTCAGGAATTTGACACAATGTCACAAAAATATTAAACATCGCAAGCACAAACAGCATCACATGAAATTATAAAGAAACGAACACTTAATTCTTAAAAACTTATATGAATCAATGGTCAAAAATAATTCATTTAGATCACTTTCGAGACTTTTTCTGGAAAGAATAAAATAAGACTAAAAAGTTATTAAGATCTAGCGATCAAAAAAATTCTGGAATATAAAACAAAATTAGCAGTGAAGATAAATTTAAAATGAAACATTTAAACTTCAGGTCTAAGAAATTCTCACAGAATCTGGTGAAAGGAAAATAGGGACCCAAGTGGTCAGCGATAAAGTTATTTCCGTAATTCATTAATGTTTCGAAATCAAAAGTCATTACATGTATATTTTTATGAAGACGAGGATCTCAATATCTATTTAACAAGGAAGTTTTATACGATCGGAAAGATGAATTTGTTACTTCAAGATTCCATACACGTCATTTCAAAACCAACACACTACACAGGCAATGTTTACGTTTTTAACCAAAGAATACAAACCATTGCCACTCAGAAACAGAAATCCTACCTACATAAAAAGGAAGAGAAAGTAGCAGTGTTTTTTATATAAATAACTAATAATAATAGTTATTAGTGGTTATTAGTCCTTTATCTTTATGGAATAGTTATGGAATAGTTTTAAATGGCGGTCACAGCACTCGAGTCTTTGGTCAGAGCTTATTTTACAAACTTTTATTTGTCAAACAGTAACAGCTAGGAGGAAAAAAGTTGATGGCATCGCGACGCGATGATTAGAACACTAGCGCCATCTATTTTCTGCAAAAAATAAACTCTTTCAAATGCTCTAAAGCAGTGGTTCCCAAACTATTTTGCTCGTGGACCCCCCCCCCAATTTGTTGCCAATGATCGTGGAACCATGAATATTTTTTAATCAACGAATTTTCAAAATTTAATATCTGATATTAAATGAAACAAGCCAACTTAATGTTAAAAAAGTGTCATTAAAAGCGAGTTCCAAGAACCATCAGAGGGGTCTGGGGGTCCTCCGCCGGAAAATTTTGGAAATTTGACTATAAAAAGAGGGGTTTAACTTGGTTTTGGACTTTTGGTACACCTAATCCGAATTTCGGACATACATTTTTAAGAACTTAATACATATTTTTGGTAGGATTTGCATTTTGATGAACTTAATATATAAAAAAAAACATTCTTATTTTCTTTAAGGAAATAAAATTTTTCAAGCGGAACCCCTAAATTTTTTCGTGGAACCCACTTTGGGAACCACTGCTCTAAAGGAATAAAAAAAACCTTCAATTCTTGGAAACAGAAATTTGTACTCGGTTACATGGTAATAGAGACACTATACCCTTCTAGCCACTGTAATAACGAATATTTTATCTCATTTATCCTTTCCGTTAAGGTTAATTTGAACATTTAAGTGAATGGCCCTACCTAATGTGAGTTCAGGGGGAGGGACCCAGTGGCGGATCCAGAGGGGGGGCCCTGGGGGCCATGGCCCCCCCCGAGAAACCCTAACAAATAGCTTAAAAAACACTTTCTTAATGCTAAACGTCAAAAATTTTCTGGGGGAGAACCCCCAATCCCCCCTTTAATATTTTGACATGTGACATCTGTTTTAGATTGTTTTTTCCTTGAGAATTCTTCCGCTTAAAAAAGAAGCTGTTCTCTTTTGGGAAGTTTTAAAATAGATGAATACTATAGTTTAAAAGGGCGCATTTGCAAAAATTTTCTGGGAGAGGACCCCCAGCCCTTTTCAAAATTTGGCATCTATTTATAATTTCATCCTTGAAAATTCTGTGGTTTACATGCTTTCAAAATGAGCTGAAACTTTATTTTTGGAGGCAAAGTTTCAAAATTTTTCTCGGAGGTTACCCCCCAGACCCCCTATCAGTTTCTCATGGTTACTTATTTACTGTTTTCTCCTTGAACTTATTTCTCTCCTCTCCTTTTAGGAGTACAAGAAAGTTGCCCTCTTTAGGTGTTATCCAATGGGTACCAAATGTACAAAAATTGAGTAAAAAAAGTTACTATTTGAAGCCAAATTTCAAAAATTTTCTGGGGGAGGACCCCCAGACCCCCTTTTGCTTTCAAGCTAGTATTACCTTATGAAATCTTTTTAATTTTAACAAAGTTTCGCATTTTATTTATGTTATACTCGGAAAATTGGGAGCCAAACACCTCGCGAAACTTAAGTATTGTTATGCCCCTACAAAAAGGTTTCATCCCCCCCACTTTCTAAAACAATGGCACGGGCCCTGGATATCCTCTAAGTTACTATAAACCCCTAAAAAGCTGCTTAAAAGCAAGCACTCTTCAAAAAAAATTCTGAGACTCTGAAATTTCGAATGTAATACCCTCCGACTCTGACATGCCCCCCCCCCCGAAAATCTGGTCTGGATCCGCCCTTGGAGGGACCATGTGAGGACATGGAGGTTACATGACACGTCAATATTGAACTTTTTGTAACTTTATATCCCCCCGCCCCCCGGAAAAAAATCTTACATACTTTACTGCTCCAAACAAAAAACTCATAAATTTGTAGAAAGATCGAATGGGAAAACCATTAATGTGAATCGGTCGCTGAAACACGTCAGTTTTAAATTAATAATTTTTTTATTGAGGAGTTTCCGCCATTAAACTTTTTTAAGTAACTTTTAAGGTAGTTAAAAATTTTTTACTAAGGAAGGACAGTAATTTAGAGAGTAGATAAGAGGTCGTTCCGATTGTTTTCTATGTTCAAGGAACCTTTCTGCGTTGATATCTCGAAATATTCTTTTCATGTGTACTACTCGTTTCTTCAAAGATATTATTTCACTATCTTCAAAGATAATATTTCACTATAGATTTTTTAGTCTAGCTTTATTTGAAGTTGCCATTCATTTAAGACTCACATTGAGTAATAAAAGGACGAAAAGAAATAAAAGGCTTTATCATTCAAAATACAATCTTTATTATTCATATTCAGGAGATTCGCCCTAATGATAGTCTAATAGCTAACTCCTAAACCATTCGTTTTAAACGAAGTCCTCCGAATGCAAAAAAAAAATGAAGCAAATAATGTTTTGAACGCTTTTGGTCAAAAACCGTTTTATTCTATTACGTATCCAGGTCTATTCAAATATTTCCCGTAAAAAATAAAAACTAACTATCATACGTAAAACAAAATTTCAACGACAAAGATTGGGTGAATAGTTTTGGGCCCATTTCTCTCTGAATTACTTGCTTTGAAAAAATTGATGTTATATTTTTATTCTTCCTTCTAATGTTTTAAATTATAATTTTTGAATACTTGGAAGAGTATACTTTTAGCTAACTACTCTCACAAAAAAAGTTAAAGGCTTTCATTTTTTCCTCTCTCTGTTATAATGAAAATTCCTACCGTAAAATTGTTCTCCTTCACGAATTGACACCTATATTCTTCCAAATTTCTTGAGGCTCGATCTGATCTGAAACACTTCACAAAACCTCACAATCTATAATTTTCTTCAGTTATAGCTTCTTAATAGCAAGCTACCTGGAGTATCAATTCGATTCGTCAATCAATCGTTATGAAATTAAACCAAAAAATTAAGTTTACAATGGGAAGAGCAATGCTTAAGAGTGGCTTTTACGTTTTACATGAAGGAACTTGAGCGACGTGACCAGAATGTAGAGGGAAAAACGGTTGAAAATTTCCTATCCTATATAGAAAAGGAGAATCCCTCAAATTATTTTTTAACTACATCACTGGTGCAATGGAAAAATCGGCAAACGAGTTCCGAGATAATATCAGATAATGGACATAAAACGACCCAAGAAAGTAATAGAAAACCTAAAAATAGATAGCTATTGCCTACCCCTACACAAGTTGGTTGGTTTAGGGTTTAATGTTTAGTGACACCATGCCCATATAAGGACCATTAGCACCAAAAAAAATGCCTACACAAGTACATTAGAAAAAAAGAAATTATTTCAATAATAAAGTATTAAAGACCAGTGTAGTAGAGAAATATGTAAATTTTTAGAGGATAAGGGGTGCTTTTAAAATAGTTCACTGTTTCTTAAGTCAACAAATAAAACTTTATACTTTTTGAGGAATGCCTATTCCAGAACTTCCCTCTTGACTACACACCGGCGTGTTGAGAATTTCTATTGCTCATTTCTTGAGTAGTTGTAAGAATAAATAGATGCAAAAATATAAAACGAACTTTTTAATCAGAGTTTTTGTAGTTACAGAAATAATTTACATTTTATGTCATGTTGTTGTAAACATCTTCCACATATACCAAATGATAAAAACGCATGCGTGTTATTGAAAATATTCAGATTTCTGTAGGCACGAGATTATTTTAATATTTCTAAAGCATTCAAGATTTTCACTTTATCATAAGCATTTTTGGAAGCTTTCAAATATTTGGCACAGTAAAATAGGTACAGAGAAACTAAATTTTCCGTTGTAACAAATTAAAAATAAGATTCTATAATACATTGAGCATTAAAAACCATCCAAAGGAACGCGCATAAAATGAACCATAGCAAAACTAACACCGGGAAAAATTTTATCCTTTTTCAAACTAACGAATAAATTCTGTACCAGATAAAATCATTTTACTTTATTTAAAATTATTAAGATCAGAAGTCTTTGACCAATCTTTTCACTAAAAATAAAAATAAATAACTGCACGAAATTAAAATGCAAAGTAGTTAGTCTTCATACTTCATGGGTAAAATCAATAGTTTCAGGGATCTAATACTTGGGTATCAAGTACTTTTATTAATCAAATTTACGAACTTTAAGTTTTGAAATATTTAGGTATCAGTATTCGATTGGTTGAGTTTTATGACAGTAAAGTAAAGACCATACTAAGTCACAAAAACAAACAATAAAATTTGATAAGAGCATTGATTCCATAAATGTTATTACTCTTCTATAAAGTATTTGATTCCTAGTATCAATTTCACCCATCACTACTTCACAATGTATAAATTATATCATTCACAATCTGTTCGCCCGTTTTTGAAACTTTCATTCCAGATCAAAAATAATCAATCGCGTGCGGAAGACACAAAATGGCGACCGAGGCCAAAGACAGCTGCATTACATATCCACTCTATTCCGGCATTTTTACTTCTTGGGATCGTTGATGGAAGAGGAGAGCTTCTTTTCGATGTTGGAGAAGGCGTCTTGTCCCATGTAGTCGATCTGGCCTCGCTCCCAAGCGAACCGGCGGGACTCTGAGCTGTCGGGCTGGCAGGCAGGACCCAGGTGTAGTTTGGACAGTTCACCGGCTATTCCCTTCTGCAGACAAATAAAAATGATTTGATAACGCTAATAATGGTAAAGGAGCGTTTCCACTCATCTCGGTGCTTTGGCTTACGGCAGTCCAGCGTGACCAATTAGACGAATCGCAGCTCAAAAGGACGTCGCTTTTTCCCCTCTGCCATTCGACCATCGGTCATGCCAAATCGCAGTACCCCAACAGATAGGATAAGTGGAAAACTTTCTTTAATAATGTCTTGGAAAACGAAGGCAAACATTTAAATGTCGTATTTAAAACTAATCATCAAACAATGGGTTTACAAGACAAAAGAGGACTATATTCCCCAAAATACCAATAATCCCCCTCCGAAATTTTTTCTGGTTATACGCCCTTTGCAACGGCAACTTGACAGAAGAAAAAGAAGTTTCCAAAGAAACATATTGATGGATTTGATGAGTATAGTTGGTTGATTTGGGTTTTTATGGCGCAACAAGGGATAGTGCGCCGGACACAAAGTTTAGCATCCGGATTTACAATTCTTTACTAGTTTAAGATTTAGATACTCAGTAGCGTAAAAACTTAAATATTCTCCATAGCTAATAAACAAAATAGCTATTGCAGGCTGTATACTTACGCATTCATCTGTAAGGTTGGGTTGCACATGCTTTATGAACAAATCCCACCACAGCTGAAGATGTTCAGTGGAGTGTTGGCTACCAGGTTGAACTCTTCCGGTATCACTGTTATAGAACTCCATCCATGGCTTGATGGCACCTAGGAAATGGACGATTTTAACGTTCTTTCCGAACCTAAACAAATAAAGAAAATTAGTATTGCTCAATAGAACAGGAGGATATAAACTACCTTGAAAACTATGAAAGAACAGAAGATACTCACTGTTTGTAAGCAGGTAGGTATGTGTAGCTAACATTTGCATTCATGTTGTAGATAAATGATAGGTGTCGAGAGATGTCCGACGTCCTCCAGTCGTTGAAGAACATGTTTAGAACGCCTTGGTCTCCACCTTTTATGAAAATAAAAAGCAGCAGTTAGCTTTCACATAGAAAAAAATCATTTATACACTTAGTAGGAGTAAAGCATGGCAAACTAAAATATTTAGCAAAAAAACATTGAGATTCCCTAAAGTTCACTTAAAAACCATCCTTCAATTTCAACAGGCACAGCAATACCGCGGTTTTAAGTTCATTTTCTGAGAGAAAGAGGGCTTAAAAAATTTTTCCACATGAACTAAAATAAATACTCTATTTCCCTAAAATGCCTACACAAATTACTTTTGGTCTGATAAATTATTACTGAACAAGAAATAATGTTTCTAACAATGCCATACCAACAGGACGTAACTTCGTTCAAATAGTTTAACATAACATTTTCCATTAGTTTAAATAGAAAATCCGACAAAGGGTTTTATCACTGCACATTAGGCTGAAAAAGTGTCCAGTCTGATTTTTCTCATTTATTGTTGCATCCTTTCAATTTGTTTATTCAGTCAAATTATTTTTTAAAGTCTTAACCTAATCCATTAATATTAAACCATTCCCCTGGAGAGTTCCCCTCAAGGTTATCTCATTTTTGTCGTTGGTGGACAAATGAGAGGGAGATCTTACCGTCAAAGCTCCCGTTCTTGAGGGCGAACTGCGTAATGGCGGTGTAAGTGTCATCACTGGGCTTGAAGACGAAGACGCCGGAGTTGAAGCAATCTGGCCAACCGACGTCAGGAACGGCAGACAGCTCGTCTCTGTCAAACAGCTCATCGCAGTTCTGGACGACCTGGGACACAAGGGGATACTGTCAGTTTCCTTTTAATTTAAATATGTTGTTTAGCAATTTTTCCACAGAAGTTGACCTTTAAGGCAAGACTTAAATTTTACTAAACTAACAAATTTTATTATTTTAATTTTAGCCATTTCTGCAACACGAGCTAACTTCAACAAGTAATGTAATGTTGGTGTAGCTTGTTTTTGCTGCAAGCGCCTAAATAGTACTCGTAAATTACTACCACAGAGGTCTTCAAATATTTCGAGCCCTAGTAAAATTACTTTAACCAAGTAATGATAAGGGGACGTTCAAGTATTACGTAAGCGCATAAGGGAGAGGGGGGTTGCTCTTTGCTTATTTTTCCTGACAAGGGGGTGGGGGGATAGGAGTGATGCTAACGTAAGATGTTACAAGCATCTCATTTTCGAAAAATCTTTGTTCTTGCATAAATTTAGAAATTCTCAACCAATAATATATCTTGCAAAAAAAAAATTAACATTTTTTAAGCACTGTTACACATTTTGTACAAAAAACAAATGGGGGTCCGGTCAGTTTTCTTACGTAATTATGAAGGGGCTAGCGGTTTGCTTATCTTTGCTGACAATAGGGGGAGAGGGGTCAAAAATGACCAAAAACATTTACGTCATATTTGAACCTTTAAGTTAGAAGAATGAAGTGATAAATCATTGTAATTTTAAAAATGCAATAACAATTTCTCAACGAATAGAATAAACAATCTAGTTATTGATTTTCATTTTAGAAGTTAACATTTGTTTTCTTGTGCTTTAAATTTTATGCATACGTCAATTAACCATTTCGTGCCAACAACTTTTCCAGTCAAATATTTGACTAGATAAAAATGTATTCCAATGAAATATATAGAAATCTGATTCAAACGAGTTACATTTGCTTATCTTAACTAAAACTCCATGATGAGAATTTTTTATTTTCGAATATGTATTTGAAATTTACCAATACCTGGGAATAAATGCTTTATAAATATTTTATTGAAGCTTGAACTAACTTTATCTTTAATACTTTCTCTTTAACGACTTAAAGGTTTCAATTCCCTACCCAAAACACAACAACGGAGCCATTTGCACCCGCGGGGTTTCTAACCTCAGTTCTAAATATAGTAACCACATTCACTGTCCACATTTCTGTCTAGAGAGTCACCACATTCCTTTCTATAAGACGGGGTTTTCCTTGTAGAAACAGATGTGAACTTACTAGGATGTCTGCATCGAGGAAGACGCATTTCTGGAACTGCGTGAGCCGCCAGCACTGGAATTTGGTGAATGTGACGCCGAGGTCTGGACGGGTGAGGATGGCGAGGTTGGCTTCATCTTTGCTGTCGAGGACGTCAACCACTTTGACTTCGTCGAAGGCGTTAACTAACAAGCTCCTAGAAAAATGACGATTGTGCTGTAAAAGTACTTCGTAAAGTATATTTAAACATGTAATGGTCGAGTTTTAAAAAAATTTCAGTCAAAAAGCTTTAAAAGGTGACATATCAGGCAGGAAATACCAACAGGATACTAAGTCCCAGCACGCTCCACGTTTCCTTAAACTGTTTACAACTATTCTAATAAAACGCGCTAATAAAATTCTAAAAAAATAAATAATACTAATTATTTACGCGGATTCGAGACCAAATTATTATTATAGGTTCAGTATATACATTCTACGTTTAACTATCTTTGAACCATCTATAGTCTGTGTAAATAGAATCGGCGGTTGACCTTGACTTGTTTCTCAATGTATTTCTTCAGCGTTGCCGTGGTAAAGAATGACGTTTAACCGCCTATTTTATTTACACAGACTATAGTTATGTCTATAGAACTTTAAATCTTTCATAAACAAGAATAAAAATTGGTTGATCTGAGAAAATTCCAGCACCTCTGTAAACTTAAACGGATTTTATGGGTTTAATCCATAAGAAGTGTGTTCAAAGGGTCTTAGGAAAGAGTTAAGTTAGCAAAGAAACTCTAAACCTTTTGGAACCTGGGTAACTTTGCGGGAGTCTTTTCACAACACCAGGTTTGACTCATGTCTATATAATTAGAACATTTATTAAAGATTTAGAATACAATAAGGAGACTTTCGGTAGTTTTTCACGGTGCCCACGTAAGTAACTGCTGCTTCCCTGGACGCAGTTTGGAAATAAACGAGAATATTTATAGCGGAAAACCTACACGACAGAAAATGTTTTTTAAGTTTTTGCATAGTATAAGGATAAGGGAATTGTTATTTCTAAAGACAGTTTTAACTAAAAGTTCTTTATTTTTTTAGTGACATTAGCTCCATCTCAAAGAAAGTAAGTAACAGACATTTCTTGGTTCGCATCATTTTCTGATTCATTGACAGTCCCACAGCGATCTTCGTCACAGCTACGGAAGCAGGGCGACTTCATTCAACTTACTTGATTTTGTCTGACACTAGTGGTGTGATCAACACGGCCAACTTCCGCGTGGTCTGCACATTCCTCAAGCTCTGTGCCAGCACGAGAGCTCCCAGAGCGTACGTGTCGTTGGTGGCGCAAGTGACAAAAGCTTGCTGCTCCACTGAAAGAAATATATGAAATTAACACTGTGATTATAACAAATGATACCTATGACAACTTATTAACAAAATCCCGAAAATATAGCTATTTAGCATTTGAACTAAATAACTTCAGTTAACAAGGTAGTTTTTTCAGGAAAAAATACAGAAGGTTTTTTTTCTCAATGGTTTTACATGTTTTCAAGGGTGCTGAATCCGAATCTGAACTTTGCATACAAAATTTCGAATGGCATTTTTATGAAAATTAAAAAAAAAATTATATTAGTAAAATAAAATTTTAAATAATACTAAAATGTTCAATACCAAAAAATTAAAGATCAAATAAACTACAAAATAGTCAATTACAACTTTTTTGTCAGATCAACAGTTTGGCCGCTAGGGCATTAACTATTAATTAGTAAAATTTAACCCGTGAGGATACGTACCCCCGGGGCAGTATATTAACACATGTATAACATAAAAATTCACGAGGAGAAATAGCATTCAATACAAACATTCTCTTTTCAACATAAACGAATGAAACTACGTGTATCTCTTAAGGTTGCACTCAAAAAAACACCTAAACTTTCAAAGTGGTTATCTTATTTTCAGAGATAAAGCGATTTTGCTTCTGAGTTTCAACTTCAAAACTCTGCGCTTGAAACAGTTTGGCTACTTTTTGACCTTGCCAGGCATATGAACTTCGTTTTACCTTAAAAATAGTACACAAACTCAGTCATAAAATTAACTTAAAATTTTTAATTTCATATTTTTAACAACTTTTGAGATTTTTAAAGAAATATAATATTTCTTCCTTTTTTTAAATGACTTCCCGCTGCTGTAAAGGGTATGAAGGTGACTAAAACTGTAGTTTCTTAAAACCAAACAAAAAATTTTTTAACCTTTTTTTTTAAATATAACCCAAAACATACTAGAAAAATTTATAAATCATCTATCAAGTGCATCAAATGCGCTACAAATTTCAACCCACCCAGAAAAAAAAATCATACCCATTTTAGTTTATTGTTTACTATGATACTTTTCATTATTTAAAAAAAAGGACTACGAAGCCATTATTAGCATATTAAAATCTGCTGACAAAAAACGCCAACTTTCAGAAAAACATGCATTTACATAGAAACATTCCCAAAAATTACCGAAAAATAAAACATTGAATGAACAAAATTCTTACTTTGTCGGTACAAGCAATGACAATCAAAAAGAAAGATCGATTGATGGGGTAGATTTTAAACAATTACTCTGTCACGTGATACCGACGATTTCAAGATACTTTTGAGCCATTTCCATTATCAATATCACCAGATATGAATGTCATCTACTTATGGAACTACGTATTGCTACTGCTTAGTAATAACTCAGATAAATTCCATTCAATTCTATTAATAATTTAATACTGACGTAAAATTACAAAATCTTGCGTTTTTGAAAAAAAATTTAATCTAGTGAGAGAAAATTCTAATCTGGTGAAGTATGTAATAGGATTAAAAATATTAAATGCAATGATTTATTAGCAATAATTAGTTTTATAACTACCAGTAATTGATTGGTATAGTCCCATCTAGGAATGTTTTTTATTGTTAGTAAAATTCTCTAATATAACATTATTTCAAATAACTTTATATATATGAATCAAAATTAAACTTTCGTCAGTAATACCTTTTTCAATATGTGTATATCTCAAAATAAAACAATAATGGTAAAAAGGTTTATTTTGAAACTAATATTTTTTTTTATCATTGAGAAGTAAAATAGTTTTTTAATCGCTAAAAATTTCAATTCGTTAGGGCTGTAGTTATAGGAGTAAAGAATTTTAAATCCCTTTACTTTTCAAAGCAATGTTTTGCATTAAAGTCATAGATTAATGTCAAAGTAGACATTAATTTGCAAGCATTGCGCTATCATGATACAGCAGTTCAGTGGACTTTGAATATCTAAATATTTCAAATGAAAACAATTTGAACTGAAATTAAATTTTCAATCCGACAACTTTTAATCCGATAAAGCCAATATTTTTAAAGAAGCTTCATATTTTCTTATCTCAATAAGACAACTTCGATTAAATAAATTCCCATTAAACCCCTACAAAAAAACCTTGAAAACTTCGAACTGAATCGTAAAGACAATACATTTCCTGAAGGTCTCTAAAAACAACAAAAATTGTTAAATTTAGTGCGAATCTAAACAAACGATGCAAAGTTCTCAATGAAAACTTGGAGCAACAATGCGGAAAAGCAATGTCAAGCAGCTCTTGTCTTCTTTGAACCACCTGGCAACTAACTCTGTTTTGCAACCTCCTCTGCCAATATTCCATTTCACCTGCGTCGCCACGATTCCTCGACAAAAAAGAACTTTTTGAGCAGTAAATCTAATGCATAAACCAGGGGGGACTATTTTCGACCACATGACATACCTTGAACAAGGGTTGTTGGGGCCGAAGAATTCCGAACATAAGTCACAGTTGCTTTGTTTTATGATGGGATAGTTCCCATAGAATCATCAGTCTTCCTAACATTACTCCCGACCTCTGAATTGGGTGAAGCAAGAGCGGTTTTAAATAGACCCCTTTCGTTTTTCCCTCCAAGTGGGTCAAAAGAAAAATGGGTCACTGTCTTAGGAGGGTGTATCCATATATTTATTTCATGTAATACTTCTCAATGGACACAGACATAACTGTAAACAGGTAGCAAGAACATTTGGTATTTGTTGGTATATTGCTAGGACCATTTGGTAACGTATAAACAAGTCTGTGAAATAGGGTGGAAAAAATAAAGGTATGGGAAATTGCAATGACTGACCTAGTAATAGTGGTCTTGGAAACTACTAAACAATCTCCCTTGACAAGAAACAGTTCTCTAAAAATGTAGGTAGGCAAAAAACTTAAATGTGTTCAACACTTTACCAGTATGCTTGTCTAGAGATTCATTATACTTATTTATTACTCATTAAAGAAGAAATTTATGTTAGAAATATGTACCTATACTTAGTTTAATTTTAAATAATTTTAATTGATTCTAATGTAGCAATGTGGTTATTCATGACCTCAAAAAGACTACTAATATTATTTCTCTATTACAGATTTGAGTTTTAAGCGTTTGGATAATAAAAATAAGCGTTTTTCGTTTCATGCCTATAACATATTGAATCTATGAAACTGAAGCACAATTGTAATCCTTATCCGTTTTATATGTTAATGCATTCATAAGAAACTAGAATCAAAGCACAGAACCTCAAAAACGTTTGAATTTTCAGCCTATATTTTCCTTAGGACTTGTTTTGAGGTCCTAAGGACTTTTGCAAGATATAGCTTCACAATTTTACGAAACTATATTATTTATAATATTTCGCTCAACCTTCTACTCCTGAAACAATAAAGTGGAGCCTTTTTAAACCTACATCAGTGTTTTACTGTGCTTTTATCTCTACCTTTTCTCTTTTATCTCTAAATACATCATCCGTTAGTTATTCTTAAAATATAAATAACTATTTCATGTTGATTTTAAAAGAATTAACATTCAATATTCAGTAGATTTCGATCAGTCTAATTGTGCCCCCAACAAAATTTTAGGAGGTCCGATTTATTTAACTCTAAATTACTCATTTAAACAAGCCGTCAAAGAAAAAGATAAGCTTAAAAAATAAGTCGTATCAACCCATAAATAACACGATCAGAAGTTATTAGCAACCTTGAGTGAACTTGCTCTTGATAATAATCAGAACTGATTTATCAGGGGGAAAAAACACCGACCACGATATGTCATCTTTTACGAGAACAGATAACGGATGAGTAAACCTTTAAAAAGCAAGCTGGAAATTTATAGCCTCCTCCAGGTTTATTCAGCTTCTGTAGTCGAGGTACAACTGAAAGCCCTCATGGTCAGAAAATCATGTAGGAGCAAAATTGTTCTTTTTCTCTAATTTGTCTGAACCTCCACGATACCTATGAATAGAGGGTTGATATTTCATAAGGGTCACTAAAAATTCAACTAAATCCGCTCAATCCTATTTTTTTTTTTTACAAAATTGACTTTTAGTTATTATCAACTGCTATTATGAGGCATTTCCTAAAGGCCCTTTTCCAATGTGAAGGATTGCGCCAGGGAGAAAATTCATTAATATAAACTACTTAAATAATTCCTTAAATAATTACTATACCATATGATAGGCAATAAAAGACCATATAGGATATTGGATAGGACAATTCTTACTGGAGACTGTTCTCCCAATCGGAGTAGTTAGTAACCCCTTTTAAAACCAAAATTCTAATTTTTTTTCAGTCAAAAATAGTCCTCCTTTACTTCAATTACATCCCTCGTAGTCTTTAAACTAAGTTTGACACTATTTATAGGAGATTTGATCTCTCCTATTCCGTGCACTGCACAACCAATTTATAGAAACCGAAACTCCATGTCATCACAGATGGGATAAATTCGGGAAAATTGATTAGCGAATATATTTAAAGTAAGTTAAACTAGTTAAAATGGAATCTGAGGAAGCGGAAGCTCCTGATAAATGTTATAGAATCGAAACTTCTGATAACAAACGAATTATCTTTTAATGATGAAGCTATTATTGACAGTAGATGCTTCGTCGTTTTGTTCCAACAGCCTATAGAAATAAGTAAATTGAGGAGTTTAAAAACTTTGATAAGGTTGCATGCAAGTTAATAAACTGTTCGCTTAAAGCGTAATAAAATTTTAAAAAATTTAATCCCAATATTATAACTTTTCATAAAACCAGAAATCTAGAAACAAGTAACCAACCGCAAGCTCAGTAGGTCACGTGTTGGTTCCGTGTGACGTCAGACGGTTAGAGTCCATTAAGAGGAATAAGATATAATCTCAGCACACTTGAGACTTGAGTTTATATATATGCACTAAACATCAATTACTAGTAATTGATGTTTAGTGCATATATATAAACTCAAGTCTCAAGTGTGCTGAGATTATATCTTATTCCTCTTAATGGACTCTAACCGTCTGACGTCACACGGAACCAACACGTGACCTACTGAGCTTGCGGTTGGTTACCACAGATACTACACTAGTAGATCTACTAGTGTAGTATCTGTGGTAACCAATCGCAAGCTCAGTTGTAGGTCACGTGTTGGTTCCGTGAAGTCTCGAACCAGATAGGCGGTTAGAGTCCATTCCCACAACTTTACTTCATTATATGAACAAATAATTACGACTTTTTAAAAACAATATTGAGTCACTACTATTTTGCAATAGATCATTTTCAATCACATGACTCGGACTTAACGGCCTTAGCAACGTTGTTTTTGTCCTCCACGTCGTCAAGTGTGATGTCATGTGCGAATTCTCTGTAGAAATTCAATCTCAAAAAACTTTACTTTCACGAAACGTGAGAAAAATAAGGAGAAACTGTAAATTCTCTCAGTTATTTAACTCAATGACTAAGAATAATGGGAAAAGGGAACACCCTCCCACACTTCAGAATTCGGAACATTAAATTTAAAACTTGGTAGAGTTCCATTTTCTTTTCTCCTCTCTCAAGAGTACTGTGTTTCAAGCTTCAAGGAACAGGGGCGTGTTTTTATTGTCCTTGACAGCATTCATTCTGACAAGTTGGTCCACTTCCGCTAGGAAGATCTGCATACGCGAATCTTTTCGCGATTCACTGCGACCGCAAATAAGATCCAGAAGTATCCTTTTCAATTTAGTATTGTCATCTGAAAATAGTTTGAACGATCTTTTCTTACGAATGTAATCCATCTTTTATTTATCCTGGAAAGTATTCCCACTGCAGTAATGACCATTAAATTTAAAAGATGATTAAGGTAATGCGATATTGAAGCATGCATAATTTTTACTGTCCTGCAGTAATTAAAATATGTAGCAATAACTATTTATTGTATCTTTTGGAATTTCCAAAAATAGTTTTTCTGTTGCGAGCAAAAATTAAAGGGGAAAAGCACTGGAGAGAAAGGTTTTGAAACAAAAGGAGTTTTTATGGAAACCCTATCCCTATATACCTACTACATTTCATGTCATAAAGACAATAACAGACAACTTATTTTATTTTCTATTTTTCAACTAACATTTCATATCCATACACAAGCTAATCTATGAAGATTATTCGGAATTTTATGTTAATGTTCTACATTTACTCTCTCTAGATGAGCGAAATGGTAAAAAACAAGATTCATAGAAATTGCAGCACTTTTATTTCCACAATTTCTCTATTGATTTTTGGTAAAAGAGATCGCATGTAGCTACCGAAGCGATGGTGACTGATTGCATAAGGATTATCAATAAATAATTATGATTATAACCTGTCCAATAGATTACCTTGAACTATAAAAGTAGGAGAGCAAGCAAGGCCATAGGACAATATTTCAGAACATTTGAGGCTTTTGTTGTGTATGAAACTATTGTTTTACTATATCAACAAAATAATGACGAATTTAGTAAAAAATAACGAAAGGGTTTGGATATTAAGAAACCACAATTAAATTTACTTAAAAATGTTCGAAATCCTTTTTTATGTGTTCTGTTTAAGACCAGAATAAAGTACAGTAAAATATTCTATGTATACAATTAACTACTTTGTTTCTTATAACAACCTACATGTCTTTTAGTAGCCTATTTCCCAATTTATTTATTTTTTTCTCCGCATTTCCTAAATATTTTTAACCTTATATTTATTCCCTTTTTTTAATTCATTTAATTTAGAAACAATACGTTTACAAATTCAAGTACTCTAATAATTAAATGAAATTGAATCTTCATCCTCACATTTCCTATATTTTTAAAAAAATTGTATCGGAAAAACAAAGGAATTCAGCATAAAGTGATAATATTTAAGGTTAAATAACTACGCATTAACAAATTTTCGATGATTCAAAAGACACTATGAAAAAAAACTTGCGCGAGTGCCAAAATGCCATCTTTTAGAAATTAAGGCAGACAAAATAAGGTCAGACACCTCCTCGCTTCTCTTTCATTGAAACAGCCAATTCATATTAGTTCTTGGGCCGTATAAAAGTCACTCGCACAACTTGTGACCATGGGGATAGAACATTCCTGTTTTAAAGCTTTTCTGCAACAAGACGATCCTAGCTGAAAAACAACTTTTACAGGATCCGTAGAGTCGTTTTCCTACTGGTTGTTTCTTTGGTTTGGCAATGTTTTACATAATCTATTGATAAAACCCTTTCCTTGACTACAGAAGATGGACCTTTCCAAATTGATATTTGGCAATGAGAAGAACCTAATTAGCACTTTCCTTAACAAAAAAGGGGGGGAAACGCTTAATTTCATATGCAACTAACTTAGCTTTAAAAGTAGAGCAAAGATCTTGGGTGTCTAAAATATTACGAAGGGAGAATTAACGGAAACATAACTATACTCGACAGCAACGTTTACTGACCCTATGACATCACTAACAAACAAAGTAGTTCCCAGCGCGGTGTCTGAATTTTGAGTGAAATGAAGAATATCAATTTAAAAATATGATTATTTTGTTAAACCCATGTATATAGAGCGCCTTTTTATCACGATTTGCGTACCAAAACTCCTCCAAGAAACTCAACAAGCTTTCTGTTTACGCAGTTTCTGCTTTCGCGTAGTGGCATCTTAGGGTCAAGAAACGTTGCTATCGAGTATGGCGTGGTAATTAAACCATTCCCTTGTAATATTTTCCCGGGCCAAAACTTCAGGCTTTGTGCTCGAATGAGATTCATTAAACCACATCACTAGCTCAAACTTTATAAAAACAAGCGATAATTTAGTTATTTCAAAACCTCTGTTTATGTAAAGAATATACGGCCCATTTCATTCTAACAGAACTTTTAACCAACGCTTCCAGATGTCTCATCAATAACACTCAATTAAAACTTTTCAGAAATGGCGTTAAGGTAATAATGCCTTTCCTTTTGGCACTTAAGAGTGGAAGACAATGGAATGAAAGAAGCTCAGATTAGCTCACTTCATCAGCAATTTTGGCACACACTTGGAGATTATGTAATCCGGTTGATCAGGGTTAACTAAGTAAAACCCCCTTCCAAGTTAGAATATTTAAATCCTTTACCATGAACAACAACTTAATTTACAGGTGAAATTATCCTATTTTATGAAATACGACTATATAATATTCTTGTAATCATAAAATAAAATAAATAAATTTTCGTTTAATAACATTCTAACTTATATTAGTAATCGACATTTTGATATGCGTCAAAAAAATTTCAACATAATTTAGGTTTGAAATTAAGTGTTCGGCAAATTGATAATTTTTTATTCAATCTGTTTGTTTCAATTAATTTAAATTATAAACATTTTTAAAATAACATTCATACATTTACTAAAGGTTTGTAAAACATCCATTTAAACACCAACATGAATGTTTTGAACACATAGGTTTAATTTTATTTTATAAAAATACTTTTTTCTTTCTTAATAAATTTCTGTGGCTATGTTAATTTATTTTTGTTCCACAACATCTAAACAAGTATTAAACATTGTTCTTCATGAAAATGAACTTAAATGTGAACGTGAAACTAATTTTGCACTTAATATCATATCGAGATAAAAAAAAATTAAAACCTTTTTTTGTCGAATCTATTAAAAATAACCATTAAATGATTATTGAGAATAAAAATCACTTAAAAATATAAAGGCAGAGCTGTCAAAATTATATGAAAATATAGAATTCAACATTGACCCAATCTAGACTCCACAATCCTTCTTTATGATTCCACAATCATTTTGTTAGATACAGTCGAGTCCGCTTAACGTGATCACTTTTTTTATCAAAGAGTAGAATGATTACAATATACGATTGATTATAAAGCGATTTGATACTAGAAAATTTCAAGCAGTGTAACTCGAGTGTTTACTTTAAAATCATAACTATGTAGTCATAATTGAAGTATTTAAAACATTTATCTGGTATGTATTTTGCAACTTTTTCATTCCTAAAGAAAAATATGAGAGTGAAACATATAACATTAATAAATTAATGAGTCATTTGTATGATTATATTAAAATTGGCCTTCAAACGGGAAAAAGAGGGTTTTAGGAAATTTCACCAGATTTTGATAGCATTAAGCGAAATATGAATAACATAAAACGATACATTCTGCGTTAAATTTAATAGGAGTGATCCGGACCGGTTAATTTCGATAACATTAACCGTGATCACAATAAGCGTAGTCGACTGTATATTTTGCAAATAAAATATTTTACAGCTACGTATGAAGTATTTAGATATTTTTCTATATTTCCTCACTCAAAAACAAGTTTTCCGGTAATTCTATAGAGTTCTCTACAATTATTTAAAAAAATAAGCAAAGAAGGGCATATCGTCCACCGTATTTTTTATCTTTCCCACAGAGTAACTAACAAGGAGAGGATCCCAACGTGTCATCACCGATTAGGTTCATTTTTGGTGTGTAAGTAGTGCATGACTAGGACATCAATTTGTGAAAATATTAAGAAGCAACTTTCAGAAATTTTGGAGAAAATCGCGATTAAAAATTTTAACATGTACTTAAGATTTAATAAGATTCTCACCTTGCAAGCGGATCGTGGTGTAGCGGTAAGAGCTACGATTCCAAACCCAAAGGTCCCGGGATCGAGTCTCGCTGCATACCATAATTTTAATTTTCCTCGCAATTAGGAACACAGATATGAAATAAAGTAGCACATTTATAATTATCAATTTTAAAACAT
Organism: Tetragnatha montana; assembly: GCA_963680715.1. NCBI lineage: Eukaryota > Metazoa > Arthropoda > Arachnida > Araneae > Tetragnathidae > Tetragnatha > Tetragnatha montana. The sequence goes on from OY796683.1 coordinate 24,189,683, forward strand.
TTTTTCTTGTGTATAAATTTTTTTTTGGTAAATATATAATATTTACAATAGGATCATAGAAAATTGGATTTATTAATTATTTTTTTGGGAAACAAGGAATGAAAAGATTTTTTTATAAACAAAAAAAATTATTTTTATAGATGAAGTTTCACCTTAATTTATCCCTAAATATCCAAAAGAAAGTACGCAATTTTGTTATGCTAAAAGGGTTTGGTATGTGTCTGATTTGATAGTTAAAATAAAAAAAAATTGGGGTAAATATATAACATTTACAATAGGATCATAAAAAATTGGATTTCTTAATTATTTTTGGGGGAAACAAGGAATGAAAAGATTTTTTCAAAACAATATAATAATAATATATTTATAAATATGATTCCATATTATCCGGTTATATTGATTTTTCCCACAAAAAAAAATATTTAAAAAATATTTTAAAATTGATAATTATAAATGTACTACTTTATTTCAAATCAGTGTTCTTAATTGCGTGGAAAATTAAAATTAAAAATATGGTATGCAGCGAGACTCGATCCAGGGACCTTTGGGTTGGGAAGCGTAGCTCTTACCGCTACACCACGATCCGCTTGCAAGATACGAATCTTATTAAATTTATAAGTACATGTTAAAATTTTTAATCGCGATTTTCTCTAAAATTTCTGAAAGTTGCTTCTTAATATTTTCACAAATTGATGTCCTAGTCATGCACTACTTACACACCAAAAATGAGCCAAATCGGTGATGACACGTTGGGATCCTCTCCTTGTAAGAGGAATTTGGTTTTGGAGGAAGTAGCTGAGAGCAATGCTGAAACACCTGGGCAGCTATATAAATCGCATTGATTCGAATAAATATTCACAAAATGACGTACATAGAATTTATTTTTCTTTGTATTGTTAGTTTAGAAAACAAATAATGCATCATCTATAACAGAATTTTTTTTCCTCGGGAGATTGTCTTATTTAGAATACAGAAGATTATTTTTTTATCATAGGGGTATATTTATCTAAATGTATAGTGTATACCATAAAAGGTATAAAAACCAAGACAAAATAACGATAATTACACACTTTTTCAGAACTTAAAAAAGAAACTTCGTAACTTAATTAATAGGAGTACTTTAAGTGGTAGTTTATAGTTAAACTTGAACACCTATGCTATTTAGAGTAATTCAGCTTCAACTTAATTACTTTTCAAATAATTGCATTAACATGGTAATTTTGTACACTAATCTAAAACACACACACAGTGCATTTTTCATCATCTTAAAACTGATTTTTTTTTCAGTTTTTATAAAAATTTCTAAATTTTTTTTAATCTTTTCACAAACTTGACAATTTTTCGTGACAAGTACCACATTTAATTCCCTAAGAAACGAAGTTTTCCAAATGCAAACGCATCTCATTTCCATACAATGTGCTGATGTAAAAAGGAATTTTTTTCTTATGACATACTGTTGACAAGTGAATCACCAGCATTCGCCGAAGCCGGACTTAAATCACTTAATTACATAAAATTAATATCTAAAGTTATAGAGAACACATGGTGCTTGAATAAAAAAAGCCCCATCTAATGTCCAACAAACTCAACGGTTTCTGCTAGGACCGGGCAATGAACCCCGGAAAGTTATGATAACGGAAAGTAGATTGTAAAAGCGGCTGGGTGTTACATTTTTGATCTCAGAGACAAAGGACATGGACATATTAAGAGTCTAGTTCAACATCGGCTGTGGATTGAAAAGATTTTTCCGGATGAATGACGTACTATACAACCCAGAAAATATCTATAATTATTACATCTATCACATTTTATGTGATTTTCTAAACCCAAAAAATATTTATTGATGCTTAATGAAAACAAAATTTACAACTCAAGATCTAATTAGATTAGATATTATTTCTAGTAAAATCTACTGATGGGGGTAACTCAATAGTAAAAACTACTGATATGGTTTTTCCTGAACTTTTCCAAAAAAAATAATTTAAAAGCCATTTTTTTTTCATTTTCAGTACAAGTTGGAATGATAAAATTTTTTGACAATTTAAAAAAAGGGTTCTAAAAGCTCAAAAATCATGTTCCAAGACATCTAAATTAGTTTCTTATAAAACTGAAAAGGAATTTGAGCAGTGATCATTAAATTAATATTAAATAGCAATTTAACTTTTAAGAAATGACTTGTGCAGCAACAGTTATTGGCTCACGGGATTTTAGATTAGTTTGGTAAAATAATTTAATTTTATACTCTTGTATTCTACCAGTACCAGTAAAAAGTTCCCCCGTCGGATTGGAGGATCTGCCTGATCCGGCTTACAAGTCAGGATGCTTTTTAGGCAGGTCTCCTACCCGGTTTTTAAAAATAGAGATGCGGTTCCAAAATCCTTAGTATTTAATTTAAAATACAAATAATGCATATATTTCAAATACTAATTAAGTTTTAAATACTTAAAATACTACCAAATATTTAGAAGTACGTAGTAGTAAACAAAAGAGTTTTTTTTTGGGTAGGTCTAGGTATGAACCGATGTTTGGCAACATCAAAATACCTGTCTATAAATAGTATAGTAGACCTCACGTCTTTTAAAAGAACGTTTGCATTTTAATTGAATACTGAGACTTTTAAAACATCTAAAAGAAAATTGCTTTTCCTGTACGATCAAATATTTTTTAAAGATTTTATCTATTCCAAATTGTGCTTGAATGCAAATGAACATAATCGTGCAGTTTCCAAACTTCTTTCATCAACTCACAAACAGATTGTAACACAGAGAAGGGAATCAAAAGGACTGGTTCTCAAGGCTAAAGAACCCTTTGATTTACATCTATTGAAAATAATTTATTTTTACGATTAGTAGGTAGGGGTAAGTCCCTGTTTGTACATTGTGGTTCTTGGTGGTCTAACTTCAAGATGTCGCATCACCCAAAAAGAAAAAGAAAGAAAAACCGCATTAAAACTTTACTGCGCTCTTCAAGGCTAACGTTAGAGATAGAGCACATCAAACACCACTTACTGAGTAAAGCGATATTTCCTCCAAGCGTCGAGTCAAGCTGATTGCACAGCCGAAGGTCCAAGCAGTTTAATCACGAGGCTCGCAGAGACGTCACAGATAGATAATTAAAAATCCCGGAGCGAATAAACTCAGCGCGTATTCCACGGATTCGAAAAGCTGAAGAGGCTGGAAGGAACTTCCCGTTCTTCCCTTCGAAAAACGCCGCCCACCGTCGTTCTTCAGAAACCGTTTTCCGAAAATAGAACGGCCTTCTCCAGTTATCTTTTGCTTCAAGACGCAGTGGGGCTGAGCTGTTTTTTTTCTCAAACATGTGACGTAGAATGAAGTGAAAAGAAGAAATTTCTCTCTTGAAGGCTCGAGGCTTCATAATGAGAAAGCGTACTACGAATGTATTGTTTATTCTAATGGGATATCATTTCGACGTCAGCTGGTGTGTTACGTAGGCTTGTAAAGATGGGGTTTAATTCAAGAAGTTGGGAGGGTTTGCGTTACGTATCAGCTGTGCTATTATTGGGGGTTCAGGTATCACCATATTTTTTTGGATTCGAACACTTACCTGACCTGAGAAAACTGGAATTTCTTCTTTTCGACTTTAACAAATCTTGAGATCAAGCACACAATATATGTAACCAATCCAATATCAATTTAGCAAATCATATAGCTTCTAATATCACGTAAAATTACCAAATTCGGAATAAAATTGCAAAAAACAAATCCTACGATCGAATAAAATTCGGCTAGATCGCGATCAACTTCAAACACTTTCCCTCTTGCATTGCTACTCAGGCCTTCGCCAATCGCCACAGAAGCCCAGTATTTTGTATCTGTACCCCGATGTACTGTTCTCCAAAACATTGCACCGTGTCGTAAAGGCACTTGGAATCAGTGGCGTCCAAGAGGGGGATTCGGGGATGTATCCCATCACCAGAAGTCAGACCCTTTTCTTATGTCACCTTAGAAAAGGACTTAATTTACCCCATGTATCCTCAAAAGTCCAACATCCCCCTCTGAAATTTTTTTCTTCCTTCTCCAATTTTTGGAATCTCTAAAACCAGTGGTCTCAAAACAGGGAATTCCTTGAATTGTTTCAAATTAAATATACTAATATATGTTTTTTCTCCAATGCAAGTAAGTGAACCGTCAGTTTCAAAAAGAGAATAAGTCCAAAATGGCAAAGAGGAAAAAATAACTACCCCTATAGGCAGATATAACCCCTTGAATTTCACGAAATCGATGTCCATTCATTGTATTTTTTATTCAATTCGAAATTTAAGTATAAAATAGAGAGATACACAGTAAGATAAAAGGGAATAAAGATCTAAGATATAGGAAAGAAAAATGAAAAGCGTAAAAAACTCAAATATTTTTTGAATTAATTCTGGTACGCCCCAGTAAATCACATTGGTTTAATTAATCTATATCATTATAAAAACAAAATCAATGGGTTCAGATACTGAAATTTTGGGGGTGTACCATTATATCTCTTTTGGCTGCAATACTTAGTTAAGTAAAAAAAAAACACTTTCCATCTTTAGCTAAAATACCATTTCACCAAGCTTAGAGACTACAAAGGAAAATCTTGAAATGCACATAGTTTGAGATTTCAAAAAATATGAATATCACGATCTTAGGACAAAACTCACAGCATTTTAAGTTTGTTTTTTCTGTCTTTTTTGTACTAAAATAGAATTGAGACAGTTGCTTTCATAATAAAAGCTGGTATAAAGGTAAAATCAAAAGTGTAAATGGAAATTAGAGTGTAAATTTCCAAAGAGATACCTTTCAGACACATTCTTACCGTATTATCCATTTATGATTATATTTAATTCAATACTAAATAAGGGGTGTTTAAAAAAACAATTTGTGTACGTTGATTTTCAATATTTTATCATGATCTATATTTTTATTTAGAATAAGCTAAGTTGATCGGGGGTTTTCCCCACGGTTTGCGAGTAAATTTTGGGATGCTGTGCTGAATCCGAATTTCAAGTTAGTTAACATGTGGAAAGATAGTTTTACAGCAAAAAAAGAAAAACCCTTATAAAAATTACTCTTTTTTAAAAAAGATTTTTGCTTTATCTCACCTTCCTTAAGACGACTTCTTAAAAAAAAGTAAACAAATTCCTACAAAATGCACAGTTTAACTTAATTTTCATACAAGGGGCAGTTCAAATAATACGTAAGCACCTAAGGGGGGAGGGTTTTCTCTTTGCTTATTTTTCCTGACAAAGGGGAGGGGGGGGGGTTGAATGTTGCTCAGGTAAGATGTTACCCAAACACTGCATTTTCAAAAATCTCTTGTTTCTTGCATAAATAATTTCCAACATCTTGACTTCACAAGGAAAATTTTAATGGTAGGAAAAGTGTTCATAGAGCACAATGAATTTCTAGAATCTAAATAGTGTTAAACATTATGTACAAAAAAAGAACAAGGGGGGGGTCGGGCAGTTTTCTTACGTAATAATGAGGGGGGTTGCTTATATTTGCTGACAAGGGGGAGGGGGTGTCAAAAATGACCAAAAACAACTTACATAATATTTGAACGGCCCCCAAGCAATATTAGCGCTAAGGCTAGAGCGTGCTCGAAAACGCTACTTTTTGGACGTTCTGAAAAACGCTAAGAAAAGCCTTGCACCACCTACAGCAAGAAAAGTACGAGTCATACGCTGTGCAAAAGTATATATTTCCAAAAAAAAAAAAAAAAAACGTTACTGACATTGTTTTTATTAAAGGGGGAAGGAGAAAATTAAAATTGTGAAAACAACTGTTTTCTGAGCGCTTTAGCTCCAGAAAATCAAAGTTGAATCATTTTGCTGAAATTTTTGTACATTGAAATTTTGTTACTTGGGTCATATACGAGATTTTTTATTTTTTTTTTTAGATTAAGAGAAATTCTCTGAAAAAGAGGGTTTTTTTTGTGAAGTCAACTTTTCAAATGACAGCTAACTTAAAACTAGGATTAAAAGCCCGTAAAAAACTGTAAAAACTTCAAAGTACAACGTTTTCCACTTTGTTTCAAAAATTTTACCTCTGACTGTTCTATGAGTGGAATTTTCCAAAAAGATATGATTTTGAAACTAAAGCTTTGGTTAAGCCTTGAGTATTGAATTCGCGGCCAGGAATTACTGCATTAAGCGCAGCTGTGCTTGCGGCCTCGAGTGCAAGTCAAGTAAGTCAATGCAGCCTTAAATTAAATTTTTTTCCTCCCAAACGTTAATATTATTATGATATATCTATTTACAAAATTTAAGACTTGTTAAAATTACTTTTCTACAAAATGTACATGTCTTCCCTGTATTTTTCCAAAATGAAAATTGATTAATCTTTTATAGTATCTGGAAAAATATATACCATCTTACCTGTATAAATAATTATTTCTTCATGGGAAAATAAAAACCTATGCATTTTAGAATTTTATGGCACAAGGTAGCAATTAAAAAAACACTTTTTTAGCTTTAGTGTAACCATAAACTTCAAATAAGACACATTCGTCAAAATTCTGGTACAAAATAAAAAAAATATGAAAGAAACAAAAAGAGCAGAAAAATTAACTTTAATTAGTTTAGGTTATTTGAAAATTTTTAAAATAATTCATCCTTAAATATGATTTGTTTTGTTCTTCAGAAATCAAGATAAAAGCAAATAAATTCATAAATATTTTTATTAAAATCTTTTGTTTCAGATCATTTATCATAATACAAACTAGCAGCAAATACTATGTCCCTCTTGATTTTTATAGAGGCTTCTTCCATTTTCTTAGCAAGCACTGTGTCACCAACCAACATTGCTCCATTGCGTACATCTTTTAGAAGCTCACAAAGTCTTTGAATAGTTCTCACAATAATGCCTTCATCAATATCTGTCTCTTCCATAATTTTGGCAAATACCTTTAAAAATTAATTAGTTAATTTAAAAAGATGTATAAGAATAATTTTTTAATGCAAGTTTAAAGTGTGGTAAAAAGTATATTGATATTCAGTGACAACTCTTTCATTGGTCCATTTCAACCCTCAAAAAGGAAATAAGTTGATAAATTAAGATAAATAAAACTAGTTTTTCCTCCATGCTTTAAGCAACAACATCAAATACAAAACATAAATTTTGTAAAGTAACATTTTTGAAAACTTTTAATGCATTATGATTTCTGTCTTTAAAATTATTTCTAAGCACTAAAATTATTGACACTTACTGTTCCTTTGGCCCACTCGTATACTACTGGCACCAAATAAAAATTGTACTGCTCCACAAATCCAGGATCTTCAATGCCATGCCTTAGCTGAGTATTGTAAATTTCTCTAGCAACTTCCTTAATTTCTTTAATTTTCTATAAAAATAAAAAGCAGTTTTTTAATAAGGGACAAACCATATATATATATTTATATTCTTAATTACTTAAGATCTGAACAATATTTGGGCTAAATTTTAAGTAGAGTATCTAATAGTTATACTTGAAATGAGATTAATGTTAAGTGAGAAAAAGGATATATTAGGAATTCATCTCAGTTTTTGCTTGGGGTGGGCAAGATTTTTGGGGGTATAGGTTTTCTTAAATTACAATTGTTGGTTGCATTTCAACACCACAAAAGCATTGTTCATTGAAAAAGCTTTTACCATGAGCAAGTTACTGGGAGCTTCTAGTTTGCTGTCATCACACCTTTGTTGAAAAACCATGCATGATAACAAAGCAGCCACTTCTTCAGGGGGGCAGTCAGTGTTGAAAACAGACTTCACAAGAAGCTCAGTGATCAAAAGTTCGTGATTGCTCATCTCTCTAGCTACTGATCCTTTCAGTTGGACAGTCTCTTGATCATCAATGTACTGCAAGTCCTTGAGAACCTTGGAAATACAGCAAAGTTATGATGCTTCAGTAGAAGAAGACAGAATTCAGGAAAATGTTTTCCAAAAGGATGTTTGCAGATTAAAACATAGAAGGTTGTGATAAATCTAATCATGTAATGAACCTTGAATAATTTATTTTCACAAAAGAAAATAAATTTAATGGATATTTTAAACAAATTGTGATATTTCTTTTTATGAAGTTCAAAGGTATTCCATTACAAATGAAATAAAATGAATGAGAAGTTTTTAGTTGAAAAATAATTACTTAGGTGCTTTTAAATATCAGTTCTCAAAAACATTCAGCTCTCTAAATATCTTACTCTTTTACGAGATTCATATTCTGGATGCAGTAATAGACTTTCCTCTGATAGCTTGTGGTTATATTCTTTTATACTGTCTTCCATTTGCATCAATGTGTAATGCTCTTCTAGCTGAAATGAAAATAAGACACACCAATGTCATGTAAAAGTTTAACTTAAGATATTAATATAAAGTAAAGCTGAGAAAATTCACTCACATGCTTGGAAAATTCTGGACACTTCACACATGTAAAATGCTCAAAGGACTTTTCCAAAGATTCATACATCACAACTTTGTCAACGAAATCTAAATCTCTGAGAGTTATACTGGCAGATGGAAAGCCATTTAAATTGGCTTCACACAAACAACAAATTTCTTGGAATACTGAGTTGATAATTGGTCCTGGATTTGATCTCCTGAAAACATTTTTAGTTAGTTGGTGATATTAATTGTTAAGTTTAGCTGTTGTACATGTTAGAATACAACAACTAAAAGGTTTTTTTTATCAACTTTTCACATCCCAACCCATAAAAAGTAAATATTAGGGAATAATACTATAGATATATTATTTAATTGTATCTTAAAACCAAGGTAATAAAAGGTAAAGGAGATAATAATTCATAGTTTTTCATGATAAGAAAATATTTTTTAACAAGTTTGAAATTTGAAAAATTGTAGCCATACAAACTTTTTAGAAAATCAGCCTCCCAGAAAGAATACTAGATTTTTTGCTACTGTTGAAATTTAAAACTAATTTTCATTACTATTTCAAAAGTATGCAATGCCTTATGATATTAACAAGTGTTTGTAAAAAGTGGTTATACACATATGTTTTGTACCAAAAGTAAAACAACCAGATGAGAGTATGTTTCAAAACTTCAAAGAAAATATCAGGAAAGAAAGAGAAAAGTCATTTTAGAATATTAATGAAAGTTGCAGAAAATAGTCGGAATATATTTACTAGAAGCTTACTTAGCTATACTAAGTTTAAAATACCTTACTCATACTTAAGATTTCATGATACATTGAAAATATTCAATTACTTATACATCAAAGTTTCATTCTTTTCAGACATATTACAAACAAACATCAACCTAAGCAGAATAAAGAGTAAGAGAGTTTGGCAGAGAAGAGGAACAGAATAGTTAGGCATTATATAAAAAGTATTAGATGAAAAGATAAAAAAGAATACTTAATCTACATAATTTTTAACAAAAAAGAGACCGACTTCAAAAATGCGCCTAAAAGTGAGAAATAATTTTTATCCAAAAAACAACAATACTATTTTTTAACATAATTTTTGAAGTCGAAACACTTTCACAATAAATTAACATTCCTTGCTAACTATGAAAATGTTTATTATATCATAATTTATGGGTAGAATAGTTTTTCTTTTTAAATTAATTTTCATAAGACTGCTCGCCATAAGATTTTGATTTATTTATTATAACTCCTCGGGTATCAGCTAGAAGGCGTTTAAATTAAAATGGGACCAACTTGAAAACAATTCTAATCTAATGCAACAAACCGCGTCCAAATCGGTCCAGTAGAACATACCAAAAGGGCCTGGCAAAGATTCAACATTTATATTCGACGAATTGATAACCTCCTCCTTTTTGAAGTCGGTAAAAAGGAAAATTGCAATAAATGGTAATCACGGTAACTAAAAACATTCAATTTTAAAACTCTTAGGAGTGTGTCAAGTAGAATTATTTGTTATTTAAGTTTTAAAACATTATTACTGGATAGGAATGATAAGTATACAAGTAGTGAAATTATCTTTTCATAAAAACACAAATATTCATGTATAGTATTAAAACATACATAGTTTGAAATCTTTTGCATTCTCTTTGTAAACCAACTTCGTCCACTCTCAGAACTTTGTTACCAATAACTTCTATATCACAAAATGTAATTGTCATGAGCTCAGGTACTTTCTCTTTGGGAAAAAATAACTTTTTGGTCCATGGTGAAATAGTGGAGGACTGACCATGTTTTTGGTCCAAATCTTGGGGCTTTTGGCCAATCGCAAGGAATTTGAAGTTATTGTCTTTTTCAATTGATATTAGAACACCAAACATATTTTGACAGTTTTGTTTGGACACAACAAGAATTCTTCCAGGCACAAAAAGTTTATTTGCAACAGCTTGAGAGCATTTCTTTTCCTGTAAAAAATAATAAATTGAGCACTGGGCATGTTTCACTAGAATCTTTTTTTTTTTCATTAATCAAATAAAAAATGTTGCAGGGGGAAAATTAGCATAGAGCAGCATTGTAATTAAAGATGAGATACAGAAGATATGGGCTATATTTTGTCCTACATACATAATGTATTCATTGAAATAAAGGAAGAAGAAAAAACATTGATAAGAGAAGCCAACAGACTTACCATAACTTCTTTCTTTAAATAACTCAATTCTCTTAAAGCAGCAATATATTTCACAAGGTCAATATCACACAAAGAACAATCTAGTTTTTTCAAGTTCGTTAAATTTCTTTTGGCCTCAATTAATAACTGACTGTACTTTTTTAATTGTTTTTGATTGTCTGATTCTCCAAAAGATCTCTTAATAACATCCTCAACTCTAAAAGTCTTAATTTTCAACAAATTGAGGATCATGCTGTAGGTTAGCTTGAATTGTGACTCCAGTTTAGTTGGTTTCCCCTGAAATAAGTTATCAATAAAAATATTTCATATAAAAATCAGAATAAATTCTAATTCAAATAAAAGTAATAAAAGATCTGCAAGGGGAATTTTTCTATACATTCTGTGTCACACAAGTGAAATTCTTTAAAAAGGTTAAAAATCATTCATTTAAAATCACAGATATTTTATAGCCTATTTTTAAATTCTCAATAGTTTTTTTTTTTTTTTTTTTTTGCACAGAAAAAATAATTCCTGCTTGGCCCTTAGCCTTAAATGATCCACAGTATTACAAATAAATAAACATTCCCAAGTTTATAAATAAATACATTAGTTATAAATTATTTTCGATTTTATGTATCTTTAGATTCTGGCTTGATGGGTGTATAAGTATATGTTTTGTTGGAGTTTAAAAAGTTTGGAGATCAGTACAGTATTATTGATAGGAACACATGAACTCCCATGGAAATCATAAAATCAAATAAGCTTCTGAATTTTCAAATAAAATATAACAGATACAATTCTAAATTTTTTTTCATATTCAGAATTATCAAATTGCCTTTCTACTCCCCTTCTCCTGACAGTAATAAATATTTATTGCCAGAAATACAAAAGCTTTAATCAAATAGATGATTTTCAACTTTTCTTACTCGTTTGTGCAACTGACAAAACTCTTAAAATTCAAAAAGATCCAGGCAGCTGGAGGGATAAGCTTTAAGTTTCAACATTAGGATTTTGTATTGCATGGGATGTGTGCATGCTGTGGTTTGAAATAATAATGTTTTTATTGGATCTGATGTCACATATTTCTAAATAAATATGAGTCATAGAAGTACAGTTTTTTGGACATTTTTATGTATTCCTCAAAAAGATTGGGCAGACATGTTGAAACCCCATGTATATATTTAACTGGCTGAGATTCTGCTATAAAATATAGGATTTATAAGTCAAAATGGTAGATGCATATTAGCTATGTATTTAATAGTATAGATAAAGTACATGTTTTGTTTCCTTTCATAAGTAAGTAACTTTCAGAAAACTAGCTTTTTTGGTAATGTAAAAAGATAATTAATTTAAGTAATGACTTTCTGAAAGTCAAACTTAATATACAAACTTACCAACATCATAAGGTTCAAATCAGATGACTCAGGAACAAATGCTTTGCATAGAAGTATCACAGTCCCTTTACTATCAAGCATACGTCTTCCAGCACGGCCAGCCATTTGAATATACTCAGAAGCTCTAAGATCCCGGAAGTTGAGACCATCAAATTTTTGGATGGAATCAAATATCACAGTTCTAGCTGGCATATTGACACCCATGGCAAATGTCTCTGTAGCAAAAAGCACCTAGAAACAACATACATACATTCAGAAAAATAAGTCAGAATGTGTGTGTGTGAGCCTACCATTTGAAATAAATATCAAGCCAAACACTTATGCTCTTCATTTATACAGAAACCGTCAAATTAGAAAAAAATGGAATTGTAAAGTACAAAACCATAGTTTGTCATACAGTCTATACCAAATGTTTATGCAAAACAATTTCCGAATGAAGCTTAAAGTATATTAATTTTTAATGGTAATAAACCATAGTTTTAAAATACTCTTCTGAACAACCAGTTAGAGGTTTAAACACAAGTCTTTTTATTCAAACTTTACAAAATGATGGGAACACATTTTCTTGTAAACAAAGTCTCATAAAGCAACAGAAGAAAAATATTATTGTATAATGTGTTCTTATGCAACAATATCTTTTAAAAGCTTCAAGTTGAAAAGAAATTATATTCAATTTTGTTTTTAAAAGGATTAAATATTTATATGCTTGATATGATTTGAAATAAGGTTAAATATGAGTCACATAAAGGACCAATTATATTTTCCATACGACCCCTAATATATAGAAAAATTATATTTTTCAAATAAAATATACTTTTAGTAATCCTTCTTTAAACAGCATTTCAACCACTTCTTTCAAAATAGGTAAAATTCCACTATGGTGAACACCATAACCTTGTTTTAGTTGCTCTCCCATCAACTGGACCTAAAAGCAAACTAATTTTACAACAATAAAAATTTAGAATGGCAAAAATTAATCAAGTAACTAGTTGCCCAATCATAAAACATGTTAAGTTAAATGATATAAACCTGGGGAAGTTCCCTGTCTTCTTTCTTCAGTTTGGATATCCAGTGATGAAATAATGTTGTAATTTTACCCCTCTCCTTTTCAGTTGTCAAGGGGATGCTATTTAACATTTCAGCATGGATGTTACACTTTTTCCTGGAGAAGGTAAAGCAAACAGCTGGGAGAAGGTCATTCTTTTTTAGGTAGCCAAGCAAACCAATGTAAATGTTCTTTTCCTAAATAGAAGACAAGACAAAAATATTGAGGGATGTCTTGCAAAAACAAATTCAATTTTCAGGAAAATAATCTGTGAAAGTTGATAATTATATTAAATTACATCATCATCATAAAAATTCTATGACATAAAAGTTGACAAGTGTTTGTAGCCCAATCACAAAAAGGAGACATCTTAAAATTACCTGTGGTCAAAAGAGGGGAAGGGTTCAGAAAAATCTCACCAGGGAAGGGGAGTCATTTAAAATCTCACATGAACTTTCAGTTTAGTTTAGAGAATATATGTTTTTTTCTTTTATCTCTTAGCACAAGTTTAAGAAAAATAAACACATTAGTCAAAAAAGTGAATCATTAGCTAGCCAGTTGTGAAAATTACAACATACAAGATAATGATTTTGATTTCAACAAATATTTGTATCAAAACTTTTATAATGTGTATGTTAAGCATTATGCCAACAAGACAAAACAAACAACATATAATATAAGGTAGATAGAAAACCTCATATGAGAATTTGAGGGGGAGGGGGGTCCAAGGGAAGGGAGGGATCCAAAATTTGGAAAAAAACACCTCACATAATTTTATGGATGTCCCCTAACTTATCAATTTATTATGTTTTCAGACACTGAAATCATATTATGCATTCTTACTTGAGCAACAGAAACATTGAACTTGTTGTATTTTGTTTTATCATCCTTTTTATCTTTTTTAGAGAGTAATGCCTTTTCATATCTAAAAAAGATTTTTTTTTAATTGAATCTACAGAATTTAGACCAACATCAATTCAAACTAAGCTAAATACACTCAAAAACTTACTCATTTTGTATGAACTTTCCTTGATTATTCACAACCAGAAACATGTTATTCTCAGATTTCCCAACACTACCAGTATAAAGATAGTGTTCCAAAGGAACTGGACGTTTTGGAGTACTGATCACATAAATTTTTCTCTTCTTAATGCCCCTAAAATAAGAGAAAATTTATAAAAATCAAGTTAATTTTGTAATCAAGTTGTATTTTTTTACACACAACTAGAAGATTTATTAACCCAAATATAAAGATAGCATAAGGACATGATTTAATAATATTTAAGTAATAAATAACTATGACAACTAATACAATTTAAATAACAATAATATACAATGGACTCTAACCGTCTGACGTCACACGGAACCAACACGTGACCTACTGAGCTTGCGATTGGTTACCACAGATACTACACTAGTAGATCTACTAGTGCAGTATCTGTGGTAACCAATTGCAAGCTCAGTTGTAGGTCACGTGTTGGTTCCGTGAAGTCTCGAACCAGATAGGCGGTTAGAGTCCATTTAAACAACATACTTTTAAGAAAAAATAAAAGAATAACAAAGGCTTTGTTTCAAAAATATTTTAATTCAAAATTAATAACAATTGTTAAAGGTAATAGTTAAATATATCATGACACAAATAGGTTATTTTAAACTAAAAATAGTAAAACATAAAATATAATTTAAAATAATAAGAAATATTTTACCACTATCTACCTTTTATAAAAAAGAAACAATGAAATAAAAGCATTACAATACTGACCCAAGCCATTCAGCAAATTCAGCTGTATTAGGGACAGTGGCACTTAACATGATTAAGTTCACATGATCTGGTAACATAATGAATACCTCCTCCCAAACAACACCACGCTAAGGATTAAAATTAGAATTAAAAGAAATGCCATTAACATGAACCAGCAAATACAGCAGATATTATATGACTATATAGTATACACCGAAGTTTTCCCAACTAAAATAAAAAACCCAATTTTTAAAGTAAGGCTCACCAAAGGCTTATCATAGAAGTAAAATGAAAAAAATATATACATGAATATGAGTATATGTCACTATAATAATAAAGAACAAAATAATGTGTTAACTGAAGTTAATTTTGCAGTTAAAACCCTTATTAAGAAACAGTTGTTTTAAGTCTGATTATAATTTTCATATTTCAACCAAATAATGATTACTTTTGAGATGACCCTCCTGATTTAAAGTAAAAGATTCTCAAACATCAAGAGTAAGTACATACTTCTAAATCATTGATGTAATGTACTTCATCAAATACAACCCACTCTAGCTCACGAATGACATCAGATCCATGGTATAACATGGACCTAAAAAACATGGAATGTAATACAATAATAAATATAATACTTAATTACTTTCTGTTTATTACAATAAATTTCAAATGAAAAAAGTTACCTTAAAATTTCAGTAGTCATTATAAGACAGAAAGCAGATTCATTTATTTGAACATCACCAGTAATCAAGCCCACATCTTGAAACTTTTCTTTAAAATCACCATATTTCTGATTAGATAGAGCTTTAATTGGTGAAGTATAAATAACCCTAAAATAAATTTTTAAAATTAATAACAGTAATTATAATAAGTAGCTTTTTCTCAGTGACAGGGATATGTGTATTCCATAGGGATTTCAAAGATTTTATAGGATAATTATTGGATGGTTACTGATATTTCTCATCCGTTTATTTTTCTGCATTTATTATACATTTGCTTTACAGTTTAGTTGATGTTGTAATTTTACTTTCCTAACATTGATAGATATTGCTAAGGAACCAGTTAAAGATCTTAAGATAAAACAAATTTTGACAAAAAAAAGGAAATAAAATAATAAATTTTAAAGCTTTTTTAATTACAGCTAAAAACAAAAATAACTCAAACTACAGTAATTTGAAACTATTAAATAAGACTGATTTTTATCTAAAAAAGCTATATTGGAAAAAGTTTGCCACAAAATTTTCAAAAGTTAGAAACTTATCCAAACAGTACTAATGAAGAAACTGATTACCTCGTGAGATTTTTCTTAGCTAAGGCAATAGCATATTCAGCAACTACCGTTTTTCCAGCAGAGGTATGAGCAGCTACAAACACACTTTCTTTTTTCTCAAGATGTATCACAGCTCTTTGTTGAAATGTGTCAAGGGTGAAATTATACTGTAAGTCAAATTATACATTTAGTAAAAACATTTCGCATCAAAATGAAATTTACAACAGACATCAATTTTTAAAAAAATGGAGTAAAATCTGATTCATAAAATACTTTTTTACAATGTTTTACTTAGGAATTGATTATGGATATAAGTACTGGGTCATTCCATGTCAAATCAACACACTTTTTGGCATGACCACCTCGGATTTTCTTGAAATTTGGTACACATGTTCTACTTATAGCAACTCTGAAAAGTACCAACTTTCATCAAAAAATATTAATTGGTTCTGGAATTACAGGTGCGTAAAATGGTCAAAAATGGGCCAAAAATGGATCAACATAAGTTCTTTAAAATGCTCTGGAGGATCTTCTAATTGGGTTACACAGATGAAATTGGTGTCATTTTAAAGTACTTTAAATGTTCTTTTTAATGGTGTAAAATGTACTATGGTGGTTTGAAAAATTATATATTTTACAAAACAAAATAGAATTAAAAGTTCGATTTCTTTCAAATGTACCACTTTTAAAATTTTGAAAAAAATTCCAGGAATAGGTAATATTATTGTAAATAATCTGGTAAAGTTATAGAATGGGACAAAAAGGGGATCAGTTTCAAAAACAACCAAAACCAAAATTCGATTTTTCTCATATCCCCTTAAAAAATTTTAAAACTAATTTTTTTCATTGATTGGAAGTGAGTTGAGTTGTATTTAACTGCTGTTGACAATAAACGCCCCTGCACAAACTTGGTGTAGCCCGGGCTTCATATTTACTTATGTACATTGTTACAATACAGTTGCCTGAATTAACATACAGGTTGAAAATATGAAGCCCGGGCTACACCAAGTTTGTGCAGGGGCATTTATTGTCAACAGCAGTTAAATACAACTCAACTCACTTCCAATTAATGGAAAAAAATTAGTTTTAAAATTTTTTAAGGGGATATGAGAAAAATCGAATTTTGGTTTTGGTTCTTTTTGACACTGATCCCCTTTTTGTCCCATTCTATAACTTTACCAGATTATTTACAATAATATTATCTATTCCTGGAATTTTTTTCAAAATTTTAAAAGTGGTACATTTGAAAGAAATCGAACTTTTAATTCTATTTTGTTTTGTAAAATATATAATTTTTCAAACCACCATAGTACATTTTACACCATTAAAAAGAACATTTAAAGTACTTTAAAATGACACCAATTTCATCTGTGTAACCCAATTAGAAAATCCTCTAGAGCATTTTAAAGAACTTATGTTGGTCCATTTTTGGCCCATTTTTGACCATTTTACGCACCTGTAATTCCAGAACCAATTAATATTTTTTGATGAAAGTTGGTACTTTTCAGAGTTGCTATAAGTAGAACATGTGTACCAAATTTCAAGA
Source organism: Tetragnatha montana (assembly GCA_963680715.1). Lineage (NCBI taxonomy): Eukaryota > Metazoa > Arthropoda > Arachnida > Araneae > Tetragnathidae > Tetragnatha > Tetragnatha montana. Next base: position 24,207,194 of record OY796683.1, read on the forward strand.
AAATCCGAGGTGGTCATGCCAAAAAGTGTGTTGATTTGACATGGAATGACCCTACTACAGAAATATCAGTAACATGAATTACAAAAATTAAGTAGTATAACATTAAACACTGAAACATGCTAATGCTAAAAAAAACAATGGTCCTTTTAGTCCTTTAGTAATGGTTTCATAGCAATAACTGAAAAATAAATTTTAATCAGACATAAAATTATTTTTTATTAAGACATAAAAATTAAAATATGCACATTGGTAATTTCTCTATCATAATGTAGATTTTTTTACTTACTTCACAGGCCATATGGGGTACTTTTTCTTCAAAGTTTTCAACGGGACGATTAACGTCCTCAATAACAGCCCATTCAAAGTTAGCAGATGGTTTTGCCTCATCTGTTTTACTAATGTTTAAAACAGGTAAAGATTCCTACGCAAAATTAATTAATAAATATGTTAATATCTGTATCCTCAAATTCATATCCTTTAAAGATACTTTTATCAAAAAATCATCATTATCATTTATCATTTTTAAGTCTCAAATCTATATATTTAAATATGAATAAGAAGTTTAAAACATGAAATTTTCTAAATTTAAATTTAATACTTTGATTATAAATTTTAATAAAAAGTGCCACATTTAAAACAGCATTATAATTATATTTCCTAAAACATCAGATAATTAGAAAAAATCTATACTTAAACTTTGAGAAATTAAATATTAAATCCAAAAATCTTACCAACTTTTGGAAGGTATCATCTTCATCAGGTTTCTCTGTTTCTTGGCTAGCAAGAGTCTGAAATAACAAGATAGCATTGAATCCTTCTTTATACTACCTTACCTATATTTTTTCTGGTGCCTTTTAACCACCAGATAGGTCAGTAGTTGTAAAGCCATTTGATAACTACAATTTAAATAAATTAACTCAAAATTTAATGATTGTATGGCATTAGACTAAAAAACTGCTTTTGAAACATTCAGCATATAAATAAAATCATTAAATGTTTTGATTTTGCAAACAACATTTTTAAACACAATCCCACTGAATCTGTAAATTATAATTACTACAAAAAACTATTCAACTTTACATTTTCAAGGTTAATTTCTTCTTGTTTATCTTCAGTGTCATCTAATGCTAGCATTTCAAAATCAAGTGTATCGTTCATAGCCAGTACTTCAGACAGGTATATTTTTTGAGGCTGTGAATGAATGTAATCTGCTTGTTCATATGATTTCCGCTCAAACTTCATTCCACATTCAAAACCAGGGGGAGTATCCATTAAATCTGTTTAAATGAGTAAAAAAATCAATTAACCCCTTAACACTCAAATAAATTTTGAGAAAATGGTCATTAAAGTGCCCATTTCTTATTCAAGAACATTGTGTAAAAATAAGTTAATGAACAATATATGACTTTTGAAATGGATTCTTTTAATCTTTTAGAAACATTACTATTGAATACCTGCATAACGGCTCTTACACGTGAGCAAGAAATAGAAAGCAAACGCTCATCACGTGTGAGATCCATGTGCTGAGGAGGGAGGGTGTTAAGTCTCTAATTTTACAGAGTTTTCTTTAGTTAAGGGAAGGGGATCTCTTTTGAAAAAGTAATACAATTAGTTTAATGTTAAGTAGTAGCAATGTGACGTAATGCGATTAATACTCAGCTAATACAGTAATCATGTAATTTTAATCAAAGAAAACTTTGGAGTGAAAATTTGGGGGAGAAAAAGTGAAAAGGAAACAAAAGCTTGAGAAGTACTAAAGTGCTTGGGATGTTTAATAGTTTAAGGATGAGTAAACTTTTTCATGTAGGTTATTTTAGTAGGTAGGTGAGTTATTTTTTATTTTACAAAATGGAACATAAGTAAAAGCATGACAAAAATAATGAAATGAGGATATGTACTGTTAATTAAATAAAATGGTTAATTTTAAGACATTTCAAAGAAGGAATAGCAAAAATTAGTAAAAATAAACTACCTTCTTCAAAAAGAGATGAATCCAAGCTACCATCTTTCAATAAATCAACCCAAGGTTCATCCATTCCACCAGGCCAAAATGGATAGCTGCTTGAGCTTCCCTTCACACCTGCTTCTGGAGGACCAGGAGCTCTAGTCATAGAAGATGATGTGGTGTGAGTTCCCCCTATTTCTTTGACTTCCTACAGAAAATCAGTGAATTAAACTATGTGTGGCCCTTCTGCAATACATACTATAATCAACTTAATAGAATTAAACGTAATGTAACAACAGACTTAAAACAGACCCTCATCATCATTTCAACTTTAATGAATTCCCAAAATTTTTCTGCAATAGGAATTCTTAACTGTACCTGTGATTGTTAAAGAATTTTTATATAATATTACATTATATAGTTAGGTTATACAGTCTATTTGAATTTGGACTTTCTGTTAGATGCACTTGGGTTAAAGGTTTATACGTAAGTTTTGTGTATTGTGTTAGCTTAAATCTTTTATTCATACTATATTATTCAATGGCCTTGGGGTTCAGCTGTCACTTTTTGCAACAGTTTCAGAAAGGCTATTGACAGAGTGAGATGTTGGGCAGACCCTCTGACAGGCGTGAAGCCAGAGGGGGGGATTTGGGGATATATCCCCCCCCCAAATTCAGAAAGTTACCTTTTTTGACCATAGAAAAGGAATAAATTTACCCCATATCCCCTCTTGAAATTGCAATATCCCCCTCCGAAAATTTTTTCTGGCTTGAGAATTGGATAAAGATTGGTCCACTTAAAAAAATTTATTTAAATATAACTTATGACATGTTTATTGTGTTTCAAATATTTATGTATCGCAGATAGTTTTTTGTTTAATTGTGAGTGAGGCAGTTAAAATATTACAAAAGCATGTAAGAGTGGAGAGGGTTTTCAATTTTTGTTTGCTCACAATGGAGGAGGGGGTAAAAAAATACCAAAACCAACCAACTTACATCTTATTTGATTAACCTCTGCTTCTTTAATTGAAAAAGCAGTTTACTTGCCTAAGCTTACATACTATTTATAACATGGTAAAATCTAAAATTCACCTGATGTGTCATACAAGTAAAATACAACTCACCAGGTTTAATATTTAAGAAGTAAAAAGCTATAAAGATAAGGAAATGTAACTTTAGATAAAAATTCACACTGCAAATGAAAAACTTTCTTTACTTGGAAAGAAAAATATCCAAAAACTTACTTCAGAAAAACCCAAGAGCTTCCCAGTCATCATATCTCGCTTAACATTCAGTGTTGTTTGAAGAGGACATAAATTAATGGAATAAAGAGATGAAACATCTGGTTTGAAAGGAACCAGCCTGAAAAATATTTACTTTATATTTCATCATCAAAAGATGCAAGTTAATCTCTTTTTTTTTATTTATATTACAACTGAACAAATAACATGAATCCCTTTCAAATACATTGAGATATTTCTTCAAAAAAGTAATAATTTTTTGCAGTGCCAAATTAATTTAACTACATTTTAACTTAAATTAAAATATAAAAAAAAATTATGTAAACTTAATCCCCTAGTCATAATTTTAAGATTTTAAGATCCAATGTAGTGTAGGTATAGTAAAATCTACTAATTATTAAGAATAGAGAACAAAGAAGAGAGAAAGAAAAAACATACATTTCCATATATAAGCTAGGAAATTTTGGTAATAATTACAATACTAAAGTGGGGGTTCGGCTTATATATGGATCTGACAATCTTGGTAAAGTAATAAGTACTTTTCTGTTGACCAATCATTATATCATAATCAATCAATGTGTAAAAGAATCTTGTTTATGATGAGAAAGGTAAATAAAACATTCAAGAGAAAGAGAGGCGTATGAGAATCTTGAAATTTTGGGACTATTATCCTAAATGAAGTTTAAAGATATTTCTGGCACATTACTTGGATAATATAGATGCACAAGCACACGCCAAGTGCGAAAAACTTATATTAGGATTATACAGAAAATATTTTTTTAACTTAAATATTTGATAAATAAATTGATTTCCTCTTACTGTTGTAGCTAAAGAAGCATTATCACAGTACCTAGGTAAATACTGAGACAGTAAATGTGCTTTATATCAATAGTTAAAGTACTTGGGACACCTAATTAATCTGCAGAAAATATTTGAAAAAAAAATGTGCATGGAAAGATTTTTTACATCCAAGTCTGATCCCTGGCAGTAAAATAGTACTAAAAATACCTTTGTTAATGCAGTATTATAAACGATTGTATTTAATGGGTTAGGTAATTTAATAGTGACTAATATACAGATTTTAAATTTACATTTAAGGTAAATTTTAGGAAGTAATACACTTTCTTTGTTTATATACTGTAGATGAAAAATACATTACCTTTGAACAGCATCTAAATGAAGAATGGGTAGCTTCTCTGGATTTTCCAAAAATGAATTTAATATAGATTTGGTGTCAGGTAATATAGGAGGAAGTCCATTTGGAAGTTTCTAAAATGCAAAATATTTAGAATTATATCTTGACATAAAATGGATTTGATGAATACTGAAACAAGAAAAGAGTATAAGTAGTAATAGGAGTAGTTTAAGGTAATATATTATTTTGCCTTGAGGAATACAAATTTTTCATTTCTGTAGTCATCTTTGAATAGTGCTGCCACTTTGAGTAACTGCAACCTCTCTGGCCTTAGTAAAACCACTTAAAGGTAAAAAAAAATCCTGTTCTCTCCATCTCAATAAAGTTTCAAAAGAAAAAAAATTAGATAAATCATTATACTGGATTAGTATTTGCCTATTGCATATGAACGAATTATTCTTTTGACACTTGTTCCAAAACATTTAGGCCACTACATCTAAATTCCAGGACACTTTTAAGGCATATCCAGAAAAGTCTAGAAGTACAAAACCATTTTGTTACTTTTTTAAATTAAAGTGGTATTTTAAAACTTTATATAATATTTTCTTCAGACACATAGCATAAATCAAACATATTTGAACAGAATAGTTTTAACAAGATCACCATGCATTTGTATCAAAACTTTTGCAATGTGTATGTTAAGTGTCATGCTGATAAGATGAACCAAACGTGGGTAAAATATATCAAAAGGCACAGCTGGAATAAGAGTCCTCCATTTGGCGACTCGCATTGCGGTTGCCAAGTTGGCAGTATATCACGATTAGTTAGTGTATGTATAGTTGGCGATCATGGTGCGATTACCAAATTGAGGACTCTTATTCTAGCTGATCCGAAATTAGTTTGTTCAAAAGTAATAGAATTAAGTAATAGTGAAATAGCGCTATTTCACAGGGAATCAGAAAATCAGCCAAAATTTCAGATGAGAGTTCAAAACACCATTTGACATCCCATGCAATTTACAATTTTTAGCTCAAAAAAGTTTTCCGTTATTGTAATGAAACACACCCTATTTCAAAATAGAAAGATTAAGCATTTTATTTACATAAGGAGGGATAATACCTATTCCTACACTGATTCAAAATTGTTTTATAAAATAATTGAAACCCTTAAAATTTTTCTGAAATAGCATAAAAATATAAAAATTACATGGGACATAAAAAGTAAATTTAAATAAGATGAAGACCACTTTGGCGATGAAGATAAACAACAGTATTTTGGTCGGTATCTTATCTACTTACCGAAACACTTAAACGTTTTTTTCCAGAAATGGGTCTGATATCAATTTCACCATTCTCTCCTAAAGAAAGTACTTCCAAGTCTTTTGAAATTTTAAACTGTTCTGATTCTAAATCCATCTGAAGATACAATCAAATAAAATAAGTCATTTAATGCAACTCTAGTATTTAAACGAATTTTTAGAACTAATGTGTTTGAAATCAGAAATTGAAATCTCTCACCTTGATATTCAATAATAAAAACACTGAAGATCAAATTCTATTGTGTCATTTTTATGACATAAATATACCAAAAGATACACTTCAATAACGTGTCAGCTCCAAAATAAACAAAAGTGTAAACAATTCGGCATCGGCAGACGAATTTTTCATTGCTGCCAAATTGCAAATCATAAACATAAGTATTGAATAATTATCATTTTGCTACCGGCAGGGAAAGTTTAGGGAAAAGTTCCTTGATCTGGGGAAAAATAACAGTATCCCTAAAATTTTAATGTTGCGAGATAAAAATAATTTGTTGGTGTTTTTTTTTTAGGTTTTAGTGTTTTTTAGTTTTTTTTTTTTTAAAGGTGTAGTGTTCGGTAGTCGGTAAACTACTTTTAACCCTACAGTGCATACTGTATCCATTTGGCTACACGACATTTTTCCCCATTTTCTATTCAAATTTCCATTTCCATGCAATAAGTACAAAAAATATAACACTTCATTGTATTAGCACTTTAGACTGCCAGTAGATGGCAGCAGGGGTACTATTTTGAGACATTTGTTAGTAGCTAGTGAGATGTAAGTTTCGACACAAAAAACGCCAAAATAAAAGGACCTATAAATTAAAATAATAATTTTTTTCAGCTTGAAAAAAAACGTTTTCAAAAGATAGGTTGTTTTTTTATATTTTTAGAGCATTTGGTTTTATTTCACTTCACTATTAATTTCACAAGGGACACAAATTAATTTCACAAGGACAAAGTTTTTTGTGAATTTAAGGTAGAAAAAAATTAAATTAATTTTTTTTAGTACTTTTCTACTATTTTACACCATAATAGAAGTCAAATAAATGATTTTCAAGTGAATTTAAAAAATCGTGCATTGTAGGGTTAAAATTTAATTTTGTTTTTAAAAAATTTAGTATTAAAGTAATTTAAAACTTTTAAAGTACCACGAAATAATGAAATATATGAACTTATGTATTTAATTTAAACCCATTTCCATTGAATTAACACATTTAGCGTACCTTAGCGCTAAGTACCAATCGGATGGAGTATAAATTGCATTTATTATTATTATTAATTTAACCCAGTATATACTGTATGTAATAAATAAAAGTAATTTAAAATTCTAATTAGTATTTTAGTAGTCTAATAGTAGTAGTAGTTAACAGCATTGCATTCTGCAATAAGATAACACGATTTTATCAAAATAACAAAAAAACAAATAAGAAATTTTGAAACATTCAAAATAAAATACAATAGGAGTAAATAATTTTAATTAACAAATTAGGAAACAAAAATTATCATTATTATAATGCAATTAAGGGTAATTACGAATATATTCAATGAGAAATATATAACGAATATATTCAATGAATCACACGAGCTGGTTTTTTGTCATCTGCACTTTTCTTTTTTATGACTGTTTTAATTTCATCGACCCCCTAACGACCCCTAAACCTTCGTTGACCCCCCAATCGACCCATAGAGCTTCAACGACCCCCTGGGGACCCCCAGCCCTGTGTTCTAGTACTGGTTTCGCTAAAAGCTTTTCGCGCAGGCTTTTCGCTCCAAGGGCGCTTTTCCGCTTTTCGCAGGCAAGGAGGCTCCCTGCTTAGTTTCCCCTGCTTAGTTAGCCTCCTTGCTCTCAAACCCTGGTTGCTAGCGGGTCACGTAGAGTTTCGGGGCTGGGGTTCTCGAGCGTTCCTCCCTGCTTAGTGGGCTTTTCCCACTAAGGAAGGAGGGGCAGGGGGAGAGCCAGGGGGGTGTAGGGAGGGGCACTAACCAGAACCCCAGCCCCGGTGTAGGGAGGGTGTAGGGAGGGGCAGCTGCCCCTCCCTACACCCCCCTGGCTCTCCCCCTGCTTTTCGCTTTTCGCGCGAAAAGCCCACTAAGCAGGGAGGAACGCTCGAGAACCCCAGCCCCGGATCTCTAAGTGACCCGCTAGCAACCAGGGTTCGAGAGCAAGGAGGCTCCCTGCTTAGTGGGCTTTTCGCGCGAAAAGCCCACTAAGCAGGGAGGAACGCTCGAGAACCCCAGCCCCGGATCTCTAAGTGACCCGCTAGCAACCAGGGTTCGAGAGCAAGGAGGCTCCCTGCTTAGTGGGCTTTTCGCGCGAAAAGCCCACTAAGCAGGGAGGAACGCTCGAGAACCCCAGCCCCGGATCTCTAAGTGACCCGCTAGCAACCAGGGTTCGAGAGCAAGGAGGCTCCCTGCTTAGTGGGCTTTTCGCGCGAAAAGCCCACTAAGCAGGGAGGAACGCTCGAGAACCCCAGCCCCGGATCTCTAAGTGACCCGCTAGCAACCAGGGTTCGAGAGCAAGGAGGCTCCCTGCTTAGTGGGCTTTTCGCGCGAAAAGCCCACTAAGCAGGGAGGAACGCTCGAGAACCCCAGCCCCGGATCTCTAAGTGACCCGCTAGCAACCAGGGTTCGAGAGCAAGGAGGCTCCCTGCTTAGTGGGCTTTTCGCGCGAAAAGCCCACTAAGCAGGGAGGAACGCTCGAGAACCCCAGCCCCGGATCTCTAAGTGACCCGCTAGCAACCAGGGTTCGAGAGCAAGGAGGCTCCCTGCTTAGTGGGCTTTTCGCGCGAAAAGCCCACTAAGCAGGGAGGAACGCTCGAGAACCCCAGCCCCGGATCTCTAAGTGACCCGCTAGCAACCAGGGTTCGAGAGCAAGGAGGCTCCCTGCTTAGTGGGCTTTTCGCGCGAAAAGCCCACTAAGCAGGGAGGAACGCTCGAGAACCCCAGCCCCGGATCTCTAAGTGACCCGCTAGCAACCAGGGTTCGAGAGCAAGGAGGCTCCCTGCTTAGTGGGCTTTTCGCGCGAAAAGCCCACTAAGCAGGGAGGAACGCTCGAGAACCCCAGCCCCGGATCTCTAAGTGACCCGCTAGCAACCAGGGTTCGAGAGCAAGGAGGCTCCCTGCTTAGTGGGCTTTTCGCGCGAAAAGCCCACTAAGCAGGGAGGAACGCTCGAGAACCCCAGCCCCGGATCTCTAAGTGACCCGCTAGCAACCAGGGTTCGAGAGCAAGGAGGCTCCCTGCTTAGTGGGCTTTTCGCGCGAAAAGCCCACTAAGCAGGGAGGAACGCTCGAGAACCCCAGCCCCGGATCTCTAAGTGACCCGCTAGCAACCAGGGTTCGAGAGCAAGGAGGCTCCCTGCTTAGTGGGCTTTTCGCGCGAAAAGCCCACTAAGCAGGGAGGAACGCTCGAGAACCCCAGCCCCGGATCTCTAAGTGACCCGCTAGCAACCAGGGTTCGAGAGCAAGGAGGCTCCCTGCTTAGTGGGCTTTTCGCGCGAAAAGCCCACTAAGCAGGGAGGAACGCTCGAGAACCCCAGCCCCGGATCTCTAAGTGACCCGCTAGCAACCAGGGTTCGAGAGCAAGGAGGCTCCCTGCTTAGTGGGCTTTTCGCGCGAAAAGCCCACTAAGCAGGGAGGAACGCTCGAGAACCCCAGCCCCGGATCTCTAAGTGACCCGCTAGCAACCAGGGTTCGAGAGCAAGGAGGCTCCCTGCTTAGTGGGCTTTTCGCGCGAAAAGCCCACTAAGCAGGGAGGAACGCTCGAGAACCCCAGCCCCGGATCTCTAAGTGACCCGCTAGCAACCAGGGTTCGAGAGCAAGGAGGCTCCCTGCTTAGTGGGCTTTTCGCGCGAAAAGCCCACTAAGCAGGGAGGAACGCTCGAGAACCCCAGCCCCGGATCTCTAAGTGACCCGCTAGCAACCAGGGTTCGAGAGCAAGGAGGCTCCCTGCTTAGTGGGCTTTTCGCGCGAAAAGCCCACTAAGCAGGGAGGAACGCTCGAGAACCCCAGCCCCGGATCTCTAAGTGACCCGCTAGCAACCAGGGTTCGAGAGCAAGGAGGCTCCCTGCTTAGTGGGCTTTTCGCGCGAAAAGCCCACTAAGCAGGGAGGAACGCTCGAGAACCCCAGCCCCGGATCTCTAAGTGACCCGCTAGCAACCAGGGTTCGAGAGCAAGGAGGCTCCCTGCTTAGTGGGCTTTTCGCGCGAAAAGCCCACTAAGCAGGGAGGAACGCTCGAGAACCCCAGCCCCGGATCTCTAAGTGACCCGCTAGCAACCAGGGTTCGAGAGCAAGGAGGCTCCCTGCTTAGTGGGCTTTTCGCGCGAAAAGCCCACTAAGCAGGGAGGAACGCTCGAGAACCCCAGCCCCGGATCTCTAAGTGACCCGCTAGCAACCAGGGTTCGAGAGCAAGGAGGCTCCCTGCTTAGTGGGCTTTTCGCGCGAAAAGCCCACTAAGCAGGGAGGAACGCTCGAGAACCCCAGCCCCGGATCTCTAAGTGACCCGCTAGCAACCAGGGTTCGAGAGCAAGGAGGCTCCCTGCTTAGTGGGCTTTTCGCGCGAAAAGCCCACTAAGCAGGGAGGAACGCTCGAGAACCCCAGCCCCGGATCTCTAAGTGACCCGCTAGCAACCAGGGTTCGAGAGCAAGGAGGCTCCCTGCTTAGTGGGCTTTTCGCGCGAAAAGCCCACTAAGCAGGGAGGAACGCTCGAGAACCCCAGCCCCGGATCTCTAAGTGACCCGCTAGCAACCAGGGTTCGAGAGCAAGGAGGCTCCCTGCTTAGTGGGCTTTTCGCGCGAAAAGCCCACTAAGCAGGGAGGAACGCTCGAGAACCCCAGCCCCGGATCTCTAAGTGACCCGCTAGCAACCAGGGTTCGAGAGCAAGGAGGCTCCCTGCTTAGTGGGCTTTTCGCGCGAAAAGCCCACTAAGCAGGGAGGAACGCTCGAGAACCCCAGCCCCGGATCTCTAAGTGACCCGCTAGCAACCAGGGTTCGAGAGCAAGGAGGCTCCCTGCTTAGTGGGCTTTTCGCGCGAAAAGCCCACTAAGCAGGGAGGAACGCTCGAGAACCCCAGCCCCGGATCTCTAAGTGACCCGCTAGCAACCAGGGTTCGAGAGCAAGGAGGCTCCCTGCTTAGTGGGCTTTTCGCGCGAAAAGCCCACTAAGCAGGGAGGAACGCTCGAGAACCCCAGCCCCGGATCTCTAAGTGACCCGCTAGCAACCAGGGTTCGAGAGCAAGGAGGCTCCCTGCTTAGTGGGCTTTTCGCGCGAAAAGCCCACTAAGCAGGGAGGAACGCTCGAGAACCCCAGCCCCGGATCTCTAAGTGACCCGCTAGCAACCAGGGTTCGAGAGCAAGGAGGCTCCCTGCTTAGTGGGCTTTTCGCGCGAAAAGCCCACTAAGCAGGGAGGAACGCTCGAGAACCCCAGCCCCGGATCTCTAAGTGACCCGCTAGCAACCAGGGTTCGAGAGCAAGGAGGCTCCCTGCTTAGTGGGCTTTTCGCGCGAAAAGCCCACTAAGCAGGGAGGAACGCTCGAGAACCCCAGCCCCGGATCTCTAAGTGACCCGCTAGCAACCAGGGTTCGAGAGCAAGGAGGCTCCCTGCTTAGTGGGCTTTTCGCGCGAAAAGCCCACTAAGCAGGGAGGAACGCTCGAGAACCCCAGCCCCGGATCTCTAAGTGACCCGCTAGCAACCAGGGTTCGAGAGCAAGGAGGCTCCCTGCTTAGTGGGCTTTTCGCGCGAAAAGCCCACTAAGCAGGGAGGAACGCTCGAGAACCCCAGCCCCGGATCTCTAAGTGACCCGCTAGCAACCAGGGTTCGAGAGCAAGGAGGCTCCCTGCTTAGTGGGCTTTTCGCGCGAAAAGCCCACTAAGCAGGGAGGAACGCTCGAGAACCCCAGCCCCGGATCTCTAAGTGACCCGCTAGCAACCAGGGTTCGAGAGCAAGGAGGCTCCCTGCTTAGTGGGCTTTTCGCGCGAAAAGCCCACTAAGCAGGGAGGAACGCTCGAGAACCCCAGCCCCGGATCTCTAAGTGACCCGCTAGCAACCAGGGTTCGAGAGCAAGGAGGCTCCCTGCTTAGTGGGCTTTTCGCGCGAAAAGCCCACTAAGCAGGGAGGAACGCTCGAGAACCCCAGCCCCGGATCTCTAAGTGACCCGCTAGCAACCAGGGTTCGAGAGCAAGGAGGCTCCCTGCTTAGTGGGCTTTTCGCGCGAAAAGCCCACTAAGCAGGGAGGAACGCTCGAGAACCCCAGCCCCGGATCTCTAAGTGACCCGCTAGCAACCAGGGTTCGAGAGCAAGGAGGCTCCCTGCTTAGTGGGCTTTTCGCGCGAAAAGCCCACTAAGCAGGGAGGAACGCTCGAGAACCCCAGCCCCGGATCTCTAAGTGACCCGCTAGCAACCAGGGTTCGAGAGCAAGGAGGCTCCCTGCTTAGTGGGCTTTTCGCGCGAAAAGCCCACTAAGCAGGGAGCCTCCTTGCTCTCGAACCCTGGTTGCTAGCGGGTCACTTAGAGATCCGGGGCTGGGGTTCTCGAGCGTTCCTCCCTGCTTAGTGGGCTTTTCGCGCGAAAAGCCCACTAAGCAGGGAGGAACGCTCGAGAACCCCAGCCCCGGATCTCTAAGTCCTAAACCCCTCAAGTTTGGAAGTTTGGAAGTTTGGAAGTTTGGAAGTTTGGAAGTTTGGAAGTTTGGAAGTTTGGAAGTTTGGAAGTTTGGAAGTTTGGAAGTTTGGAAGTTTGGAAGTTTGGAAGTTTGGAAGTTTGGAAGTTTGGAAGTTTGGAAGTTTGGAAGTTTGGAAGTTTGGAAGTTTGGAAGTTTGGAAGTTTGGAAGTTTGGAAGTTTGGAAGTTTGGAAGTTTGGAAGTTTGGAAGTTTGGAAGTTTGGAAGTTTGGAAGTTTGGAAGTTTGGAAGTTTGGAAGTTTGGAAGTTTGGAAGTTTGGAAGTTTGGAAGTTTGGAAGTTTGGAAGTTTGGAAGTTTGGAAGTTTGGAAGTTTGGAAGTTTGGAAGTTTGGAAGTTTGGAAGTTTGGAAGTTTGGAAGTTTGGAAGTTTGGAAGTTTGGAAGTTTGGAAGTTTGGAAGTTTGGAAGTTTGGAAGTTTGGAAGTTTGGAAGTTTGGAAGTTTGGAAGTTTGGAAGTTTGGAAGTTTGGAAGTTTGGAAGTTTGGAAGTTTGGAAGTTTGGAAGTTTGGAAGTTTGGAAGTTTGGAAGTTTGGAAGTTTGGAAGTTTGGAAGTTTGGAAGTTTGGAAGTTTGGAAGTTTGGAAGTTTGGAAGTTTGGAAGTTTGGAAGTTTGGAAGTTTGGAAGTTTGGAAGTTTGGAAGTTTGGAAGTTTGGAAGTTTGGAAGTTTGGAAGTTTGGAAGTTTGGAAGTTTGGAAGTTTGGAAGTTTGGAAGTTTGGAAGTTTGGAAGTTTGGAAGTTTGGAAGTTTGGAAGTTTGGAAGTTTGGAAGTTTGGAAGTTTGGAAGTTTGGAAGTTTGGAAGTTTGGAAGTTTGGAAGTTTGGAAGTTTGGAAGTTTGGAAGTTTGGAAGTTTGGAAGTTTGGAAGTTTGGAAGTTTGGAAGTTTGGAAGTTTGGAAGTTTGGAAGTTTGGAAGTTTGGAAGTTTGGAAGTTTGGAAGTTTGGAAGTTTGGAAGTTTGGAAGTTTGGAAGTTTGGAAGTTTGGAAGTTTGGAAGTTTGGAAGTTTGGAAGTTTGGAAGTTTGGAAGTTTGGAAGTTTGGAAGTTTGGAAGTTTGGAAGTTTGGAAGTTTGGAAGTTTGGAAGTTTGGAAGTTTGGAAGTTTGGAAGTTTGGAAGTTTGGAAGTTTGGAAGTTTGGAAGTTTGGAAGTTTGGAAGTTTGGAAGTTTGGAAGTTTGGAAGTTTGGAAGTTTGGAAGTTTGGAAGTTTGGAAGTTTGGAAGTTTGGAAGTTTGGAAGTTTGGAAGTTTGGAAGTTTGGAAGTTTGGAAGTTTGGAAGTTTGGAAGTTTGGAAGTTTGGAAGTTTGGAAGTTTGGAAGTTTGGAAGTTTGGAAGTTTGGAAGTTTGGAAGTTTGGAAGTTTGGAAGTTTGGAAGTTTGGAAGTTTGGAAGTTTGGAAGTTTGGAAGTTTGGAAGTTTGGAAGTTTGGAAGTTTGGAAGTTTGGAAGTTTGGAAGTTTGGAAGTTTGGAAGTTTGGAAGTTTGGAAGTTTGGAAGTTTGGAAGTTTGGAAGTTTGGAAGTTTGGAAGTTTGGAAGTTTGGAAGTTTGGAAGTTTGGAAGTTTGGAAGTTTGGAAGTTTGGAAGTTTGGAAGTTTGGAAGTTTGGAAGTTTGGAAGTTTGGAAGTTTGGAAGTTTGGAAGTTTGGAAGTTTGGAAGTTTGGAAGTTTGGAAGTTTGGAAGTTTGGAAGTTTGGAAGTTTCCAACAACTTCCAAGACTTACAAACCTCCAGACTACTTCCAAGACTTACAAACCTCCAGACAACTTCCAAGACTTACAAACCTCCAGACAACTTCCAAGACTTACAAACCTCCAGACAACTTCCAAACTTACAAACCTCCAGACAACTTCCAAACTTACAAACCTCCAGACAACTTCCAAACTTACAAACCTCCAGACAACTTCCAAACTTACAAACCTCCAGACAACTTCCAAACTTACAAACCTCCAGACAACTTCCAAACTTACAAACCTCCAGACAACTTCCAAACTTACAAACCTCCAGACAACTTCCAAACTTACAAACCTCCAGACAACTTCCAAACTTACAAACCTCCAGACAACTTCCAAACTTACAAACCTCCAGACTACTTCCAAACTTACAAACCTCCAGACTACTTCCAAACTTACAAACCTCCAGACTACTTCCAAACTTACAAACCTCCAGACTACTTCCAAACTTACAAACCTCCAGACTACTTCCAAACTTACAAACCTCCAGACTACTTCCAAACTTACAAACCTCCAGACTACTTCCAAACTTACAAACCTCCAGACTACTTCCAAACTTACAAACCTCCAGACTACTTCCAAACTTACAAACCTCCAGACTACTTCCAAACTTACAAACCTCCAGACTACTTCCAAACTTACAAACCTCCAGACTACTTCCAAACTTACAAACCTCCAGACTACTTCCAAACTTACAAACCTCCAGACTACTTCCAAACTTACAAACCTCCAGACTACTTCCAAACTTACAAACCTCCAGACTACTTCCAAACTTACAAACCTCCAGACTACTTCCAAACTTACAAACCTCCAGACTACTTCCAAACTTACAAACCTCCAGACTACTTCCAAACTTACAAACCTCCAGACTACTTCCAAACTTACAAACCTCCAGACTACTTCCAAACTTACAAACCTCCAGACTACTTCCAAACTTACAAACCTCCAGACTACTTCCAAACTTACAAACCTCCAGACTACTTCCAAACTTACAAACCTCCAGACTACTTCCAAACTTACAAACCTCCAGACTACTTCCAAACTTACAAACCTCCAGACTACTTCCAAACTTACAAACCTCCAGACTACTTCCAAACTTACAAACCTCCAGACTACTTCCAAACTTACAAACCTCCAGACTACTTCCAAACTTACAAACCTCCAGACTACTTCCAAACTTACAAACCTCCAGACTACTTCCAAACTTACAAACCTCCAGACTACTTCCAAACTTACAAACCTCCAGACTACTTCCAAACTTACAAACCTCCAGACTACTTCCAAACTTACAAACCTCCAGACTACTTCCAAACTTACAAACCTCCAGACTACTTCCAAACTTACAAACCTCCAGACTACTTCCAAACTTACAAACCTCCAGACTACTTCCAAACTTACAAACCTCCAGACTACTTCCAAACTTACAAACCTCCAGACTACTTCCAAACTTACAAACCTCCAGACTACTTCCAAACTTACAAACCTCCAGACTACTTACAAACCTCCAGACTACTTACAAACTTACAAACCTCCAGACTACTTACAAACCTCCAGACTACTTCCAAACCTCCAGATTAATTCCGAACCTGCAAACAACCTCCAAATCTGCAAACACCTTCCAACCCTCCAAACACCTTCAAACCCCTTCCAGTCTTCCACTCTGTCTATGACTCCTTTAAATTGGAAGAGAGTATTTCTGAGATTTTCTCAGTTTTTTTTTTCGAATTTTGAAAGAAAGCCTGAAATTTTTGGCCTACCAACCGTCAAAACCTAGTTTTACCAAACTCAATCTGATTAGTAATGAATCAACAAATAGGTTTTTAAATGTTAACATATTTATTATATTGTTAAAGGTGTACAAATTAGCATTGTTAATTTTACCGTACCAATATTTAAAACACAATTTCTAAAATTTATTATTACTTGAACATTCTAAGGTACGAATTATGATCCGCCAGTATTGGATCTTTACCTTTAGAGTAGTAACTCAAAGTAAGTAAACGAAAGTAACAACATCAAAAGTAATTTACACTTTCAAGCATTACTTATATTAACCATATTTCGAGGGAGGGAGAGAGAATTAAAAGGAGGGAGTCACTAGCGACTAACCCGATTCCAGCAGCGGAGCCATCTTCGAACCAAAACAGCACAAAACTCAAACTCAACTACCTCTGTCCCAGCGGTACTCTCTCAGCTTCGCGATATTCGTCAACACCCTCCTAAACCAGTCTTCAAAAATCTCAGAGTCCGGGCAGAAGGCGGGCCCCCCCCCCCTGTCGCTGGGCCACCCACGCAAAAGTGGCGGTAACTTTTTATGTGTTCTGCCCCCTCGTATCTTGAGTGAAATAAACAAGGACGCTTCCAAACTTGAGAGGTAGTAGTATTTTTGGTTCGCAACCAGTTCTAGATCAGAGATTTCCAACTGGCGGCCAGCCAAGTCCCCTGAAAACTCCCCAAAAGTAGCTTTACAGCACTTTTTAGCATGCTGAAATTCAAAAATTTTTCGGGGGAGAACCGCCGAACCCCCATTTACCTCTTAGGCTAGGGAGCAGTTTTGGTCGTTTTCTGCGATAAAAAATGAAAATTTAAAATTCGGGTGAGGTAGTATACTCTGAAATTCCCTCTTGGTGCAACAAAAACTCAATATTAAAAGATGTATTGCCAAAAATCTAATGAATCCCCCGTTTATTTTTTTTTTGGAAAATATAGTATCTTCACATCATGTAAATAACCTTCATCCCTCCCTCACTTGAACAGTTCCATGTTAGAGACTCTCCACAGGAAAATATATCATGGGGATGCAAAAGGAGCCCGATTACTTTGCGGCCCAACACTAGACTTGTGTTTTCGATTGCGGCCTTCGAATATTTTGAAGTTGGAAACCCCTCTTCCAGACTATCGGGCATTAAAGGTGGATTTTATTTTCCAAGGGTTCAAAGAGGATTTTTAAAAGTAAGAGTATAAGAAGTGGCACACACTAGACGCCTAAAAATGATAAAACATAATATAAATGGCACACTAATCGAAAAAGGTTCGCCATCCCTGATCTAGAGCCTTACAATAACTTTACTATGACTGTAAATCTTCCTAAAACCAATAAATATTGTAACACAGCATGATATTAAGTTTAAAAAATTAGAAGTGATAAAGAAAAAAAATAAAGTATACATGACACAATCTAGATCAGTGTTTCCCAACGTGGGGCGCACGCCCCACCGGGGGGTAATACTAGTTTATAGGGGGTCAATTTGAAAATTTTTAACCAGAATTCCCAAAAGATGGGGCATGGACCATCAGGTTTTATTTACTTCTCAAGAAGGATTATCGAAAACAATAAAGGACATACGGGGCATGGAAAATTTACAAAGGCTTTGGTGGGACATGGACCGAAAAAGTTGGGGAAATACTAATCTAGATAATAAATGAAAATAAAATAATGAATATAATACAGTAGGTTCTCCTATAACGCGATTAATGTGTCACGCATAGGAAAATCGCGTTATAGGAATTCGCGTTGTATGAAGAAACCTCTCCTACAATGTGAATTCTAGGTAAGAATAATAACCTCAAGTATGCTACCTTAAGCGACACAATTGTTCGATTCCAAAGTTTTTACACCTAAATAACCAGACGTTCCATTTACTTATTTCACAGTCGCAGTTTCTTGGGGTTAAGGGCTAGAATAATTCTAAACATGTTAAAATTTATCATCCAACCAACCAAATAACTTAAATATATTATAAAACAAACACTGGGGTACGGATGGCCTGTTCGGCTTGCTCTCTGCCTTTCACGCCAGCAGTCTGCGCACTGCTCCGTCGTGAGTATTATTCTCACCTCGCCCCTGGGAGTATTTTCCTTCTTTGTGTCAGTAAAAATTCTGTTGTGTCTGTCTTACTTGACGAAGGTGTATAAGCGGATCCTTGAGATCAAGCGTATATACCTGAAAATATATGTAACACCAACCAACCAAAACAAACACACTGGTAGGGATAACGGTTCGATTACCACGCACAATTTTTAAGCTTAACATCAGATAACTGGATGGCGTGGTTCTCGTATACCGTGAGTTTTTTCGCGCCATAGGAAAAAAAGGTAGCCAAATTTCTCTCGCGTTATAGGAATTCGCGTTGTCGGAATGCGCGTTATAAGAGAATCTACTGTACTAGTTGTAATTGAGTGTCTAGTAAATCACAGCTGTAATTAATATCGAGTCTTCAACTCAGTCTATGATTCCTTTAAATTAGAAGAGAGTATCCGAGATTTTCTCAGTTGTTTCCTTAAAAATCTCAAAAGGAGTATTTTGAATGAAGGCCTGAATTTTTGGCCTGCAAACCGCCAAAACCCAGTTTCACTAAATTCAATCTGATTAGTAATGAATCGACAAACAAATAGGTTTTTAAACGTTTACATATTTATTATATTGTTAAAGGTGTACAAATTAGCATTGTTAATTTTACCGTACCAATATTTAAAACAAAATTTCTAAAATTAATTATTACTTGAACATTCTAAGGTACGAATTATGATCCATCAGTATTGGATCTTTACCTTTAGAGTAGTAACTCAAAGTAAGTAAACGAAAGTAACAACATCAAAAGTAATTTACACTTTCAAGCATTACTTATATTAAACACATTTCGAGGGAGGGAGAGAGAATTAAAAGGAGTGAGTCACTAGCGACTAACCTGAATCCAGCAGCGGTGCCACCTTCGAACCAAACAGAACAAAACTCTAACTTTATCACAGCAGTACTCTCTCAGCTGCGCAATATTCGTCAACACCCTCCTAAACCAATCTTCAAAAATCTCAGGGCCTGGGCAGAAGGCGGGGGCTCCCCCCTGTCGCTGGGCCACCCACACAAAAATGGCGGGATCTTTTTATGTGTTCTGCCCCCTCGCATCTTGAGTGAAATAAACAAGGACGCTTCCAAACTTGAGAGCTAGTATTTTTTGTCACACCTCAGTTCCTAAGTCGCAATAGCTCCTCTCTCTCTCTCCCTCACTCTCCAAGTGTTGGTATGGATCTAGAGCCTTACAATAACTCTACAATGATCGTAAATCTGCCTAAAACCACTAAATTTTGTAACTCAGCAAGACATTAAGTTTAAAAAATTAGAAGTGATAAAGAAAAAAATACAGTATACATGACAACACAATCTAGATAACACTGTTCAACAAATTTGACCTTCAAAATTTTTTCTTTGATGAAAATGGTCATTTCTTATAGATTTTGGGTCGCTGAAAACGAAAATCGCCATCAAAATTCTCAATTGGTTCGGGATTTTCGGGGAACTTCCCCTCCCCCTTTTTACATTTTTTTATGACTTAATGACTTTGAATTCGATTTTCAGTGTCAAAAAGCATTATTGAAGTCTTGAAACTACTCAGAAACGGACAAGGAAGGTTTAAATTTATAAAATGTGAAACTTTGTAGCAAATGGATAGGTTTAAGGGGTCATTACCTCCCTGAAAAGGCGAAAAAATAGCTAAAAATAATAGAGATTTTTATACGATATTTTTTCCTATTATTTTTTCGCAATTCACCTTTGAAGGGTCCTATCCCATCCCCAAGGACCCAAATTTGATGTCAATATGCAGCAATAATTTTTACTAAAAGCGGTTGAGGTGTTAGCGCCCCAAAAGCCCCCGCGGAAGAGTACGAAAGACCCTCTCAATCGCGTTGTCACTCGCGCGCTCTGGAACTCACGTTCAGTTCGTGTTTCACCCTCGGATAACGCCATTTATGAGACAGTCATATGCTAATACATGGTTTGGATGTTACCACTGGAGGTATGAACTTATATGGTAATGTATCTCCTTTTTTTATTCCGTTATTAATCTACTGCCACTACTTGAACTTTTTCGTAACTATAACGCCCCATAGAGTAATAAAAAAATTAATTACTTAAGAAGCAGAATCAATTAAGCATTTTGAGGGTGATTTTTGTGTTTAGCGACCCAAAATCTGTAAGAAATGACTATCTTGATCTCTAAAAAATTTGACGATAAAATTTCATATATAGTGTCTCTACACCAGTTCTATTCCGCCCGCGTAGTACCAACACCCTGTTTGACTGATTTAGTGGCCAATTAAGTTAAAATGTTCAGTATACCATACATTTATATGCCCTTATGTCTATTTTAAACTTCTCAAAGCAAAAATATGAATTCCAGAGCGCGCGAGTGACAAAGCGATTGAGAGAGTCTTTCGGGACTCTTCCGCGGGGGTTTTTGGGCGCTAACACCTCAACCGCTTTTAGTAAAAATTATTGCTGCATATTGACATCAAATTTGGGTCCTTGGGGATGGGTTAGGACCCTTCAAAGGTGAATTGCGTAAAAAATAATAGGAAAAAATATCGCATAAAAATCTCTATTATTTTTAGCTATTTTTTCGCCTTTTTAGGGGGGTAATGACCCCTTAAACCTATCCATTTGCTACAATTTTTTTTATAAATTTAAACCTTCCTTGTCCGTTTGTGAGTAGTTTCAAGACTTCAGTAATGCTTTTTGACTCTGAAAATCGAATTCAAAGTCATTAAGTCATCAAAATACTTAAAAAGGGGGAGGGGCCGTTCCCCGAAAATCCCGAACCAATTGAGAATTTTGATGGCGATTTTCATTTTCAGCGACTCAAAATCTATAAGAAATGACTATTTTCATCAAAGAAATTTTTTCATTGTTGAACAGTGTAATTAATGAAAATAAAATAATAAATATAATATAGTTGTGATTAAGTGTCCAGTAAATTACAGTAGTAATTAATATCCAGTCTCTAAATTGGAAGAGAGTATCTTGAGATTTTCTCAGTTTATTCTTTAAAAAATCTCAAAAAGAGAATTTTGAATGAAGGCCTGCATTTTTGGCCTGCACACCGCCAAAAAGCCTGCGCACCGCTCTGAAAAGGCTAGGTTGGAGATGGGGCTGCCCGCTCAGCATTGGTTTTGGAACAAGCGGGAGCGTGGAAGTGTTCCCCAGAAGATCGTCGAATGGTCAGGCTGACTGCCCCAATGACTGCAAGGACGATACTTAACTCCTATGGTCCTTTAGGCACCTAAGAAGTCTTTGAATCTAAAGGTGGGATAAAAAATACTTATAAAGCACACGCTCAAACCTGGAATCAATTACATATTTAAGTCAATAATGATATCTTAGAATTACCAATGGGTGAAAATAAAAACTACGCCTTAAATATAATTCTGAAACTGTTACTTTTTTTGTGGGATGATTCATTGATTCCGAATAACTATATTATTTGGAATAACACATAGAAAAGGAGGTTTTTTTGGTACAATTCCGTTAGAGTCCCCGCTAAATATCGCCAATATCCAAATCGCTAAATATATCCAAATATCAAAAAAAATTTCTGACTTTTATTAATAAACTGAATAGTTATTGATCTAAAGAAACATTTTAATTCAGGAGTTTGAAATTATTTATGAATATTTCTACTTTTTGTTGTCTAAAAGAACCGGGCGATATTTAGCGGGGACTCTAACGGAATTGAACCTTTTTTTATCGTTTCTATTATCTCATAAATGACTTGTTTAAACCAAATATAAAAATGCGTCCTACATAGTTTTGGAGGCAATTTAACAAATCTAAAAATACATCTGTTAAAATAATTAATTAAATTTAAGTAGTCTGCTTTTGAAAGAAATTGAGAATCATTGCTTTATTAGGATAGGGTAAACTGCTCAGTCATTAACAGGCCATTAATACTTTTAGCATAATATCTTTTCCGAAAAACAAAGTCTGTTTGAGCATCAATGGATGAGGATTTAAAATTTACAATTGCACTGCTGGTCGACCAAACTGGTACGCCAAGAAGGAAAAGAGATATCAAAGCCAAATTTTTTTCGGCGATTACACATTACTGCCCACCCGACCCCAGTTTTATTTGAACTTAAGTGTGTAATTTAGATCATTTAAAAGAATTCCGATTTACTTTTAAAAATAAATTGTGTGAGTAAAAGTAATAAATATGAAGTTAAAGAAAATACAATGAAGGGTACGCGCATAGTGCCGCAGGTTTTCCGATTCCGAAAACCAACGCAAATCGGAAACCGGAATTACCCTAGCGTATGTAGTGGAGAAACCTCATAGTGGCCGCAGTTACCTTTGCCGGCGCTCTGATCATCAGAATCAGATTTTTGCCAGAATTTTGCCAGAATTTTAATTCCGGTTTTTCAGATTCGGCAGAATTCTCAGATAATGTGGTCATTTGCTTATCGCATTTGCATGGAGATTATTTTAACAACAATGCCATTACATAAAACTTTTTATTTAAAAATTAAACACTCAAATAAAATTATTTTAAAATATATTTACCAGATTTAAGATTTTAAATTTCGTTGAAATATATTTTTAGATTATTAATATCATTTTTTAATAGAATTATGTATAGTTTTCTTTTAATAACTTGTTATTTGCATTATTTTTTTTTGTAACAATGGGATAATCAGATCTCTTTTTGAGCAGAAATAAAGCTATTTCAGCAAAATGTCAACAAAACGCTTTTCGAAGAAGCAGGCGAATTCTGATGCACTATGCGCACTACAACGGCGCTGACAAATTCAGATCGCTGGATTTCCGATAATTGGAATCTGAAATCTGATTTCGGAATCTGAAATCGGCCGCGAATTATCAACGAAATACTAAAGAAAAACCTTCAATTCTTTACAATTAAAAAACGCCAATATTGAAAAAATATATCAAACTTTCAGGACCCAAGGCACCTTCAGATATACAATCAGTGTACCCAATAACCGGAAGTATTTACAGAATCCTTCCATAATTAATGTAACTCAAGGCCAAATACAGGGGAGGACCTTATATTCAATATAGATTTCATAGATCATACAGTAAACATAATTTGTTTGATCAATACTTAAAACATCATATAGCTATACTATCAGATCAATATCAAATCATTAGTAAAAAGCATTCCAAGTGAAAATTAAAAATAAAAATCTCCAAGCAGGCTATCAGTGTTTACTAAACCCAACCAACATCCCAAATACAATTCCCGAAATGAGTAAAATAGCATCCAGAAAGATAAAAAGGTCTCACTTACAGTGCACCAGAAACATTCAATCTCTTCAAGGACGTTTCTCGGGCCAGCTGGCAACTCGACCAACCAGCAAGCCACTCAAGATATCTGGACACACGGAATGACCACTTGGGGTCTACTCTGGAAGATCCAGTGATACGAGATCTTTCGTCAAAACTCTTCCCGTCATTCCTTAGGACCTTTGGCCACCCTAACTGCACATCTTTCAATCTAAAGGTGGGATAAAAACATTTATAAATACACACATATAAAACACATATACATCAACACATATACATTTTTGTAACAATGGGATAATCAGATCTCTTTTTGAGCAGAAATAAAGCTATTTCAGCAAAATGTCAACAAAACGCTTTTCGAAGAAGCAGGCGAATACTGATGCACTATGCGCACTACAACGGCGCTGACAAATTCAGATCGCTGGATTTCCGATAATTGGAATCTGAAATCTGATTTCGGAATCTGAAAATCGGCCGCGAATTATCAACGAAATACTAAAGAAAAACCTTCAATTCTTTACAATTAAAAAACGCCAATATTGAAAAAATATATCAAACTTTCAGGACCCAAGGCACCTTCAGATATACAATCAGTGTACCCAATAACCGGAAGTATTTACAGAATCCTTCCATAATTAATGTAACTCAAGGCCAAATACAGGGGAGGACCTTATATTCAATATAGATTTCATAGATCATACAGTAAACATAATTTGTTTGATCAATACTTAAAACATCATATAGCTATACTATCAGATCAATATCAAATCATTAGTAAAAAGCATTCCAAGTGAAAATTAAAAATAAAAATCTCCAAGCAGGCTATCAGTGTTTACTAAACCCAACCAACATCCCAAATACAATTCCCGAAATGAGTAAAATAGCATCCAGAAAGATAAAAAGGTCTCACTTACAGTGCACCAGAAACATTCAATCTCTTCAAGGACGTTTCTCGGGCCAGCTGGCAACTCGACCAACCAGCAAGCCACTCAAGATATCTGGACACACGGAATGACCACTTGGGGTCTACTCTGGAAGATCCAGTGATACGAGATCTTTCGTCAAAACTCTTCCCGTCATTCTTTAGGACCTTTGGCCACCCTAACTGCACATCTTTCAATCTAAAGGTGGGATAAAAACATTTATAAATACACACATATAAAACACATATACATCAACACATATACATTTTTGTAACAATGGGATAATCAGATCTCTTTTTGAGCAGAAATAAAGCTATTTCAGCAAAATGTCAACAAAACGCTTTTCGAAGAAGCAGGCGAATTCTGATGCACTATGCGCACTACAACGGCGCTGACAAATTCAGATCGCTGGATTTCCGATAATTGGAATCTGAAATCTGATTTCGGAATCTGAAAATCGGCCGCGAATTATCAACGAAATACTAAAGAAAAACCTTCAATTCTTTACAATTAAAAAACGCCAATATTGAAAAAATATATCAAACTTTCAGGACCCAAGGCACCTTCAGATATACAATCAGTGTACCCAATAACCGGAAGTATTTACAGAATCCTTCCATAATTAATGTAACTCAAGGCCAAATACAGGGGAGGACCTTGTATTCAATATAGATTTCATAGATCATACAGTAAACATAATTTGTTTGATCAATACTTAAAACATCATATAGCTATACTATCAGATCAATATCAAATCATTAGTAAAAAGCATTCCAAGTGAAAATTAAAATTAAAGACTCCAAGCAGGCTATCAGTGTTTACTAAACCCAACCAACATCCCAAATACAATTCCCGAAATGAGTAAAATAGCATCCAGAAAGATAAAAAGGTCTCACTTACAGTGCACCAGAAACATTCAATCTCTTCAAGGACGTTTCTCGGGCCAGCTGGCAACTCGACCAACCAGCAAGCCACTCAAGATATCTGGACACACGGAGTGACCACTTGGGGTCTACTCTGGAAGATCCAGTGATACGAGATCTTTCGTCAAAACTCTTCCCGTCATTCCTTAGGACCTTTGGCCACCCTAACTGCACATCTTTCAATCTAAAGGTGGGATAAAAACATTTATAAATACACACATATAAAACACATATACATCAAAATAATAAAACCCGTACTTGCAAAAAGTAATTTTAACTTTTTTTCAGGAAGTTATCTTTTTCTAGCGAAAGATTTATTTCGATCAGTCTTCTTTATTAATGCATGTTCAATCAAATTTGGCAACTTATTAGCCATTTGATGAAATTTTTTTCGATTCTTATTTTATCGTTACCTTAAGAATTAAGAATCTAAAAAAGTATTTGGCGATCACGGGCGGTCACGGGCCCCGTTTACATGGACCATATACCCGGGTATAAATAGCCGGTATACCCAGCAACCCTATGAAAGGGAAAAAATGCAGGGCCGGTCTCACTCAAAACAAAAGTCACCCGCGTTAGGCTTTATAGTTGGTGATGTGCCAACTCGTCCGGTGTCAACTGATCCGGTTGTCAAAAATTGTGCCAACTCATCCGGTGTGATGATTTATGATGGTTTGTTACTCCCAACTGATCCGGTGAGTTATTGTTTGGCGGTACAAACTAAGTTTGGCGTTAAAATAAATTTGTTGGCTCTTAGTCGGGTATACCACCCAATTTCGCTGAAAAAACTGTTCATCAAATACTTTTATTTTTAAGATTTTAACCTTTAGGTTCCTTAATTTTAAGTTTAATAAACTTATTTTACTGTTAAAAATAAAATCCTTGTCTCTGACTTTACAAATTTATGATTTTTTTGTAAGATAAATGTGCATATTTTTTGATTTGTACAATTGGCTACTACAATTGATATGTATTACAATTATAGAAACAACAATAATTTTTTTGTTTTTAGTTTTAAAATGTGTGTTAAGGTTTGGGCTAAGGGGGGGGTCTGGACCCCTTAAACCCCCCCCCTTATATACGTCCATGTGCGGATCCTTGTTTATAATTTCTAAAAATCCACATTTTTGGGGGGCTTAAAGGGAGATTAAATCGCCGTCGAACGCGCTTTTAAGCCAATTGGGGTAACTTGGGAACCCACCGGATGAGTTGACACTTTAGTTGACACAAGATAAGAATTCATATAACCCTCACCGGGTGAGTTGGGAGAATATTTCATTAACGGATCAGTTGAGAACGGATGAATCGGTACTAAACCGAAATAACTTGATCCATTATGAAAGCAAAATTCCAAGACGAAAACAGATAAAAGCTGCAAACTACGTACTATGTTATCGTTTTAAATACTTCAATTAGGACTATATAGCTGTGATTTTAAAGCAAACACTCGTGTTACACTGTTTGAAACTTTCCAATATCAAATCTCTTATTATTATCGATCTGATATGTTATCAATCTACTCTTGGACAAAAGTGATCACATTAAGCGGAGTCTATACTGCATAAGTGTATATCAATGTAAGCATAAACCATAACACCTAAATAACTTTAAATTCAGTATTCCAAATCATACTCTTATAGTAAACATAAACCAGTATTACATGTAACTAAGTATAATAATTGTCTACAGGGTCATTCCATTTTAATGTGTTACGTTAGTCACACTAAACTTTAATAGATTTTTGCTTAAAACACAAAAAAAATTAAGACAATATTTTTTGTACTAAATGGCTTTTTAAGTGTAAGTATGATTTTTTATGATAATTTAGCATTTTAAGTTTAAAAGGTGCGTGACTAACGTAACATAGGTTGACATTAAAATGGAATGACCCTACAGATTTATAAATGCAGCTGCAGCTAAACTATTTCCCATAGTTGCACATGTTTCAAATTTAGCTTATCTATTTAAATTCAATTAACTTTTCCATTTACTATTCAAATGGGCATAAAACTATTTGATCCATTTATGGGTAACCATTAAGAATGAGAAAAGAAGCAAGCATTATATAAATAATGCTATAAATGTTTTAAATCTGTACTGAATTTGATTTATGTAAGAATTCGGACAAAAAAAAAAAAAGACATATCCTATTACATTAGCATATTTATGCCACTGAACTAGTGTTGCAAAGGCTGGAAAAAACCCGGTTTAAACCTGGGAATAAACCGGGTTTTTTGGGTAGGAAATTTTGAAAATTTCCGGGAGTTTTCGGGAATTTTGACCTTTGGCACAGGAGAAGGAAAAAACATCTAATCTCCGTTAAGAAATCTTATTTATGTTGAAATTAATAAGTAATAATTACATAATTAATAATTAGACAAACATTAATAAGTTTAAAAATAACATGTGTTGAGAAAAGAAATGAAAATTTTAACCTTAAGCCTAAAGATGGCCGTCTTTGTTTATGTTCAAAACTTCCTCAAAATTCCCAATATTCCCCAAAATTCCGGGTTTATTCCCCAAAATTCCCGGGTTTTTTCCCATGTTTCAAAAACTGCGGGAATTTTGCATCTCTACACTGAACTAGATACAATATTTAGTTATCCGACGAAAGTATTGTCAGAGTCAGAAAAATATTTTTTTTTCATTCTAAAAGCGTCATAGACAAGGATCAAAAAGTCAATTGAAGTTAGCTGTACCTTAATTAAATTTCGTGGATTTTAATTAGAACTCCAACAGTGGTTTTCAATTCCAATCGGTACTGACATGACTAGGCTATCCACATATATTTCGGGAAATTATTTTTTTAATTGGATCAAACGTAGTGCTAGATTTTAATTTTCCCAAGTTAATAAACGAAATCTTATTAAAAAACGCTAATATTAAAAAAAAACAGGACCTTAGGCACCTTCAGATTTACAATCTGGATATCGATGTTACGGGCAAAGTGATTAATCGGGCATTATTAATAATGCCAGGATTTATCACATTGCCCGTAACATCGATATCATTCCATAACTAATGCAACTCAAGACCAAATACAGGGGAGGAGCTTATATTTTATAGATTTCGTAGATCTTACTCTAACACTGGTTACACAAATATGGACAAGCTTTAAAAAACCTATAATAAATCTTTTTAAATGGCCACATGCGTGCCGTGTTTCAGTGATATAAATTTTAAAAGTTACTGAAAAGTTAAATTTGTAGCAGGCAGGAATATACAGTAAACATAATTTGTTTGACCATTATTTAAAACACCTTATAAGCTATCAGTGTTGACAAAACCCCTACCAACATCACAAAAATACAATTCCCTCAAATGATAAAAAATAGCATTTAGGAAGAAAAAAAAGTCTCAACTAGAGTGCCATAAGAAATTACCACCATTCCTTCAGGGATGCTCCTCGGGCCAGCTGGTGACTAAGATCTCCATACAGATGAACGAGCCAAGGTAGGAAGCACCGCGAACAGTACGCCACTATAACGGCAGGGATGCAGCAGCTCCAATATCAGGGTACTCTAGGTCCTCGGCTCTTGATCGACTATGTCTCCTGATCTGCTGCCTTTATATCTACGTGGTCCACTCAAAACTCGTCAACTCTTCGCAATCATATCACGTGATCTAGTTAACCAGTTGGAATTGACTGGCACGTCACAAGATACATTTATGAGAAAACCAGAGTACGAGTTGAAATGAGTTTATTGGGGGGCTGGGCGGCTTAGTTGGTTTACGTGTTGCCCATCACGCTAGCAGTCTGCGCACTGTACCAGCCGTCGCGTCGGTTCGATTCCGGCCTTTGCCCTGGGTGTATTTTCTCTCTTTGTGTCAGTAAAAATTCTGTTGTGTCTGTCTTTTTTGACGAAGGTTTATAAGCGGATCCTTGAGATCAAGCACACAGACCGGAAAATATCTGTAATCAAAACCAACCAACCAATGAGTTAATTGAGTGCTTTGGAACTGTAGGAAAGTTGAAGGGTTTAGGGATATATTCCTCCGAACATCAAAATTTTCTTTATTTGACTATAAAACAATTAGGGGAAAGGAGGTATTGATTGGTTTTGGATTGGTTACGTATATTTTCCGGGGTGTATGCTTGATCTCAAGGATCTGCTCTTATAAACCTTCATCAAGTAAGACAGACATAACAGAATTTTTACAGACGCAGAGAGAAAGTACTCCCAGGGCAAGCGACAAGGCCGGAATCCAACCGACGACAGGTACAGTGCGCAGACTGCTAGCGTAGTTGGCAGCATGAAATACAACTAAGCCTCCCTGTCCCCTGGGGGAATGGAGGGTAAGAGTAAACACAGTCCATTTCTTAGTTGACAACAGTGCTCTGTATTTTTCTCATCACTATTTATACTCAGAGGGGGACGGCTGGTCGGTTGTGTCTGCTCACTGCCTTTCACGCCAGCAGTCTGCGCACTGCTCCGTCATCAGTTCGATTCTGACCTCGCCCCTGGGTGTAACTTCCTTCTTTGTGTCAGTAAAAATTCTGTTTTGTCTGTCTTACTTGAAGAAGGCATATGCGTAACGAGGGGGGGGGGTTATTGGGGTTGTAACCCCCCCCATTACATCGACGGTTTCTAAAACATGAAGAACTGAAAAATTTTTCCTTCACAAGGAAGGCGGTTCCCAAGGAACTGTTCTTTTAGGAACTAACTCAAAGGGCCTCAAAATGAATTTAAACACTACATTGAGAGACGAATTTTTAAAAAATTTCTTGGGGAGAACCCCCAAACCCCCTTCTAAAATTTTTACGTCTGTTATACTGTGTTTTTCCCTTGAAAGTTAAGCCTCTTAGATGAAGTTTTCCCTTCGGAAGCTTTGTAAAAAAAATTGTTTATATTATACCCAAGGTTATTAGAGAGAGAAGGTTGGCCCATTCGCTCTAACCACGTGATCATGACGTAAGGCAATGGAAAGCTCCGCCGCGGCTCGCTTTTTCTACTACTGAAATACCAATACTTTTCAATGGGCAAATCCGATCGTTTTAGTTTCTTTTTTCGCCTATTTTTCTGGTGATACTGCTTATGCTACCAGACTTAAAATCGCCCTTTTTCTTCCATTTAAACTATTTTATTTTTTTTAGTAATTTAAACGTTATTGGATATTATTAATCTCGCTTTATGATTTAGTTCCCTCATATACTTATCGTCACTCGTTTCGAAACTACAATTCTTGACAGCTTCTTAGTGATTTTATTATCAATCCGAATAACCGAATCCGAATAACAACAAAGCATGTGTAAGCGGACCGCTCGCGTTTGGACGAGCGTTTGCACCTGGCTTTTCGAATCACTCGCCTACATTCGCGCAAGAGGCGGTTTTTTGAGCACGAGTCAAAGGATCTGAAGCGAACACGAACTACCCCATTTACACATTCGTTGTTCTGATTAGCTTATCATAATGGAATGGAGTAATGAGAAAGTGTTAAAATTTCTTGAACTATATCAAGGAGAAAATGTCATATGGGATCCCAGAAACACAGATCATAAGCTGAAATATAAAATCTACGATGCCTGGACGCGCCTGTCAAAGTCTTTAGCAACACCTGTCAATGACTTAAAGACAAAGCGCAATTCTCTGATGGCCTCATTCCGGAATCTTAGGCGGAAGAAATTAGCCTCCCTAAGGTCAGGATGTGCTAGTGAGGAATGCTATAACCCTGTATGGTTCGCATATGAAATCATGGAGAACTTCCTTGGACCTATCTATGACATAGAAACAACAACGAACACCGAAGAAGATGTAAGTGTTTTTTTCAGTTAACTCATTTTTTGTAAAATGTAATAACGTAATGTATATGTTACGGGCAATGTGATAAATTCAGTGGAATTTATAAATGAAATTTATCACTTTGCCCGCCTCCACTTCGGGCATTATTAATAATGCCCGATTTATCACTTTGCCCATAACATATTGTATAATATAATAATATATATATCTATACTTTTTATTTATATTTTTTTATGAAACTTAATGATGTTTAGATAGATATTTTTACGTATGGCAATATATATGTTGATAGACTAATTTAATTTACTTAATACCCGTTAAAAACTGAATAAATGAAATTATTAGACTTGTATAATGAAAGTACTTCCATCTTTTAAAATGTAAATTATTGCAATAGTTAAAACTAATTGTTTTAATAAAATAAATAAACCGTATACAATGCAATTCTTTTATTTATACCACAGTAACAATTCAATATTTTTTTTTAAACATTCACAAGTTATCATAGAGTAAATATGTAAATTAGGTCAAAGATCTCAACAAAACAATTCAATGTAAATTTTGATGGAATTCGGCAAATTCATCCCTAATTTCCATGATGGACAATCTCGACCGTCTTGCTATGGGGGCAAGTCCCTCAAAGCTGAACCTGTGGAAGTATTAGCTCTCCAGGAACCTTCGTTCACTATTTCCCCATTGACAATCGTATCAAAACTACCAGCAGGGGAGTAGTATCGCCTTGATTCTCTTCTTCTCAAAAAATTGTGGAGCAAAATTGCTGTTTTTGTAACAGTCATAGCTCTATTCGGCTGCAACGCCATAGGCTTCCTGAAAACTCGGAAAACACTTGTCATGACACCAAAAACGTTTTCCACAATCACTCTTGTGCTCGAAAGCTTATAATTGTAATTTCTTTCCTTAGTCCCTTTTTCAAAGTTCCCTGGATATGGCTTCATTAGGTGGGTGTCTAATGCAAACGCCCACTCTCCAAGGAAAACGTATGGAACATTTTTCTGTCTGCCTGGTAGAGGAGAATCTGGGGGCAAATGCATTTCCCCGGTCATCAGCTTTTTCCCCAGCAAGCTGTTTTGGAAAACTCCCCATCACTTATTCGCGCCCGGAGCACCAATATCCGCAAACACAAAATTGTAGTCGCTATCCACCAAGGCCAACAGTACTATGCTGAAGGAATTTTTGTAATTATAGTGAGTGGATCCACTTCCTATTGGGCTTTCGAGGACGACATGCTTTCCATCCAACGCTCCCACGCAATGGGGAAATTTTTCGTGAAATCCTTTTTCAATTTCTAACCATTCTTCTGGTGAATGAGGCATCTAGGAGAGAATTAATATGTGTGAAAATTTTAATCACATGTTTTTATAAAAGTATTATTACAAGTCCATTGGTAGTGTTCGGCAACTAGTGGTCAAAAAGTAGTTAACTACCAACTACTAACTAGTCTGGGAAAATCTA
Organism: Tetragnatha montana; assembly: GCA_963680715.1. Taxonomy (NCBI): domain Eukaryota; kingdom Metazoa; phylum Arthropoda; class Arachnida; order Araneae; family Tetragnathidae; genus Tetragnatha; species Tetragnatha montana. The sequence goes on from OY796683.1 coordinate 24,239,346, forward strand.
GTTGCAACTAGTAGTTAACTATTTTTTCCTCCTGGGACTAGTTGCAACTAGTAGTTAACTATTTCCCAGAGTAGTTAACTACTAGTTAACTAGTCGATTTAATTTCATAACCTATTTTTTGCCCAAATTCCAAACATCTTTCTTACCTATATCACAAAAACTTTATGCTTCGCTCAAAACGGTGCTTTATTTCTGGTTATGGTATTTGAGAACTCTACCATGACATTGTAGTTATAAATAGCAGTGTAATTTTTTGTATATTTTGATAACATTTTTTAATAATTTTGAAATTTTAAACAAAATTTTTTTTAAAAAGTAGTTGAAAATTTGAAAGTAGTTTCAACTAGTAGTTATTAAAAAAAGTAGTTCAACTACTAGTTAAACTAGTTTAAACCAAAAGTAGTTAAACTACTAGTTAACTACTAGTTGATCGGTAGTTAACTACTAGTTGCAACTAGTTCTAGTTAACTAGTGCCGAACACTATCCATTGGTTATTTTGAAAATATTTTTTTACAGGAATTAGAACCATCTGAGGTAATAGAAGTTTCTGAGGTTCACAGTGAAGAGAACAGTGAAGCAAATGCTTCACCGGTCACATCGCCCAGCCAGTTTCCGGTTAGCCAGCGTCAAAAGAGACGCCAGGTAAATCAAAGAAATGACGCATGTCAAAAAAGAATCAAAGAGTCGATGGACATAATCACTAAAGCCGTAAAAAGGGAAGAAGATGACTGCGAAATGTTTGGAAGATTGCTGGCCAGCAGACTGCGAACTCTTCCATTGACAATTAGAACATCATTGATGTGTGAAATAGACAATCATGTGTTAAGAGCGATGATGATGCCTCTTCATAATGTAACTGAATCTTTGGTTTAAAAATTGTCTACTTTTACTCATAAATTTAAAAAATACTAATTTTTGTCCTACAATGTAATTTTTCAAATTAATAAATAACACTTTCTCACATTTTTTTTATTTAATTATTAAGCTTTTATCTAATTAACTCCTCAAGCACAGCTTAATACTAAGTTTAGGTTTTCATTCTTCTCTTCGGTTAGGTATATTTAAGCAAAGAATGAAATCAACTCCAACATAAATTTTCTTACCTTAATTTCATCCTTCAAAGCTATATTGATAGCTTTGCATACTTCGTATACAAATTTGGAGATTGCAGAATCTGAGACGTCAGACCAGAAATGAAGACTTCTAAAGCTATCTCCAGTGGCCAAAAACCTTAAGGTTATTGCTAAACGAAGTTTGGCTGGAATAGCTTTTCTCCATCTCGTGTCTTTTTTCTCTATTGCTTTGGATATTTTGCCAAGAAGGTAGTCAAAGTCTTGGGGGCACATCCGGCAGAAATTTGAAAATTCTGCTGTGTCGTCAGCCAACAACTTTTGAAACAAAGCTTCCATACTTTTTCTATAAAATCATAATTAATTCATCATTCATCCTAATCATTAATTTAGTTTTAAATATAAAAAAGTATTTAAAACTTCAATTTAGTATACTTAACAATATTTTATGTTTCGTCGGATAACTATAAATTATACATTTTTTAAAGTCAAAATGTTAAAAAATTTTATCTTACAGCCTTGTTGGAAATTTCTTGGAACTAAACCTTATCAACCCTTCAAAATAAAGTACAATTTTTCAGATTTCCAAATCATTAGAGTGCTTAATTACTTCTTAATGTTTGAGAAATTTTGAGAATCATAAAATTTGCATAAACCCTATTCTAATAGAAAATTTATTTGTTGCTAGATGAATGGCATTAGAGGATAGCATCCTTAGCATGAATTTAGAATAAATTTAAAATAGTTATTTAAGTTTAGAGCAGTTCCCTGGAAACATAAACTGAAAAGGGAAAATTTATAATTACGGAGTCCTGTTCAGATGACACGATCTTGCCCAAAATCTTTTTTGTTTTGGCTTTTGCTCATTTTCTTCATCTTTCAAAAGTTCTAAATAATTATACTCATTTGTTAATAATTGTAAAGAGCAAGCGTATATTACATCCATTTCGAGCGAACGTTCGTGGAACTGTGACTCACGAATGTGTAAGCGGACATTCGCAGTTCTAAAAAACAAAAGAAATCCTATTAGAATACTCGGCAATGAATCTAATAATACTCATTAATAATATAATACTAATAATACTACTAATAATACTCATTAATAATACAATAATAATTATACTCATTTGTTAATTGTAAAGAGCAAGCGTATATTACATCCATTTCGAGCGAACGTTCGTGGAACTGTGACTCACGAATGTGTAAGCGGACATTCGCAGTTCTAAAAAACAAAAGAAATCCAATTAGAATACTCGGCAATGAATCTAATTTCTTTATGGTCGGTTTTGTATTAGTTTTGCAGGATAATAATTTGGATTAGTGAAACGATCAAATCAATCAGCAGGATCAGTGAAACCTTTAACCTTAAATTTCGATTTCGAAATTCCTTCTGATTTATATATTTTCAATAAGAAATTAAGACATGTACAATCAAGTTCCTTTAAAAGATCATTTAAGCTCTTAAAGTAGTTTACTTTAAAAAGTTGATTTCCGATTTAAAACATGCGAGGCATTGTCATTGTAACATTTGCCGTGTGGTTTAATAACTAGTTCATAACTAGAAAATGTTAGAAGTTATGAGCCGCAATTCTCATAACTAATCTTCTGATTAGTTCATTAACCCAGGTACACTCAAGGACAGTCATTATGATTTAACAAACAACATATTTATTAATTTGGACAATAATGATGACACATACAACATTAACAGGACAATAAAAGACAGAACCGTTCGTTCCATGTTTTCGCCTCATCTCTTCAATTTAACTTATATTATAATAAGTGGCACTTTTAAAACTGTGGCATGACGGTTAGACAGAATATGGTACTCACCCCTATGGGTCGTCGCTGGCACTCAACTTATCATGGTGCTGTTAAGGCCAGAACACACTATCATATTTTCTATCACATCGCGCACCTACACCTCATCATCACATCTTAACTTAATTAAGTCAAACCGTAGTAATATTTTAAACGCCGTCCATATACTCGCGTAAACACACCTCTTCTGCAAATCATTCTTGATTATTTCATCATCGTTACATCATTAAAAGGAAAAGGTTATACATCAATAAAACAGTCTTTATTTTTAACTTTTTTCAACTAATACTTCACTTTTAATGGGTGTCCAGTCCACAGGTACAACTGAGTCTGTCCATAGGGAGAACAGGATGTCGTACCTTTAGACACAAACTTTTTAAAGTTATTAAAACTGATTAAAAATTAAATTTTTAAAATTTGAACTAATAAAAAATATCACCCTATTGACTAAGGTTGTGACTATAGCTTGGACGCTTTAAATAGTCAAAATGGGAAAAAAGGATAAAGCTTATATGGGATACTTATCATTTTCTAATTAAAAATTATAAAATTAAACATTGCCATGACCCATGAGTCTGTAGGGCAGGCATAATGATTTAAACTACATACATCATAATATACGTTTTATTGCATATTTTTAGAAATAATGTAAAAACTTGTAATTAATCCTTAAATATATCTAATTAAAATATTTTTCACCTAAATTTGAAAATCTAGGATATATGCGCGAACTAAAATCACCGCATTATATCGAAAATATTTTTCCATCATAAAATAACTACATAAAGGTAATTTTTAAGCTCTTAAATGATTTTTTAACTTAAACCGAAATTTTTAACTTTTCTTGTCATTTTATGATAGGAATTTTTTCAATTTTCTCTATTTTAGAGACAACGCTGGACTGAGTTATTTTTAAGGAATTTCTTCATTATTTTTCCACGAACTAGCATGGTAATACACAACTTTTGAGCCCTATTCGGTACCGATGTTCAAAAAATTATTTTTCCCGTGATAAAACTATTCCAGTGGTACGCGCCCGCCCTTACAATGCGCGCTATAAATAGAAAATTTCACCAATTCTAAGTCCATGAAAGGTTTCAAACTTCTATTTGGAATTCTGGCATTATAAATTCATCCAGGTATGGTTTTAAAATGCAGATAAAATGGAGTAGAATTATTTTAAAGTCCTCCTTTTTATGAAAAAATTGATGAAATTTCGAAATTTCAAAGTGATTTAGGCACCTGAAGATATCAATGGATTTAGCTCAGGTTTTGGGTTAATAGGTATGATAGTGGACAACTATTCCCACTACAGCTCTTTTCAATTTCGAAAATTTTTGTTTTTCACTCCACCCTATTGCTTGTACTTAATAGTAAAAACCAATAAAATAGGGGGCCATTCAAATATTACGTAAGCAAGTTTTTGGTCATTTTTGACCCCCTCCCCTCCCACCTTGTCCGCAAAAATAAGCAAACCGCAACCTCCTTTCATAATTACGTAAGAAAACTGCCCCCCATTTGTTCTTTTATCTGTACAAAATCTTTAGTAATGCTTAGATTTCTGAAATTCATTGTTCTACATGAACACTTACCTATCGTTAAAACTTTCCTTGTGAAAAATGCTTAAAATTTTTTCCTAGTTCAGGTTTTTGGAAAATTTGTTTATGGTTGAATTTTGAAATTATTTATGCAAGAAACAATAGATTTTTGAAAATTCAGTGTTTGTAACATCTTACGTAAGCATCACTCAAACTCCCCCTCAAATAAGCAAATATCAAACCCCCTCCCCCCTTAGATGCTTAAGTAATATTTGAACGGCCCCTAGGATAAATTTCATATCAATGGCGATTTTATAGATACCAAGAATACTGGAACATTGAAGGTAATACGGCATTATCTGCAGACTACCAGTAAGAAATCAAAATGGATTGATTAAGTTACAAAGTTTTCAATGAAGTAGTATACTTAAATTTCAAAGCTACATAAAAGCGTTACCATTTCTATAAGCAAGCTGAACTTACAAAACCCCGGCTATTAGGACAAGGTATTTAAGCATTTTCTCTCATTATGAGCTCACAGTCCGAGTAAGGTCAAGCAATTCAAGTTGAAGGCTGGCTACTGAAGGAAAAGTTTGACCTTGCTGTCAATAGCTGGGGAAAAGTAACTTCCCGTTCGCTTTTGCCGTTTTTCGCCTTCGTAAAAAAAGCCGGTTGTGTGTGTTTAACTTTTTGTGTCTGTTTGATCATCATCTTTGTTACTTTGCTACACACTTTCTCATTGAAAAAGTTTATAAATTAACTTAAAAAGTACTAATTCATTTTATTAGATGAGAATAATAATGGATTTTGGTCATATGGGATTATTATATTTCGTATCTCATTCATGGGCAAGATATATCATCTCATTTATCGAAAATGAACTAAAATTGATACGAGTTTCATTAGAAAGTTCTTCCTAATATTTTTTATATTTTCTTATAAAAGTAACCAATTACCGACTTGATGCATAATACCTATCTTCAGAGAAAAGTTGTAGAAATGAATTAACGTTTACTTAATTTAAATAGACAGATATTCCTTTTTCAAAATTAATTCATACATAGTAATAGTTCAGATATTTAAAACTCTTCATGAACAATGGAAACCAATGTATTGTACCTCAGCATGTGGCTAAAACATTTTGTATATTGCAAAGCAAAAAGAATAATTCAAAGTTTTACAGTTTCAAATTGTTTTTATTCACAGTAAAGGACAAAATTCATAAATATAACTTTGGCAGATAACAGAGAAAAATCTTTCTCTTAACTAAAAAAAACACAAGCTTTGCGGCAAAAACTTTCAAGTAAGCCATAGAAAGACTATTTAGACTGGTATCAAGTTCTTTAGTGGATAAGGGCCTTTCCATATCCAATACCAGGTCCATAAGCAAGACCAGGTCCATAAGCAAGACCAGCTCCATAAGCAAGACCAGCTCCGTGTCCGAGACCAGCTCCATAGGGAAGTCCGGCTCCATAAGCAAGACCGACTCCATATCCGCGGGCGGCTCCGTGTCCGATGACTCCTCCGTAGGCGACTGGGGCGGCCAGGGCAGGGGCGGCGGCCAAAACGGGGGCGGCGTAGGAAGCATGTCCGACGACAGCAGGGGCAACATGGGCAGCCACTGGGGCGGCAGGAGCGGCGTAGGGGCTAGCGATGACGGCGGCAGCAGGGGCGCTGGCGGCGGTTCCGGGCTCGTTGGTCTTGACGACGGCCCTGAATCCGTGTCCGTCGGCAACGTAGTCCACTCGTCGGGCCCTTCCGTCGATGTCGGTCAGGGAGTAGGATCCCCTCCTGTTTCCGTGGGCATCTCCGACCTCAGATCGGGAGTTGGTGGCACCCAGACCATCCTTGATGTCATAGGCAAAAGCATTGTTTCCAAAAACCTGTAGAAGAAAATTCATGTTTTAATTTTTAAGTCCGTAAAAATTCGTTTCTCTAGGAAGAACTGCAATGCTTCATAGGTATTAAAAGTTAAGGAACTACTACATACTTACATCCTGAGTCTGAGATCTGGCGCTTACTCCGGTGTTGACGAGAGCTCCATGTCCGTACAGGACGGAAGAGGCATGGGCGGCTGCGAGAGCAGCGAAGAGGATGGTGACCTGTGAAGTAGAAAATAATCTTGTAATATACAAAATATGCATTCTAAAAATCGTTACGAAGTATTAGTACATGTTTATTATAAATTTAAGCCCGGCTTCTTTGGAGATTATCTTTGAGAATTTTAGCTCATAAGAAGCGAAATGTTTAAGCATGTTCGAATACTTTTCCTTTTAACTTCAATAAAATTTGAAATTAGAATCACTTTTACTGCGGTAGAAGCAGGTTACAGCTATATTTGTAAAATTATTTTTAAAACTCTATGCATAAAAAATCTAGGTTATATTTTTTAAAAATACATTTCACTCATTTTCCTTATTAATAACCTTTACAATGATTTTTAACATTATGTATTTTTATTATGTATTAAACATTACAACATTATGTATTAAAATTTTTTGTTCAGAGGATATAAGCAACTCTTCCTCTAAAAATATATCAAAAGAATTCAACTAAATTTCATAAACATATTTGAAAAAAAATAGCTATAATTAACCCTTGTAAGAGCCCTTTTGGATTTTTAGTCAGAGGTGGTATTTCAAATTAAAAAAAAAAAATTTGGAAAGGGAGACTAAACTTAAACTTATAACACCTAAAGGTACAATTATTGCTGCAATAACTTAAAAATAAGTATTGCTTATTAATTTCATGTTGAAACACCACTACACCACAATAAATATATTACCTTAGAAATCATGATAAGAAGTGATTCTGTTCTCAGTACGATCAGAACTATGTCAAAACAGGGAACAGACCGGCTCTTTTATACGAAACCTTCACAAGGCCGTATACATATACGCGCTCTTTGAATCACTTCACCCTCATATATACCGACCCCTCCCTTTACTCTTACTTCCTGATCACCTTCAACGGAATGTGGAGCCCGTCTTCGAAAGTTGATGCTGTTTATTTTTTCAAAAATAAAAAGCTTCTTTTTGTTGAAGTCGTGTGTTACTTGAGGAAGTCGGTGTGGGTTTGATATGGAGAATGTGACATAACCTTCGCCTAGTTAGTTCGATGAATCGAAGTTCTGAATCGGGCGTGAGAATCTGGTGTTGGAAGGAATTATTGGGGATAAATTATCTATTAATCTAACCGCACGATGTTAGAAATGGTGTGGTACCAGGGACGGAGGTTAGAATGGAAAGGAATGGTTTAATGGACGTCAATTTTGTGCTTTTTTTTTTGGTTAATGGAGCAGCAGACAGCTGTGGAACTGAAAGTTGTCAACCGCACTAATTTTATATTTGTTTTTTTATGTATGTATAATACTTTGGGTTTTTTAAACCTTGGGTCGTCCTTTTTTATCTGTTTTTCTTGGCAAACCCCAGCAGGATTTTCCAAGTTACCTCCGTAAAATAGATACTAATTCTATCATTTTGAATGCTCGTTGTACCTGCATAAATATTAATTATTGTGCGTACAGCTAAAACATCCCCTGAAAATAAGAGCAGAATTTAATATAAGTTAGGTCTTATTTTGGTGGAAACACCGTAATCATTCAAGAACTTTCAAATTGGAGATCTTAAGTAATATAAAGCCAGAAATTAGAGTTCATACATTAGAGTTCAGACATGAAATATTTGTTCAAGTTCAACTTATTGAATAATTTGGATAACATAAGGGGCCAATCGTAAAATAGCTTCAGGCGATTTTTAAGTTATAGCTCTAATTTATTTCTTTTTGGAGTATAAGAAATTAGTTCAAAGAGTCGAAAATATATTATTTCACAGCACTAAGTTTTCCCAAGCAAAATAGGTCTGCTGTTCAAATTTTATTCCATTATGTCCCAACCCACCCAGCAATGAAAAGTGGATCGAAAAAAAAAGTTTTCCGAACTAATTTAATGATGGAAAAAGTTGTGTATAAACTAGTTTATCAAAGCTGAATGCTTTTTAGATTTTTCATATTTTTCCAACCTTTTCAGAAGATTTTAACAGTTTTAATGTTTAATCCTGTTTTTAAAATTGCAAAATATTTCAAATAAAATCTGAACGCATTGTTTGGGAATATTTTTTCTGATGAGTTACTTTATTTAATTACGCGTTCAAAGTTTAATTTTCATTCAGGAGTAATAAATTTGTTAATATTTAGTCTAATAGAGTATTTTCAATCACATGACTCTGCCTAACAACGGCCTTAGCAACGTTGTTTATTCGCCAAGTGACGTCATGTGCGAATGCTGCTATTGGATACTTTTATGTCCCGCCCCTAACAACAGCCTTAGCAACGTTGATTTTGTCCTCCAAGTGACGTCATGTGCGAATGCTCTATACTCTCAAACTAAACTTAGAGACATGAAATATAGAGCATTCGCACATGACGTCACTTGGAGGACAAAATCAACGTTGCTAAGGCTGTTGTTAGGGGCGGGACATAGAAGTATCCAATAGCAGCATTCGCACATGACGTCACTTGGCGAATAATCAACGTTGCTAAGGCCGTTGTTAGGCAGAGTCATGTGATTGAAAATACTCTTTTATAAATTAATGAACATTCTTGACCGACTTGTGGTCTTAAAACTTTTTAAGGTTGATCATAATATTCATAAACATGCAACAAATTTAGTCCAAAATATATTATTAATTTCAGAAAATATACAACTTTTAATTATATAGTTTCTTAAAATTAAAAGAAGAAAAGTTAAAGCCACTTAAATTTTACAAAGATAGAAAGAAACCAAGTAAAAAGTATTCAAATGTTATATCCCAGTTTTAAGCTAATTTTGCTGTATGAAAAACTTATAAAAAGAAGAAGGGCTTCAAAGACTCACGCGCTTGGCTTGATGTGTGTTGCAATCTGCCCACATCCAGAGATTGAAGCTATACTTTATCGTTTTGCATCAGTTTTAGTTTAATACGGCGCAAGTAGCAGCCAATAAAGCCTTTAGTTCAGAGTTTGAACAAAAAAATGAACCTCTGCAAATGGAAGCTGAAGGGTCTGGAATTGAAAAGAAGCTGGGAAGATGGTGTAGATTCCTTTGTTCAGGACAAGTTGTTGGGATTTGAGATTTGACGTACGAAAGATGTGAATCAGAAGATTTACAAATTGAAAGAGCATTTAAGAATGGAGTGAATCAAATAAAAATAGGATTCAGGGGTGTCAACCAAGAAGAAGACATCATCAAACACTCGGAAATAAAAGCTGAGTTCAAAAGTGTTCTAGCTCCCGAGGATGAAGTATACATAACAAGAAACAAACGGGTGATAATTACAGCAAGAAGTTTATCCTCAGCTTTAAATGTGCTAAAGATCAGGAAGATAAACGAGAAAGAAATCGAAAGGTTTATATTTGACAAATCATACACTACTCAATATATTTTAAAAGACGTGGACCCAGATACAAACGAGCTATCTGAAACCCTTGAAGAGCAAAACATCCTAGTAAAAAAAATAATCAGATTCACTAGGAAAGGAGAGACAAGACCTTCAACCACGGTGCTCATTAAAGAATTGGGTCTGGTAAATAGGAACAAAATAAGGTTCGACTTTGCATCACACAAAGTATATCAGTATATTGAAAAGGCGAAGATCTGTCATAGATGTTTAGACTTCGGCCACTTTCAAGCTGATTGTAACGCCCAAGGACCGAGATGCAAGAACTGTTACGAAGATCACGACTCACTAGATTGCAATAAAATAGGTACAGAAACATCCCTGGAGTGTTTTAGATGCGGAAGCAAAAACCATATTCAGCCCTGGACATTAGATGTCCAATCGTAAAAAAAAAAGAGAGCTATCGCAAACAGAAATAAGAAAGTAAATACCCCACCTTTAGAGGCCCGTCAGGAACCAAACTCAAGAAAACTGTTTTCCGAGGTAACAAAGGGGATTAAGAAAGTCGCAAGGGAAGTGAGCAATCAAGAGAGAGAAAGTGGAAGCGTATTAATAGAAACAATAAAGGACCTTAAAGAGGTTGTAAAAACCCTCACCAAAGAAATATCAGATTTAAAATCAGAGATCCAAAACCTAAGAGAGTCAACACATGTAAACCCAAATGATAATTCCACGATACTCGGTCAAGAGTTCAAAAATAGTGAAGATTTGATCAAACGAGTCGCTGAAGTGGTCTCAAAGGATAAAAGACAGAAAGACCTAAATAGACTAATTGACTCCCTTGACGATCAACAGAAGTGCATGGTTAGGGGAATAGCTTCAGTTTTTAAAGATTTCTATAGCAGGCTAGATACAATAGTAAAACAGACAATAGGTGCCGAATCGGAAGCATCGGATGGCAACATGGAAGATGAAGAAGTAGAAGCAGATGAAGAAGTAGAAGCGGATTAGCGTAAAGAGCAACAAAAAGAAATACGAGGTTAAAGCAAACACCATCGAAAGAAGGGATTATAGAAAAAAAAAACAGTTTCTGAACAAAAAAAAAACTAAATATACTTAGGATGAAGAAGGCGTAAGCGGCTCCAAGTGAGCAAGCAGAGTGCCTCTACACACACCAATTCCATTCAATTCCAACTTATAAAAATGTTAACCTCGACAAAACAATGTTCTTTTTCCTCTCTTGTTTCAGAATTGCTTCTTATTAGAGGAAATAGATGTCGTTAAAAAGAACAAACAATACATACATTAAAGAAATCGCGAATAGATTTTTTTTTAAACTGTAAAAACTATTTCAAATGCAATATTTAACTTTTCAAACAACCAAGATTTAATGAGTTTAAAAATTCTAAATCATTTGAATGAAAATTCTCCACTTAAACACTATACCCTCTCAAAATATACTTTTCTTTAGTATAAAGTTAAGTAGGTTGTGAAAAAGGTCAAGAATGAAAAACTATACCAATTTTTAGTCTAGGTCTAAAGATATTTTAGCTTGTCTATTACAGGCAGAACATTCCTCTACATCTATGTGATTTTTTAAAATTATGCAGTTTAAATTTTCATGCCTAAACATTTCTTTCTGTGAAGTCTCTTTAAATCTCTGATCCTTATGGAATGAGTGTGTAACTATAATTTACTTTTAATTTATCAAGGATTTTAAATACTTATTATGGTATAAAAAAAATTAATTTTATGATACACATAGATCTGTTTCTTTCTTAGAGACGGGATAGAAAATGTCAAAAAATAAAGAATTTTTAACTAAAACTCTTATAAGCTGAGCCTTGGTTGAATGACATCAGTTTTATAAAGTTTTAAGTTTTTTAATTTACCGAATTTATTCGATTTCATGCAGTAATTCAGCCCTGACCACTTCGGTCCAACAAGATTCTACTGTGTTTCTAAATTTAAAAACTTAAGTTACAAAGGAATACTTCCAACTTTTTAGTTCTTAATGTAATATTTTTCTAATTTCCTTCAAGTTACTTAAGTTGAGCTGTAAAAATTACCATTTTAACTTACAAAATACAAATATTAAAATTCACAAACATAAGAAACATACTACCCGGGTTCAATACAAATAAAGGAAGGTAATTTTTCAAAGTTTGTCCAAACAGAGTCAATTCAAAAGAACAAAGAGTGATAAAAAAAGTTTTTATTCATCAAAAAATAAATCTATAATAAATTATTGTAATGCTTTGACACTTGAGCTGTTTTCGAGATGTATATTGTGGCATAACTTTCACCATCATTTAAGATGTAGAAGCATCACATATATACTACAGTTTCCAAAACTGCTGGTGAACAAAACGTGAAAAATCTAATATCTGAAGAAACTTTAGTGGATGAGGGCCTTTCCGTATCCAATACCATATCCGAGACCAGCTCCATAGGGAAGTCCAGCTCCATAGGGAAGTCCAGCTCCATAGGAAAGTCCAGCTCCATAGGGAAGTCCGGCTCCATAGGCAAGACCGGCTCCGTGTCCGATTACTCCTCCGTAGGCTACTGGGGCGGCCAGGGCAGGGGCAGCGGCCAGGGCAGGGGCAGCGGCCAGGAGAGGAGCAGCGTAAGCTCCGTGTCCGAGAACTGGGGCGGCGGCGACGACGGGGGCAACTGGGGCTTGAGGGGCGGCATAGGGGCTGGCGACGACAGCGGCGGCAGGGGCGCTGGCGGCGGTTCCAGGCTCGTTGGTCTTGACGACGGCCCTGAATCCGGCTCCGTCGGCAACGTAGTCAACTCGTCGGGCCCTTCCGTCGATGTCGGTCAGGGAGTATGATCCCCTCCTGTTTCCGTGGGCATCTCCCACCTCAGATCGGGAGTTGGTGGCTCCGAGACCGTCCTGGATGGTGTAGCCAAAAGCGTTGTTTCCGAAAGCCTGTAATGAATGAAAGAAAGATAAATAAGGTTGAAAAAGATAGTTACATTCAAGTTAAAAAGTTTAATGGATAGGAAATGGTGAGAGAGTATTGATGATACTTACATCCTGGGACTGAGACCTGGCACTGACTCCGGTGTTGACGAGAGCTCCATGTCCGTACAAGACGGCAGAGGCATGGGCAGCTGTCAAAGCAGCGAAGAGGATGGCAACCTAAAATATCATTACAAAAATTAGACATATTTTGAAGTATAACACAAATTTGCTAGTAATATACTTAGGAAATGAATAATAACTGCCCCTTTCTTCTAAAACCTTAAGGTCTTAGTAATTTTGCTATTATTCTATAGAGCATTCGCACATGACGTCACTTGGAGAACAAAAACAACGTTGCTAAGGCTGTTGTTAGGGGCGGGGAATAGAAGCATCCAATAGAAGCATTCGCACATGACATCACTGGAGGATAAAAACAACGTTGCTAAGGCCGTTGTTAGGTAAAGTCATGTGATTGAAAATGCTCTATTGTTTTCTAGCGATATTTTTGATACTAGTGATACTGGTCGCCGTGACTTTAGTCACTCGTGCGCGCTCAGCCTTAGCTATTCTCTTATGCTATTTTCGATAAAACTTTATATCTTTGCCAGGTAAAGTTAATTTATTGTTAACTTTTGACTATCGCGAAAGTTTTGCTCTATTTCAATAGTCCTGTAATGTTTAAACTTTTAACTGAAGTCAAAATTGCACGTCTAATGTTTTTTTTTATAGATCTATTACATAGTTTGCATTATTTACTTCGTTAGTAAATAAGATTAAAATTATTTTATAAATTTTGTACAGGGGAATTAAAGATGAATAAAGTTACTTATTGCCATAAATTCAAAGGACTTACCTTAGCAATCATGTTTGAAGTTGAGCTTGTTAGCTGGTTACTGTTACTACTCCAAGAGATGTCAGAAATCAGTGAAGAAAGCTGAAAATATCTTCCGTTTTATACTTTGAAACCTAGAAGGACATTGATTATTAACATGTCCAGTCTTATTTTCTTTGTTTTTTAAAATAACAAAAGTAGATTCATTCAGAAACCCTCGTCTTTTGAAGATAATTATCCCACTCAGCTGGTTCGTTCTTGGATAACCTTCGATCCTAATATGAATAACCTCTCGTTCACACCCCAGACATCTTGTTTCGAACAAAACGTCATCGTCATTAGGAAAGCGGAGTGTCGAACGAGATCATTGATGAATTTTTAATCAGTATAAAACAAGAAAAGGCCTTCGTATGAATGCATGCAAGTATAAGCGTTCATTACATATTTTGCATGATAATAATAGTAACATTCTACAATCATCATTGATCGTTTCATTTGTATAAATTATGTCAGGATATCCTTTAAATTAGTATTGTTATTTTGATGCTTTTTTGGTTTACTTGAAATCCCTCCTGTTCTTAAAGCTATTGTGTGATGTTGTTCATGTTCTGTTATACCATTGTCTCAAATCAGTCGCCGTAATTGTTTGCAAAAAAAAAATTACTCTTTAACTTTTTCAGGATAAAATCTAATTCAAAAATGTTTTGAGGACTTAGGACAGCAGAAAAATCATGGGAACACCATTTGAATCGTCAGTTTGAAAAAGGAAATAAGTTCAAAAATTGGTCAGTTGACTTTTTGTGCTCAAAAAAAAAAATCTCCGAGCTATGCATAAGAGGAAAGAGAAGAAGAATCCCTTCTTTTCCCCTGAAGATCTCTTGAATAAATCCTCTTGAATTTTGCGAAATCGATCTCTATTCATTGTATTTTTTTTATTAAATTTGAAATTTAAGTTAATTTGTATTTCATTTATTATCCTTTGTGCTTTTAAACCAAGCCAAAATAAAATTTGTTTTTAATTTAAAAGGGTTTTTACCATTTTATTATCCATTGAATGTTTGACTCCATTGATATTCACTTACTCCATTGATAGTACCTTTAAGACTCGGTTTTATAATAATTTTAAATTTTATTTGTCTCTCAATTTTTCACTTTTGCGCTGCAAACTAAGCAGAAATATAGTTTAATTGTTGATTAAAGGGGTTTTTAAGACTTTTGTCAGCTGAAATTCCATAAGTTTGAAAAAGGGAATAAATTCAGCAATTTTTTTAAGTGTAAAATATTTTTAATGTACTCCTAAATTTTTTCAATGATTTTTTTTTTTTGCTTTCTAAACAGAGTCCTGAATTTTCAGTAAAAAATTGGTGATTATACCACAAAAATTCCCTTACTTATAGGTTTTTTTTCTATTAAGACAGACACAAACAGAATTTTTATTGACACAAAGAGAGAGAGAAATTACACCCAGGACAAGGTCGAGAATCGAACTCTGCACCAGGTAAGGTACATTGCACAGACTGCTAGCGCGGGGTTGGCTGCGCATAATTCAACAGGCCACCCTGGCCCATTCATATCATTTTCTTGAATTGGTGTATACAAGATCTATCAAAAGTCCGTTTCACGGCTTTTAATTGGAACCATTGTCTCCTAGGGTCCTGGAAGTAAGTTCTACCCCGTAAGTGACCCTGGAGGCATAGAGAAGACTTACAGCGCCCCTAACAGCAAAATAAAAAAAAAGTTAAAAAAATTAATTAAGAAACTAAAGGAGATAGAGCAAACATCTCAGTGAGAGTATTGTTGCCACAGTTATAATATCCGCAAAGATCTATCTGTACGGGAGCCAGTGCCAATTTCCTTTCAAGCAATAATTTGTGGAATGCTTCAGAGAGTATCATAAAGCCTCGTGAACGTCAGCTGCGGTTCCGTGGGTGGGTTGATCGGTGGTAGCCCCCCAAACGCTTGAACATTGGAAAAATCCTCCTCGTAAAATCATCATTCAGCAGAAAAAAAAATAAAATTTTTAGTTATTTCCTCCCGGCTAATAATTTGTTACTCCGTGTCCATATGCGCGCGAATGCGAGCGCGAACATTCGCCGAGTATTTTAATTGGGTTTCTTTTGTATTTTAGAACTGCGAATAATCGCTTACACAATACAAATTCGCGAGTCTAAATTCCACGAACATTCGGTCAACATGGATGATGCTTGCTCTTTGCTCTCTTTACTAACGAGTATAATTATTTAGAACAGTGAATCCCAACGTGAGGCGCACGCCCCACTGGGGGCAATATGAACTTCTAAGGGGGCAATTTGAAAATTTTTAACCAAATTTCCTCCCATGTGGGGCATGGACCACCATATTTTATTTACTTTTCAAGAAGGATTTCCAAAAAAAATAAAGGACATGGGGGCATGGAAAATTTAGAAAGGCTTTGGGACATGGACCGAAAAAGGTTGGAAAACACTGATTTAGAACTTTTAAAATACGAAGAAAATAAACAAAAGCTAAAGCAAAAAAAGATACTGGGCAAGATCGTGTCATCTGAAAAAATGAGGATTTCGTAATAGGCCAAGTCTATGGGAATATTTTTTGGGGGAATTTCCCCAGGTGCACCCCCTCATGTTTTTACAAATACGAAACATTACCCGCAAAATTTCAGGTCACTAGGCCAATGTTTGACCCCCGCGCACCTCAAAAGTAGTTTTTCCATGTTTTGTATAGGGAAAATATTGAAAATATCTTCTACTTTTTATTGTTTTTAATTTAATAAGCCTGAACGCTGTAAATATTACGTTAAAACTATATAACCTTCGGGATATCATTGTCCGAAGATCCTATTTTAAAAAATTCAATGGTACCTGCTGGTACCATTGAATTAACTTTGATCTATGGGGGGAAGTTCCCTGTTGTGTTTCAGTAATAGTAATAACATAGAGGGGTACACCTGGAAAATTCCAAAAAAAATTGCAATGGCCTACACCGTAATTATAATTATTTCCTTTACAGTTTTGGTTTCCAGGCGCATGCTCTTGACATGAATGTTCAGGCATGCACTTGAATAACTATTTTAAATTTATACAAAATTCATGCCAAAGATGGTATCCTCTAATGCCATTTATCTAGCAACAAATAAATTTTCAATTAGAATAGGGTTTATGCAAATTTTATAATTCCCAAAAAAACGTCTCAAACATTAAGATGTAATTGGGGACACTAATGATTTCATTTCTCAATCTGTAAAATTGTACTTTGATAAATAAGGTTGATAAATTTTACTTCCAAGAAATTATATTAAGGCTGTAAGATTAAAATTTTTGACTTTTAAAATTGTATAATTTATGTTCGGGACATAAAATATTAAGCTACTAATTATATTTAAAACTAAATGAACTGTTATGAATTTACAGAAAAAGTATGAAAGATTAATGATAAAAGATAATCGAAACAACGAATATGTAAATGGGTAGTTCGTGTTCGCTTCTGATCCTTTGACTCATGCTCAAAAAACCGCCTCTTGCGCGAATGTAGGCGAGTGATTCGCGAAGCCAGGTGCAAATGTTCGTCCGAGGTCCGAACGCGAGCGGTCCACTTACACATGCTTTGTTGTTATTCAGATTCGCGTTCGCGCGAATGTGTGGAGCCGGCATTACATTATAATTTACCCAATATCTAGGAGGGAAAAAAACGCGTCAGCTGGCTGTAAGTCGGTGGAATAGACTACAGCTGCTCGCTTGAACATTTGAAGCGTCCTCCTCGAAGAATGATATCAAGGCAAATGGAAACCCGATCGCTCCCATTCACTGAGCTATAAACAAACTGGAGTACCAACTGAGCGTGCCGAAACCGCATCACACCTTATCGAAGTTTGTGTCTGCGCGGAAAAGATATCCATCTTCTTTTAGTTTTCCCCCATCTGTTGGCACGTTGTATGCACAGCATGACATACGACCATTCTATGTGTTCCATATATTCCATTTTGTGTGGGGGGCTCTCACCGCTCAACCTACCCACGGACAAGCAGCTGACGCTCACCAGGCTTTATGATACAACTCCCTGAAATTTTCCACCAAATATCGCTTGAGAGGAAATGACTGACAAAATATGTTGCTGGCTCCCGGTCTATTCGGGACGGCACTGTCTATTTGGCTGGCAAATATACAACTAAACTCTACTCTTTTTTTACCTGGCAACGGTTCTGATTGGAGGGCTGGGACTGCTACGTAACCGCAAGACCTACGGCCGTTTTTGCCGTCCAAATAGACACTTCCTTTGGAGACTACCACCGCTCAACTCACCCACGGAACCGTTAGCTAACAAGAGAAAGGCAAAAATTTATTTTTGAAGAACCTTTTGCAAACGAACGAATAAAAAAAGTACCAGAACAGAGGACCCGAAACCGTAGGCAATATTGGAAATCGAAAACAACGAAAGATAATGTTATGTGATAAGGTGGCGTTTAGATCTCATCGATCTCATCCACTACTCATGCAACTCACGCCTTTTCGTCATGTCACAAGAGGCGGAGAAAATAGCTTGATCCTCCATAGCCCTCCGAAAGGACACGTCATTGAATAAACTTGCCCCATCCTATCACAGCTGGTGACACCCAAAATGCCACTACCTACCTTACTATCAATCATTTATTTCCAGTGCTCCCCTCCACCTTTTACGAGATTTTTAATAGCATTTTGGACCCTCTGTAAGGCTATTCTTTGGGGAGAGAATTCCCTATGTCGTACAGATTTGTTGATCAAAATGTGACTTAGTGTCTTTATCGTGTAAGCCGACGATATTTCCATGAAGGGGAAGATTGATTCTGGTTAAAGCAGTGGTTCCCAACTGGTGCATTACTATTTTATCTTAACATCACTACTTTGTAATCTGTCCGGCAAACTTCGGAAATCCCGATCCTCAGAGAAGCTCATTTGATCGGTTTTGTTAGGAATCAATAAAGTAAGCTTCTCCAGCGATTGCTGGAGTATTATGAACATTTCTCATTAGAAAATGTTAATTACAGTTTAGTTTACATTAGTTTCAAAATAGAGTTACTGTTAACAGATTTTTCGTCTCGTATCAACTTCTTTTAATAGAAGATCCACACTTTTCATTGCCCCTCCGAAGTATATCTCACTCGTTCAGTTCGGAACCACTGATTTAAAGAATCAATCTTATCCGCCAAGGGAATGAATCCATAACTCTGAGGGTTTTACACCCTCACTTTCACAAAATTTATTGGTATTTTCTTTGGTAATATTTTTAAACAAAATTAAATTAATAAATTGAATAATTATACATAAAATAATCTTCAGCAGAAGTTTGAGCAGTCTTGAACTTCATCATCCACCTCTTTAAACTGCTGATCTGGAATGAAAAGATGTTTTATTGTTACAATAAATATTTTGTATGTATAAATCTTTCTCCCTCTCTCTCGAACAATTTTCTTCTATCACACCACTCCCAAACTCATTTTATACACTCCCGCTCATCTATAATACTTTTTTATCGTCCCATTCTTACATAATCTTTTTCTTACCTAACACTTCCTTCTTTTCAATCCTTTCACATTCACTTTTACCCTTCATATATATTATATCTATTTCTATCAAACTTACACAAGAGTCTGTGGTTCTTGTCGGGTCAATCCTCATCTATCATCTCATTGGTCAAACAAATTAATTTGATTTAGATCTTCAACCAATCCCAATCCAGATGAGGAATGGCTTGGACCAGAGCAACATTTTCCATATTTCTTCCCTCTATTTTCTTATCTTCCTCCCCTCATCTCTCTAGTCTCTACTATCAATCATATTCCTCCCTCTCCCTTTTATTATATAAGCTTATAGTTTTAAAGTTCCTTTCTTCCTCCCCTTACATTCGAAACCTAAAATCCTCGCCTCCCATCCACCCAATTTATCTCTCACATCCTCTTTTACTACCATTCACTATGCGACATGTTAAACTTTTATATTATTTTATCTCCCATCCAGAGATATTTTTAACTCCTCTAAGAGAGTATTTCACTTCTTGAAAATCGAAAATACTCTTTAAAAAACTAGCCAGGAGTATTTTCACTCTTTGAATTTTTTCACAAAAGTTTAGCTTAAAAAATGCACCGCGTGGCCCCACCGAAATCAACAAATAATATTTTTTTTCCTCAAAACACAAATTGATCTCAAAGGAGACATTTTCGCTCGACTTCTGGCCAAAGCCAATTGCCAAAATCCATGGCATCCTAATTATCATACTTTTTAATCGTGTTTTCATACAGCCATAGTAATTTTTTTTCATTTGTTGTTCTGATGTTTAGGGAGTTGATTGTGATTTTTGTGTCTCTGTATATGTAGTTCATGCTATTTTCGTATTTCACTCCTCATAATTCAATTTCGCTCCTCCTAAAAAAAAGTCAAGGAGTATTTTTACCCCCCAAAAAAAATCCTAGGAATAACACTGCTCCCATCCTATTTCTTCTAACTACCGCCTATACAATCCTTCCACTTTTCGTCCCTGTATAATTTTTTTCTTTTTGAAACTATCTCCAATCACATCAACTTCTATTCTATCCTCAGCATATACTCAGCAGCAGCTTACTTTTATTTCTCATCATCCTCCCCTCTCTTATCCTCTTCCTCAATACCCCAAAACTCCCAACTCTCTCTCTCTTCTGTATTCTTCTATCAGTATCTATTTCCCCAATTTCGACTTAACATCCTCTTCTATCTCCTTTCCCTCTTCAGCCTTCTTTCATTCCACCTCCACTCTTAGACACTTTTATTTTTCATCACACTCGTCTGAACCCTTCCCTCTTGTTCTCTTCCTTATTACCCCAAAACTCCCTACTCTCTCCTCTGTATCCTTCTCTCAGTATCCCCTTCCCTAATCTCTACTTAACATCCTCTGCCCTCATTCTTTTCACCTCCACTCCCAGACATACTCTTAGTTCTCATCACAATCCTCAGAATCATCCCCTCTCTCATCCTCTGCCTTAATACCCCAAAACTCCAAACTCTTATCCTCTCCTTTTAATATACAACGCACAATATCCTCTACCCCTACCCAGCATACATCCTTTTAACTCTTCCACTCCCCTCTCCTCTTTGAAATTATAACATTTTTTAGCACCGCCTCCATTTTCTCTCCTCATCGTTTTTATATCATTTTTACTCTCTCATATCCCACCTCTTCATTCCCCAAATGCTTTCCATTTCATCCACTTTTCTTCTTCAGTCTGGGTCATACTACGTTCACATATGAAAAGCTATATACTAGTTTAAGAGCTAATCCATCTCGAGTAAGAGTATGTGTGAACGAACTGTTGGCTAGCTTAGCCAATTGGACAACCCAGAAGTGGAAAAATAAATGTTCTGTAAGTATAAGTGAACAGTAAAAAAAGCTTAAAGAAAAAAAAACAAGAGTTTAGGCTTAGTCCAGAGCTCTTGGATGCCGACCACTGATTTTACTACGTGCGTCATCAGGGTTTGGAAAAGTTGTATTGGGAAAGGATAAAAATTAGGCATATTAGCTTAAACTTTCTTAACTTCTTTCAAAGCTCTTATTTTTTAATGTGTGAACGTAGTATGACAATACCCTACGATACTCAGCGGTGCATTATAAAGTGTAGAGTCATCACTTTTCTTACCCACTTAGATCCTTTCAAGAAATTCTTCGACCAGTGTCAACTACGAAGAACTTGACACTTTTCCAACCTATAACATGATAATGTAATTATAAATTCATCTTTCTTGATACACTTGCCCCGCATGCCTAAACAGGCACTTAGGGCTATAGTACTTCAAAGGATATAAAGGATAAAAGTAATAACAATGCTTTAGAGGCAGATGAGGGTAGAAATGCGGGGGGTCATTATAGTGACCATTTTTGATTTTGCTGAAATTTTTGGTGGGTTCTTCTAATGATTTTAGAATTATTTTTTCGGGTAGAGAAAAAATAGGGGTATTCTAAATTCATTAGAAGAACCAAAATTTCAGCAAAATAAAAAATGGCCTCTACTGACCTACCCGCATCTTATAAAATCTGCCTCTTAATGAATCAACAATCTCATCCTCTTGCGACCCTAAAACTCGCAACTCATTCTACTGTATCCTTCTCTCATTTTCCCCTTATCAATCTCTATTTAAAATTCTCTCCTATCTCCTCCCTCTCCTCAGCATATTATACTTTCACCTTCTCTTCTAGGCATACTATTATTTCTCATCACCCCCTAAGAATCATCCTTTCTTTTGTCCACCTGCAAGACATTCTATCCTTTCTCATCCTAATAATACTCTAAAACTCGCTCTCCTCCCCCTCCTCAGCAATTATTAATTTCACCTCCTCTCCTATAAATACTCTAATTTCTCATCATCCCCTCGGAATCATACCATCTTTCCGTCCCCCTGCTGGACAACATCCTTTCTCATCCTCTTGAGAACCTAAATTTCCTCTCATTTAACATCCTCTCCCGTCTCCTCCCCCTTGTCTGTATTCATTCTTTTTACCTCCTCTCCTATCCATACCCTTATTTCTCATCATCTGCTATAAATCATTCTCTCGTTCGTCCCCCTGCTTGTCATTCTATCCTTTCTCATACTCTTAATACCCTAAAACTCCCAACTCCCTCTTATGTATCCTTTTCTTAGTATCCCTTTTCCAAATCTCTATTTAACTTTTCCCCTGTCTCCTCCCGCTTCTCTGCATTCGTTCTTTTCTCTTCCACTCCCTAGACATACTCTTATTTTTCATCAACCTCTCTCCGTACCCCTGCTCGATATTATCCCCCTTTCTCATCCTCTTAATAATATGTTGTTGTTTCCAATCCCCTCGCTGTCTAGCGGCAGCTAGACATTGTCCATGAGTCCATACACTCTTAAAAAATCTTAATATCCTAAAACTCGCAATTTACTCTTGTGTGTCCTTCTCTCCACTATCCCTTTTTCAATCTCTCTATAAAATCCTCTATATTTCATCCCCCTCCTTAGCATTTATTACTTTCATCTCCTCTTCTAGGCATTCTCTTGTTTCTCATCCCCCCTCAAAATAATTCCTTCTTTCGTTCCCCTGCTCACGACTTTGTCTTTCTGTATCCTCCTCTCAGTATTTATTCCCCCAATCTCGTCTCCTATCACCTTCCCCTACTCAGCATTTATTACTTTAATCTCCTCTCCTATTATACTCTTATTCCTCATCACCCTCCCCAGAATCATGCCTTCTCTCGTCCCACTTCTTGACATTCTATCCTTTTTCATCCTATTAATACCCTAAAACTCCCAACTCCCTCTCCAGTATCCCCCTCTCAGTACCCATTTCCCCTATCTCTATTTACCTTCCTTTCCCATCTCCTCTGCATTCAATATTTTCTCCACTTCTAGAGGTACTCTTATTTCTCAACAACCGCTATGAATCATCCCTCCTTTAGTACCCCGCCTCCACAATCTATACTTGGTTTGGTTTTTGGTTACATATATTTTCCGGTATGTGTGCTTGATCTCAAGGATCCGCTTATACACCTTCGTCAAGTAAGACAGACACAACAGAATTTTTACTGACACAAAGAAAGAAAATACACCCAGGGGCGAGGTCAGAATCGCACTGACAACGGAGCAGTGCGCAGACTGCTGGCGTGAAGGGCAGGTGAGCAAACCCAACGGGCCATCCGTCCCCCCAATCTATACTTTCTCACTCTCTTAATTCCCTAAAACTCCCAACTCACCCTTCTGTATCCTTCTCTCTGTATCACTTTTCCAAATCTCTATTTAACTTCCTCTCCTGTCTCATCCACATTCATTTTTCACACCTTCTTATTTCTCATAATCCTCTCTTGTCTCCCTGCTTGACATTCTATACTTTCTCATCCTTTTCCTTATTACCTCAAAACTCACTCTTCTGCATCCTCCTTTCAGTATCCATTTCCCCAATCTGTATTTAAAATCCTCTCCTGTACCCTACCCCTTCTCAGCATTTATTACTTTCATCTCCTCTCCTATGCACTCTTAATTCTGATCACCCCCTAACAATCATTCCTTCTTTCTTCTCCCCGATCGGCATTCTTTACTTTCTTATCCTCTTAATACCCTAAAACTCAAACCTTTACTCTTCTGTATCCTCTTCTCAGTATCCTTTTCCACAATTTCTATTTAACATTGCCCAATTTCTATTAACCCTTCTCTCCATTCATTCTTTTTACCTCCTCTCCTATGCATACACTTATTTCTCATCACACCCGAAGAGTCATCCCTTCTTTCTTACTCTGCTTGCCATTTTATCTTTTCTCATCCTCTTAATACACTAAAACTCGCAACTCACTCTTCTCTATTCTTCTTTCTCAGTATCCCTTTTCCCTATCTCTATTTAAAATCCTCTCCTATCTCCACTGCATTCATTATTTTCTACACTCTTAGATATACTCTTATTTCTCATCACCTCCTAAGAATCATCCTTTCTTTCGTTCCCCTGCATGACATTCTATACTTTCTTATCCTATTCCTACCCCAAAACTCCCAACTTGTCCTTCTGTATCTTCCTCTCAGTATCCATTTCCCCAATCTTTATTTAAAATCCTCTCCTATCTCCTTCACGTACTCATCATTTATTACTTTCATCTCCTGTCCTATGCATACTCTTATTCCTCATCACCCTCTTCAGAATCATCCTTTCTTTCGTCCCCCCCGCTCCAAATTCTATATTGTATCATCCTCTTAATACCCTAAAAATTGACACTCACTCTTCTCTGTATCCTCCTCTCAGTTTCCCTTTTCCCAATCTCTATATACCTTCCTCTCCTATCTCTACATTCATTATTTTCTCCACTAATCATATTTCTCGTCGCCCCCTAAGAATCATCCCTTCTTTTATCCCCCTGTGCTTTCTCGCATTCTCTTAATAGCCTAAAACTCCAAACTCACCCCTTCTGAATCCTCTCAGTATAACTCTTCCCAATCTGTATTTACCTTCCTCTCCATTGTCCTCTGCATTCATTCTTTTTAACTCTTCTCCCTAGGCGTTCCCTTATTTCTCATCACCTCCTATATTCATCCCTTCTTTCTTCCCCCTACTTGACATTCTATACTTTCTCATCCTCTTAATACCCTAAAACTCCCAACTCCCTCTCTGTATCCTCCTCTAACTATCCCATTCCTCTATCTCAATTTAAAATCATCTCCTATCTCCCTCCTCCTATCTCCTATTTTTTTATTTTGACCTCCTCTCCTAGGCATACTCTTATTTGACATCATCCAAGAATCATTCCCTCTTTTGTCCCCCTGCTTGACATTCTACCATTTCTCATCCTCTTAATACTCTAAAACTCATTTATTACTTTCACCTTCTCTCCTAGGAATACTCTAATTTCTCATCACACTCCTCAGAATCATCCCCTCTCTCATCCTCTTCCCTAATTCCCCAAACTCCAAACTATCTCCTGTATCCTTCTCTCAGTATTCATTTCCCCAATCTCTACTCAACATCCTCTCCTGTCTCCTCCCCCTCTTTAGCCTTCATTCTTTTTACCTCCACTCCTAGACAAACTCTTATTTCTTATCATCAGCCGCGTTCACAAGAGCCATTCTACCGGACGAAAGGCGGAGAAAACTGGTTCTTCTTCCACCTCTCTCCCTACGCAGGGAAGAAATCCCCTGACTATCAGTTGGAAATTCTCTCCTGGGTAATAGAAGTAGGAAAGGTTTTAATTGAATCAACATCCTGCAGACGGCGCTCTCGTTTGCTTCCCATAATGCATTTCTACGAGCTCACTAGCTTGTCACGTGATCCTTCCTACTGGTAGGACGAGTGCTCTTGTGAATGGGCTATTCAATTTTCCAGACGGCTGGTTTTCGGATATCCCCTTTCCCCTACTTCTTGAGCTCTTTCTCCGGTTGAACAGATTGGCTGTTGTGAACGCGGCTACAATGCTCAGAATCATCCCGTCTCATCTTCTTTCTTTATATCTCAAAACTCCCAATTCTCTCTTCCGTATCCTCTCACTATCCATTTCCCCAATCTCAACTCAACATCCTCTCCTGTCTCCTCCCCATCCTCAGCCTTCATTCTTTACACCTCCCCTCCTAGACATACTCTTATTTCTCCTCACACTCCTCAGAATCGTATCCCCTTCTCTCGTTCCCTTCTTGTCTTCCGTTCCTCTCTCAACCTCTTCCTAGATACCCCGCACCTCCTAACTCACTCCTTCGTATCCCATATCTTCTAAACTCCCCCTCGGAATCCCAACCCTTTCCCATCCTTCTCCTAAACATCTACTCCTCTTATCCTCCCCCTTTAATATACAACGCACAATATATCTTTTCCCCAATATGTTTCTAGCATCCTCTCCCCCTACCCAGCATACATCCTTTTCTCTCCCACACCTCTTTGAAATTTTAGTATTTTTAGCACCTCCTCCATTTTCTCTCATCGTTTTTATATAATTTTTTCTCTCACATATCCCTCCTCTTCATTCCCCAAATGCATTCTATTTCATCCCCTTTCCTTCTTCAGTCTGCGTCATACTACGTTCACATATGAAATTCTATACTATACTTGGCTGCAACGTTTCTTGAACCCAGTACGTCACAAATGCGGAAGGAGAAATCGGTAAACACGAAGCCTGTTGGGTTGATAGGAGGAGTTTTGGTACGTGATTGAGAAAAGCACTGTACAGGATGTTCCTAAATTCGTGGTACAAACTGGGTAGGGCAGATAGAGTACATCAAGATGAACAAGAATTGGTATAGAAAGGGGGTCGCAGATACGCCGTTAAAGAGCTAGGACCTAATGTAGTGCGAGTGCGTTTCAAAAAGCCGTTTTTAGAAGGCCCGTGCGACGAAACAAAACATAATGAAATGAAAAACATTATTGCATGAAGTACAGGAGTATCCGTACTACTTAAATCCTCAATGTGATAGAAATTGGACCACTTGCTAAACCGTGGGGTGAGTTTTAAAACGTGCAATATTCATCTTTTAGCCAAAGAATGGAGTTCCCTTAATGTAGTGATGCACAACCTGCAGCCCGCGAGTCATCAATTTGCGGCCCGCGAACTAATTTGAATTTTTTAAGATAATCCCTTTTTTAAATAATCCTTACTTTCCAGATTTTTTCTAAGAAAAATGACTACTAGGTTCCGCGAAAAAAGTCGGAAAAATCGCGATTTTTCGCGCAAGTTTAGTTTTGCTTGGGGAGTGTTCCGTTCCTCCCGCGACTGCTTTCTCGGTCGGCCGCGGGCGCCAAGTTGAAGTCGGCTTCTTGTGTTGCTATTGCGATGTAGAAAAAACAACTTTAAGGTGGTCAGAAGCCAACAAGTCCGGTGTTTGGTATCACAATTCTCCGGAAAAGTCGAAAAATAGCGATTTTTTCGCGAAAGTTCCGTTTTTCCGGCGCCTAGTTGAAGTTGTCTTCTCGTTGTAATTGCAATGCAGAAAAAAACTTTTGCGTTGTCTGAGGAGCCTATCTAGATGTGGCACCTCTCAGATCACATTATTGTTGATTTTAGTCAATATTTTCAACTTATTTTATGGATTTTCCAAGTTGTAAATTTTTACTGAAAAGCCGCTTTGTAGCAACTTGGTAAGATAATAATGCAGAGGTTTATAAAAATCTTGTAAGATTATAACCTGTTTCAGCCAGGAGACTTCCCACCCCCTAAAAAAAATCTGGAGCTGTGTTCAAAACAGGTTAAAACCCTGTTTTTTAGGGTCAAATTTCCAAAAATTTTTCGCGGGCCCAGACCCCAACGACCCCAACCCCAGAACGCCCAGACCCCCTTTTGTATTTAGAACTCTCTTATTCACAACTTTTTTTAAATTAAGATTTATCAAAATACAAATCTTACGTAAAAATTTCAGAAATTTGGACCAAAACTAGTTAATTCCCAGTTTTTTGAAGTCAAATATTCAAAAAATTTTGGGGAGGACCACCAGACTCCCTTTGGTACAAAATAGTTTGACATTGAATATATTTGGAGCCAGTAGTTTTTATTTTATAGATATTAAAATTTCTAACGCATCTCCTTATTGCTACTAGATTAATGTTATTAAAATTTATAACACATTAGTAATGTTTTTTACATATAATATTCTTGTGACAAACATTCTTTAGTTATTTTAAAGGTTTGATCATTGCTGTATCTTTTAAATATTGTTTATTTTTCAACCTTCACAATATTGTTCATCCATTTCTAAAGATTTTTAAGAAACTTTTATTCATCTGTTTTGAGTAATTATTTTTCTCCTAAACATATATTCAGTTTTTTAACAGTGGTGTGGTACGTAATTTGGTATTAAGCTTTATAATTATTTTTACTGTACGTTCGTTTGCGGCCCTCCGTGTCTCAATCAACAATGTGAGTGACCCTCGTCCCAAAAAGGTTGTGCATCCCTACCTTAACGGTATTTAGAAAAATGATGATGGGGGAAGGAATTTTCAATGATCAATGTATGATCATTGAAAATTCCTTCCCCGATCATCATTTTTCTAAGTACCATTACACTAATGTAAGGGAACTCCATTCTTTGGCTAAAAGATGAATATTGCACGTTTTAAAACTCACCCCACGGTTTAGAAAGTGATCCAATTTCTATCACATTGAGGATTTAAGTAGTACGGATACTCCTGTACCTCATACAATAATGTTTTTCATTTTATTATGTTTTGTTTCGTCACACGGGCCTTCTAAAAACGGCCTTTTGAAACGCACTCGCACTACATTAGGTCCTAGCTCTTTAACGGCGTATCTGCGACCCCCCTTTTCTATACCAATTCTTGTTCATCTTGATGTACTCTATCCGTTCTGTCCCTACCCAGTTTGTACTACGAATTTAGGACCACCTGTATATACTCGGGTTTAACAAAATAATCATATTTTTAAATTGACGTTCTTTATTTCACTCAAAATTCAGACACCGCGATGGGAACTACTTTGTTTATTAGTGACGTCGTAGGGTCAAGTTAAGTTGCAATCTAGTATAGTGTAAGAGCTAATCCATCTCGAGTAAGAGTATGTGTGAACGAACTGTCATAGATTTAAGCTAGCTTAGCGAATTGGACAACCCAGAAGTGTAAGTAAAAGTGAACAGTAAAAAAAAAGCTTATGCTTAGACCTGAGCTCTTAGACGCCGACCATTGATTTTACTCGGTGTGTCATCAGAGATTGGAAAAGTCGTATTGTGAACGGATAAAAATTAGGCATCTTAGCTTAAAATTTCTTAACTTCTCTCAAAGCTCTTATTTTTTATGTGTGAACGTAGTATGACAGAACCCTACTATACTCAGCGGTGCTTTACAAAGTGAAGAGTAATTATTTTTCTTACCCACTAAGATCCTTTCAGAAAATTCTTCTATCAGTGTCAACATACTTCGCCTTTCTTTCACACTTCGAAGAACTTGACGCTTTTACACCCTATATCACAAGAATGTAATTATAAGTAATCTTTCTTGATACACTTGCCCCGCATGCGTAAAGAGGCACTTAAGGCTTTAGTACTTCCAAGGATATAATGATAAAAGTAATAACAATGCTTAATGGATCAACAATCTCATCCTCTTGCGACCCTAAAACTCGCAACTCACTCTTCTGTATCCTTCTCTCATTTTCCCTTTTACAATCTATTTAAAATTCTCTCCTATCTCCTCCCTCTCCTCAGCATATTATACTTTCACCTTCTCTTCTAGGCATACTATTATTTCTCATCACCCCCTAAGAATCATCCTTTCTTTTGTCCACCTGCAAGACATTCTATACTTTCTCATCCTTTTTACAACCCCAAAGCTCCCAACTTATCCTTCTGTATCCTCCTCTCAGTATCCATTTCCCCAATCTCTATTTTAAATCGTCTCCTATCTCCTTCCCCTATCCAGCATTTATCACTTTCATCTCCTCTCCTATGCATACTCTTATTCCTCATCACCCTCAGAATCATCCTTTCTTTCGTCCCCCTGCTCGAAATTCTATACTTTCATTTTCTTAATACCCTACAAATCGACATTCACTTTTCTGTATCCTCTCTCAGTATCTTTTTCCCAGTCTCTATTTACCTTTCTCTCCTATCTCCTCTACGTTCATTATTTTCTCCACTTTTTAGGCATACTCTTATCCCCCCCCCTAAGAATCATCCCTTCTTTCGTCCCCCTGCTTGTCATTCTATTCTTTCACATTCTCTTAACCCAAAAACTCCCAACTCACTCTTTAGTATTGTCCTCTCAGTATTCCTTTCCCATATCTCTATTTAACATCCTCTCCTATCTCCTCCCCCTCCTGAGCATTTATTTCACCTCCTCTCCTAGGAATACTCTTATTTTTCATAACGCCCTAAGAATCGTCTCTTCTTTCGTCCCCCTGCTGGACACCATCCTTTCTCATCCTCTGGAGACCCTAAAACTCGCAACTCACTCTTCTGTATCCCTTCTCCCATTATCCCTTTTTCAATCTCTATTTAAAATCCTCTCCTTAGCATATTATTCGTTTACCTCCTCTCCTAGGCATACTCTCATTTCTCTTCACCCCCTATGAATCATCCTGTCTGTTGTACCCCTCTGCTTGACATTCTATACTTTCTCATCCTCTTTTACTAGCCCAAAACTCCAAACTCCCCCTCGGAAACGGGAAACGGCCCTATACTTTCCCATCCTCTTAATACCCTAAAACTCGCAACTCGCTCTTCTGAATCCTCTCGGTATCCCCTTCCCAATCTCTATTTACCTTCCTCTCCACTCTCCTCTACATTCATTATTTTCTCCACTCCTAGGCCTACTCTTTCTCATCACCCCCTAGAATAATCCCTTCTCCCTACTCGACATTCTATATACTTCCTCATCCTCTTAATACCCTAAAACTCACAACTCATCCTTCTGCATCCTCCTCTCAGTATCACTTTCCTCTCTCTATTTAACATACTCTCCTGTCTCCTCCCCCTCTTCGGCATTCATTCTTTTTAACTCTTCTCCATAAAGGCATAATCTTATTTCTCAGTCCTCTTTCGTCCCCCTGGTCGACATTCTACATTTTCTCATCCTCCTTATACCCTTAAACTCCCAGCTATTTCCCCAATCTCTATTTAATATTCTCTCCCGTCTCCTTACACTACTCTGCATTCATTCTTTTTAAATCCTCCCCAATGCATACTCTTATTTCATCACCCCTAACAAGAATCATCCCTTCTTTCGTCCCTCTGCTTGACACTATCCTTCAATATATCCTATTCCCATTCTGATTACCTATTCTTATCCTCCTCATCACTATTATTTCTGACCCTCCTTTTCACCATCATTCCCTCTTTAGTCTGACTGCTCTATATACTTTCATCTCTCCTTCTAATTTCCGAAAACTTTCAAGCCCCTCTTTTGAATCCCAACTCCTCCAACCCATCAAAACTCTCCCTTAAATCCCCAACCCTCTTTCATCTCCCCTGTAACCATCATATCTCTCTCCCTCGTAAATATCCTCCTCAATATACTCAGTATTCTTTTTCCCATCCTTTTATTTCTTATCCCCCTTCTCAGCCATCTTTACTGCTTGACATTCTTTTATCACTCATCCTTCTCCTTAATTCCCATTAACTTTCAACTAACTCTTTTGTATCCCTACTCCTCCAACCCATCCACACTCCCACCAAAATTCCCAATCCTCTCCCATCTCCCTCTAAACCATCCCTTCTCCTCAATGTACAACGATATCAGTATCCTTTTCCCCATTCTCTGTTAAGCATTCTCTCCTATCTCCTCAGCATTCATTTTTTTCCCTCCACTTCTCAGAGTACTTTTGTTCCTAATCCCCCTCCATCAACATCATCCCCGTGCCCTGCTCGACATCCTTTCCTCTCTCAATCTTCTCAATATCCAGCTATACTCCCAACTCACTGCTTCTGTATCCCAGCTAACTCTTTCACAACATCCTAACTCCCCTTCAGATTCCCAACCCTCATCCATCTCACTACCAACCATCTCATATCTCTCTTTAGCATCCTCTAGTTTTTTCCTCTCCCAAATGTACTACACTCATATCCTTTTCCACAATCTCATTTTAGCATCTTCTCCTGTCTCCTCCCACTCCTCAGTACCCTTTACCTCTCTTCAGTATACTCTTATATCTCCCCTCTTCACAACAAAATTTACTCTTTTGTCCCCCTCATCACCATCCTCTCCTTTTATCCCCCTAGTAGACACGTCCTTCCTCTTTTCCTCAATATCCTTCTGTCACCCTCCTCTTTTCCTCCACCCCCTTTAACTGTCTCATCTCTCTCCATCGTCCCATTACCTTCCTCACCATCACAACTCTGTCCCATCTCTCTACACAAAAAAATCTAACTTCTTCCTTAAAATTCTCTACTCTTTCCTCATGAATCCATTCATCCTCTAACCTCTCTCGTCTGCATCTCAACTCCCACCTCAATATCACAACTATGTCCCATCTTGCCTCGCTATGCATTCCGACCCTCTGCCATCTTTCCCCTCTGTGAACCACAACTATATATTTCCTAAATATACAAACTCACTTCTCCGCACCTCTACTCTGTCCCATATATTACCCTTAGTTCCTTTTTCTCTTCCAGACATCCCACATTTCAGAATCCTATTGCTCTCTTCTGTATACTATACAACCTCTTCTTAGCATCAACTCAACCCTCTGCATTTCATCTTTTTCCTTAGAATTTTTATTCTGTCATCTGTATTCCTTCTCTCTCCAACATGCAAACTCTCTCCTAGCACCACTCCCCATCATCCCTACTTCCACCAATCTCTCTCCTAAAATCCCCAAATCCTCCTCATCATCCCAATTTAATCCCATCTCACTACACAGCACTCCAACTCACCCCTAAGTATAGACTACCTCTTCAGCACCCTAACTTACTCCTCAACAGTATAATACTCTCTTTATTATCCCTACTTTCTCCTATTCATCAGCATCCCAACTCTATTCTCTGTATCCTTAATCTCTTCCTATCTGAATTCCAACTTCCTCTTCAAAATCCCAACGCCTTCAACAGCATCCAAAATCTTTCATTCGCATCTCCTATAATTCTCATTAAATCACATCAATATCCTTAATCCCTATCTCAAATTCTTCTCTATACCCCCTCTTCTTTCATCACTCCCCTTTCATCCCTGCTAAGGATCCCTACTAAATTTTACGTCTATTTTTTTCGTATCTCTTCCTCGCTACAAGATTTCTTCTTAAACTCAGTCCTCTTATCAATCCTCTAAATATTAACCCTCTTTAGATCCTCCATTATATTTCAACCCCCTCTTTTCCATTTGCCCTCCTCTACCTTCTTAGCACCTCTTTCTCTTATTCAGCTCCTCCCTCCTTTTAAATTTTAACATCTTTTAGCACTTCCTCCTCCATTTTTATCATACTCCCCTCCTCTTTTTTACATAATTTTTCGTCACACACATCTCACCTCTTCAATCCCCAATTCCTTTCCATTTTATCCTCTTTCCTTCACAGCCTACATTATACTGCTGTCTACCACAGGATGAGCTCTCGCCTAGTTGTCTGGTTGTGGCGGTTGCTATAAAAGCAAGACAGGGGTTCATTTTAAATAGGGATAAACCGTATTATGATTTGGCGGGGATTAAAACAGGCGGAGGATTATTGGCAGAAGTTTTTGCGATCACAAACACGGTCTTCTTCTTGGAATTGATGCAGTTGCACGCATATGTTGGAGGCTGGGATTAGTGAACTGTTAAAATAATAAACAAAGTGGACTAGTGATTCAATGCCCCCGTTGAAAATGAGGAGAGTCATGTTGCCTTGGTATCAGAAATGTAAACAAGAGCTCAACCTAAGATAGACAGACAGTACTACGATCACACATGAAAAGCTAAACAACCTTTAAGAGCTAATTCATCTTGAGTAGAGAATGTGGGAACGAACTGTCAGATTTGAGCTAGCCTAGAATTCAAACTATCTTAAGCTATAAAGCCTGGATTGAGAAGAGAGATGACAACAGGTTCGAATTGGTTTGTGCGTATGCGCGGCCGCCATTATTTTACTAAGTATATTGCCTAAGTTGCACACCGTTCTGCTTCAATTTAGCCTACCTTTTTTTTGGCGCCACTTAGAATATATTTTTTGAAAAAAATGTTTGCAACGCTAGTCTGGGATTGGCTCTCTACGTAAAAGAAATGGTGGTTTTACGGAAATAGCCTGAGGCGGTAAAAACTTTCCTCTTGGCCAATCAGAAATGATCAGTGCGTTGTCAAACTTAAGCTAGTTTCCCAAACTCGCGTTAATCTTGGAAAGTTTAAGTTATCATCTACTTATAGAAAAAAAAGTAGGGGAAATAAAACAAAACTTTTGTTTATTTGATATTACATGGACAAAGCCGTTTGTAAATTCAAATATACTTTTAAACTGGGAAAGAGAAAAAGGAATTTGACAACCCAGAAGGAAAATTAAGTCTTCTGTAAGGATAAGCTTAGAAAAGGCTTCAGGCTTAGAGCCGAGCTCTTAGACGCCGCCCATTGGTTTTATTCGGTGCGTTATCAGGGTTTGGAAAAGTTGTATTGTGAATAGATCAAAATTAGGCATCCTTACTTAAACTTTCTCAACTTCTCTCAAAGCTCGTATCTTTTTATGTGTGAACGTAGTATGACAGTAACTTACTCAAGTAACTCAGCGGTGCTCTACAATCTTATTTTAGGGTGTAAATAATCATTTTTCTTACCCACTTAGATCTTTTCAGGAATTTCTACATCCGTGTCAACATATTTCACCTTTCTTTCACACTTCCAAGAACTTGACACTTTTCCAACCTATATCACGAGTATGTTATTATTAATTAATCTTTATTGATACACTTGCCCCGCATGCCTAAGCGGGGCTTTAGTACTTTAAAGGATATACAGATAAAAGTAATAACAATGCTTAATGGATCAACAAGATCTATGTTTATGGTTTAAATTTACAATTGTGAAAGAAAATAAACAGATAAAATTAAAATATTTAAAGTTAGATATAGAACAGATCACGTTTAAAATTAAAATCTTAATATATATAAATCTTTTAATCTATGCATAGTATTTAAAGCAGGCATGGCCAACCCGCGGCCCGCGGGCCGCATGCGGCCCTCGTGAAGTAATTTTGCGGCCCGCGAGAATTTTCGTAAGTTAAAAAAACTTTACTCTTCGAGCTATAATTTTCCTATAACAATGTTTAGTTGCAAAAAATCACAAAACCTTTCGTTTTGCAATTTTAAAAATGTCTTGTTTTTCATTAATATAGACATCCAAAAGCTTAGTGAAAGAGTTGGAAAAACAAATATCTCACCCAGACCAAGGGGCCCAGCCCCCCCAAACAGAAATTCGGACTAGGTTTACCAAAACAAGTTAAATTCCTTTTTTAGGGTCAAATTTCCAAAAATATTTTACGGGGAGGACCTACACACACCCTTTTGTACTTTGAACTTTATTATTCACAACTTTTTTATTATAAGTTCATCAAAATCAAAATCCTAACTAACAAATGTCCAAAATTAGGACAAAGTTTACCAAAAGCAAATTAAAATCCTGTTTTTAGGTTAAATATCCAAAAATTTTCTGGTTGACGACTTCCACCCATTATTCACAACTTTTTTCGATATTAAGTTCATCAAAATGCAAATCCCACCTCAAATTTATCTCCAAAACTAGTTAAAAACCTGTTTTTTGAGTCAAATTTCCAAAAATTTTCTGGGGGAGGACCCCCAGACCCCCCTTTGGAACTTCTGCCTTTATTACTCATAACTTTTATAACATTTAGTTGTTTAGTTTCGAGTAATTCATAATGTTTTTTAACAGCGCCTGTTTAATTCCTATGGAGATGGAGAAGGCATTCTTGGGGCTGCTCTTAAAGGTAAATTTAAAAAATAAATATATTTAACTTGGGAAACTATCACACTAAGCAAAGGATCTGAAAAACTCCCAAATCTAAATACCCATTTTATACTTTTCAACTTATGTCACTGTCATTCTGAGAAGCTCATATCCTAAAATTTTATATGCGGCCCGCGGGAGTATTGTGGTTTTCCAAAGTGGCCCTCAACATCATTTGGGTTGGCCATCCCTGATTTAAAGTTTTCAAAATACTTCGAAAGGTAAATAAATTTAAATTTAAAATTCCATTGCTAATTAAGAATGGTAGGTATTTAAAATCCACCTATATTTAAAAAACTCCCCTTAATAAAAACTTAATAAACTATATATATCTAAAAACATAATTAGCAATATCCATTATTATTTTTAAAAAAAACTCCAAACCGTTATATAATTCGTTGCTCTAAAAATCAATGATGCTTAAAATTGCATTAATAAATATACTAAGAATTACAAATAAAATGACGAATACGATCAAGACATTTGCAAAATCGGTACCTCCAGCCATAATTTACTCTGTTCCTGAGTACCGTAAAACGGGGAGAATTAGAACACTTTTAAACTTTCAATGTTAAAAAACAAGCTAACAATATTTTTTTA
This sequence comes from Tetragnatha montana, assembly GCA_963680715.1. Lineage (NCBI taxonomy): Eukaryota > Metazoa > Arthropoda > Arachnida > Araneae > Tetragnathidae > Tetragnatha > Tetragnatha montana. The sequence goes on from OY796683.1 coordinate 24,275,391, forward strand.
CTTTAATTTAATTATAATATAATATAAATATATTATTATATAATTATAATATTATATATATTAATATAATAAAAATTAATTTTTAAAAATGATCGTAGAAGCTCTGATTCGCATTTTTATTTTTAAAATTTAAAACTTTGAAATTTCATTTATATAATTATTTTTCTGTCCTCCCACAGCCAAACCAATATGTAAGTTACTAATTTCAATTAGGCAATTAAAATTTTTTATCATTGAATTTAATATTACCACGATTTAAATATTAGATTCAAACTTAGCAGTGTTATTATAACTTCATTTTTTACAAATATCTTGCCATTATGCTTTGTGACAGAAAACAACATTTGCTCGAATGGTTAAAAATATTAATTATGTTTGAAATATTTTAGCATAGCAAAGAATGAATAAAAAACAAACATTGTGAAACTCGATCCAAAACAGGTGCCCGGCACGCTTCCCCTCGCAGCCTTCGCAATACAAGAGAGGGGGTTGAGAACGTTAATTATCCTCCTGGACAGTCGTGTAAACTAAGACGCTCTTGACCTCTCGACTCCTGGTCGACCCCCTCTCTTTGCATTGGGAAGGCTGAGATGGGAACGCGTGGCTTCATGGGAGGTATTTTCAACAAGATTTTTCAGTTTTACTGTGCGGTGGCCCTAAAGACCGATAGGTCTAAGCGCTCCGCCCCCCCCACCCCCATGCTGGGATTGTTGAAACTGAAAGATGCACGTGTCTCACTGACTGAAAAACCATAACGAGGGCCACGGACGTAGCTATAACTTTTACAGGGGGGGGGTCCAAGAAACTTCATTCAGGGGACACTGAAAGTGTAGTTAAAACAGGGTTTTCAAACTGGCGGGCCGCATGCGGCCCGCCGGGTCATTTTGTGTGGCCCACGAAGCTCCCTGAAAGCCCCCTTAAAAAGTAGCTTTAGAAGACTTTTTAGCATACTAAAATTTAAACATTTTTCGGGGAGGACCCCTGAAAACCCCCTATTACATTAAGGAGTAGCTTTAGTCGGTCGTTCTCTATGGAGAAAAAGTAAAAGTTTGAGGTTTCGAAAGGGAGGTTGTATACCTTGAAATTCCCCCTGAGCGTAGCAGGGGGTTATAAAGGCTTAGGTTAACCTTTATCACGAGGAGGGACAAAATGGAGTTTGCGTAAGTTCAACTTTTTGACTGGGGGGGGGGCAAAACCTATAAGACCTTAGGACCTACTAAGGAGCCGTTACTAGACTGTTTCGAAGTTCTGGCCCCCCAAATGTTTCTAACAGTTTTCCCTTTTCGAGTAAAATGTACGCCATATGTGGATTTTTGCTGTTAGTACATGCTCTCAAGCAAAAAAGGGGGATCTGGGGGTCCTCCCCCAGAAAATTTTGTAAAATTTGATCCGAAAAAGTTGTATTTTCACGCATTTTTTGGATATATTTGGGACAGGAACCTTTCTGTTTGGCTGACATAAGGTTTGGGCTAAGGGGGGGGGGGGTCTGGACCCCCTAAACCCCCCCCCTTATATACGCCCATGACGAGGTCATAAAAGAAGGAAGGTAAATAAAAAAAATGAAGTGACAGCTGACGCATCAGCAAAAAAGCATTTTGTTCTCCGGGCTGCGTTTTTGAAGCTCATCAGCTTCTTTTTTGGGGTCAGGATATTTTTCGGCTAATTGGAAAATGAGATGCTTTTTGAAAAGATAATTATAATATTATCATAAACTAATTTTTAATAATTAATAATTTTAAAAACGGTTTGTGAGGTATTATTTTATGGATAAGTTTTATGAAAAATGAAATTTTTTTTTTATTCAAAAGTGTTTGCTTATTTTCATTAAATGCATATTTTTTAAAAATGAAAGTGCATGTCGTGAAGAATTTAGGAATTTAAAATTATTCCCCTAAAAAGAAAAAAATACTATTATAGTCTGTTCATTTAGAACTGGCGCCTGAGACGAAATGTATTAGAAGCAGTTACTATTGTAATTATCATCGAAAGCCTTTTCTTCTGCAATGACAAGGCAGCCGAAACAGAAGTAGTTTAAATACTGTAAAAAAAATCGTTCACTGAAGTTGTGTGATGACCGTTATGAAGCATTATTGAGCGTTTTTGATCCTGTTTCAGGCGCCAATTCTAAATGAACAGACTATAAAAGAAATTTAATTTATGTATTGGTCCCTTCCTCTTTCTAGATCTTGTGTAAATTTTAATTTTTATGGGAGTGAACCCACTGTTAATCAACTCACGAGCCGCCACTGCCTATTGTTACAGTAATCGATATTCCTATGCTAGCAGCAAGCTACTTGATATTCTAGATGCAAATTGAAATAGGATATTTACTTACCAATTAAATTCGAGATCCTTCGTTTACTTCTTATCAATGCTCGTGATTCCGAAAATAAGCATCAGCAGCTCACATCTACAAGTTGATAAACAATTTAAATAAAAAGAGCATTAGAGAACATACAAAATTTCATTGGATAAACTAGTAAACAAACCGAAGTAACATAAAAGCAAAATAGAACAGGGGTGGCCAAACCGTAGCGCATTGGATGATTACTAAACTCGACAGCAAAATTTCCTGACCCCATGACGTCACTAACAAACATTCCCGGCGCGGGGTCTAAATTTTGAGGGAAATGTAGAACTTCAATTTAAAAATATGATTATTTTGTTAAACCCATGTATATATAGCGTCTTTCTATCACGATTTACGTACCTAGAAACCCAACAGGCTTTCTGTTAACGCAGTTTCTGCTTCCGCGTAGTGACACCATATGGTCAGGATCCGTTGCTGTCGAGTAATTTTATATATATTTTTTTTATTTTAAACAAACAAAAAGCTCCCCGTGCACCACAATGTATTGTACGGGGCTTACAGAAGTAATAAGATACTATTGCAACAAAACAATACAATGACAATATACAAGAAATATAAAGTTTAACTTTTGAGAAGTAACAGGCTTAGTTAGATTAAAAGTTAAAATAGATAGATTTCTTTAAGTGATAAATTATTGCTGAACTTAAGGAATAAGTAAAATGCTATTTTATGGGAAATTAAGTTAAAGTTTGGAGGCCCTTTAATATTTGGAGGGCTCAGAATAAAAGTGGACCAAGTCCACTTTTTGTCATTTTTGAGTTGGCAACGCTATAACATGCTCCAACTATGTAAAATTTCAGTGCAATAAAGAACCAAGTCCTAGTTCTGATAATATCCGCAAAAAAACGTTAATTTTAAAAACTGTTAACATTAATTTTCCTATGTAGCTTGAACTTTAAACCTCTGTAGCTCAAAAGTAGCTAAAGTGGACTTGGTTCACTTATATTCTGAACCCTCCGTTTATCTTCTGAAGTTCTTGTCTGAGAGCATTTCTATCGGTTTCATATTTTGTGCATTTTAAAATATGATCTACGTCTTCAATTCCACCTATTTTACTGTCACAGTGAGCTATTGAACTTAAGTTGAATCGATTTAAATAATTTTTAAAATTTCCGTGTCCTGTTAATTTTATAATTAGCATAATTTTATATTTGAAAATAAAATTCAACTATTCTTAATTTGAATTAATCCGTAATTTCATTTGAAAACTGATTATCTCTTATAGTTAGATATGGATGACTTGAACCCATTTCCATGTTACTTAAAAAGAGTAAACGAGGGACGAGTAAGTAAAGTGTACAGAAATTTAATCAGAAAATTAAAGCGGAGAATCATTCAATACACCTTACCAACTGTAAACATGGACGTATAAAGCTGTATTTAAACTTGTCTGTCAAAATATTAGCGGGTGATATGCAAAAGTTTGACCACCCCAGCAATAGATCCTCGATAATCCGACCTTCCATTCCACCAACTTATCAAATTATTCGACCATTATAGGATGTTATCTGTATCCATAGATTTTACACCTGGCACAATAATAACACAGGTCTGCAAAAAAAAAAAAAACTTTCTAAAAGCTGTTTTGGATATTGCAACTGATTTTTATAAAATTTGGTGCGCTAAACCCGAATATGACCTCCATTTTTCTCCTACACGTCAGGTTTTCCGACAATTCACGTTTTATGTTAATGAGGGAAATATCTCAAAATCATTGAATATGGACTAATAAAACCAATTATTTAATTCAGATTATTCCTTAAAACATGTTTTTATGTATTTTGGTGCGCTGAATCTAAAAAGGACCTTTGTTTTGCCCTAAAATATCACGTTTGCTTAAAATTCAGGTAAAAAGGGGCAATATCTCAATAAAAATTAAAATAATTTTTTTATTAAAATTTCTTATTGAAATGATTTTTCTTATGGTCTTTGGTGTGCTAAATCCGAAAATGCCCACCGCTTATTTTTAAGTCGTCGCGTTTTTTTACAATTTAGCTAAATATGTAAAGAAATCAATCTCAATATAAATGAAAATTGATCACTGAAATTTACTTTTATTATAGATTTTTCATGATAAAAACAACTCCTGTAGTTTTCTTTAGCAGCTCATTAAAACATAATCCATCATTGGTTCATAAAAATCTAGCGAAGAAAAGAATCCCGCACTCTTGTACTACTGCATTTTCTCCCATAGAAATGCACGGATACTCGTCGAGGTGAGGTCGAGCCGAGACGCCATCGTCAGTTTGAAAAGGAATAAGTCCAAAAAATGACAAATTAACATTTTGTGCTCAAAACAATCTCCAAGCTTTGCTCTACTCATTAGTGGAAAATAACTACCCCCTATAGGGAGATATAGCCCCTAGAAGTTGCGAAATCGATGTCCATTAATTTTATTTTTTCAGCTAATTTGGAATTAAAGTTAATTTTTCTTTCTGTTCTTATGGATGGGTTGAAAAATGTAAACAAAAACAAAGTCCCAGAGACTTCCGGTACAGAACCTCAACATAGTAGATGCATTTGGCAACTTGGCGAGGTTAAAAATATTATTTTTCTCTCTAACCCTTTGCTAATAAAATAATAATAATAAAAGAGTGAATGCAAGAAAAGGCTGATTACTGAATGAATAAAAAATAATACATTAAAAAATTAATACGAAAAGAGCAAAACGAATTTACGTGGTCGAAGTTGACTTCGAAACATAAACAAAGAACAAACAAGAATGAAAAGGATGCCAAAGCAATGCCAAGAATAACGCTAATGTGGTAACCCGGAAATAATATATTAGCACTGCCAGATGCAGAACGAAGCTAGTGAAACCCATCCATTCTTTGTGCTCAATTTTATTTGTCTTGGTCTGTCTAATGTCTATTTCTCACTTTTGTGCTGTGAACTAAGCACACATATAATTTAAACGATGAATTTAGAGGTTTTAAGGTTTTCCTTCACAAGGTAATCAACTTTTTTCAACTGCAAAATAATTTTGAATGCACTTATGTTTTTCCGAAGATTGCCCTTATTTCTAAATAAGTTCCTGAATTTCCAGTAAAAATTTGGTGTTTATAGAGTGTTTTCAGGTGACGTCACAACCGGTTATTTTCTTTTAACTGTGTACTTTCTGTAGGGCTTTTAACTGTTGCTAAGGCCGTTGTTTATCTGTTGCTAAGGCAGTTTTTAGGTATGTGATCACGTGATTGCAAATGCTCCAATAGAAGAATTCCACGGCTAGTCATTTTCTGTAACTGTTAACCTCTGTAGGGCAAAAAACTGTAACATATTCTGTTGCTATGGCCGTTGTTAGGTCCGAGTCTTGTGATTGAAAATCACAACAAAAATTCCCATATTTATGCAGTTTTTTTTTTATTTTCTCAAAACTTGGTTTTTGGACTTATTCCCTTCTTCTAACTGACGATTCAATTGCTGTGGCAATATGATGAGTAACCAAGTAAAAATAAATTACTCACTTGATTCTGGTAGGGATTCTTCCTAGTCTTGTTTCATTTCTCCTACTGGCACACTGCAAGAGCTGGACATCTCTTTGTAGATCCCCCATCTGATGTTCCATGTCCCGGTTGAAAATCTTGTAAAAAGAACTCAAAAACAAAAACAGATTAAAAAGAATACAGTACAGCACAAAAATGGACCTTGGTACTCTTATTACTGCTAAATCAAACTAAACAGTGAAGAAATGTCTCTTTTAGAATTTTAAAAGCAATGACAAGGGGTTATTAAAGGGTGATGCCACAAGTTTGAACTCCCCCCTTCAAGCCATCATTTAGAGTCGTTACAAGCTATCCCTCTCCTAAAACGTGTGACGTAATTTGTAAATGGCTTTTAAATAAGTAATTATTAGTTAGATTAATCGCAGAAACCACCTATGCTGAAATTTTCCCAAAACCATGATTTTCCATATTTTATTATTTTCCTTTTACCGTAAACTAACTAAAACTTCAAACTAAACATATGCCATGGCAATTTATATAATGCATGTGTGTAGTAGAAATTACATGTATTTTAGATGCATATGGTCTATTGAAAAACATAAAAAAATGTGTAATAACGGTAAGAGGCTTCTGGTTCCCAAACCGATTTAAAAGCCCATAAAAAAAAGACCTACAACATGATTTTGAGAAAATTTTGACGCTTTGGTTTTTCTTCGTTTCAAGTACCGTAAACTACCCCACACTGATATTGATGCCAATGCAATGTGTAAACTGGTCAAACTTTATAATTACACCTAAATATACAGAAGCTAACACTAAATTCAATGCCATAGATTTGACAATTTTTGAATCTGGCATCAATAACTTAGGATTTTTTAGGTACTTAAAACTAAATAGTACACACATGGAAAAAGTACTACAGAGCATTTATTCTATCAACTTTTTCAAATGGTCGGTCCCTATTAATAACTAAGAAATAAATGGACTCTAACCGCCTATCTGGTTCGAGACTTCACGGAACCAACACGTGACCTACAACTGAGCTTGCAATGGACTCTAACCGCCTATCTGGTTCGAGACTTCACGGAACCAACACGTGACCTACAACTGAGCTTGCGATTGGTTACCACAGATACTACACTAGTAGATCTACTAGTGTAGTATCTGTGGTTAACCAATCGCAAGCTCAGTAGGTCACGTGTTGGTTCCGTGTGACGTCAGACGGTTAGAGTCCATTGGTTACCACAGATACTACACTAGTAGATCTACTAGTGTAGTATCTGTGGTAACCAATCGCAAGCTCAGTAGGTCACGTGTTGGTTCCGTGTGACGTCAGACGGTTAGAGTCCATTGAAAATGAATCAATAATGATCAATGACAACTAAAATCAAATGAAATGCTATTGACTCATTTACAAGCTTTTTCTGGACCAACTGATTGAGAATTCAATTGAATAAATGCTCGACACTAACGGTCGTATTATCTGTTACCTGACAAGTGGTTAACCAGCAGCCAAAGAAGGAATAAGTGACTCTGAATGGCAGAATCCTTCTTTGATTAATGTTTAACCGCTGGTCAAGGAGCAGAGAATACCTTATAATAAGAATATAAGTAAAAGGTTTACACCATTATCCGACAATGCAACCAGTTTTTAACCACCTCAACCATTCGTGTAACTAATACAACTGAGATGGTTAGAAACTGTCATCATTGTCAGGTAAAAAGTGGCACATTCATTATGTGTATCAGCCATATTTTTCCATCATGAAAAAATGTCCATGGACATAACAGTACATCAACCACCTCATTCTTACCACAAGAAAAAAGAGAAGTTCTGTTTTCCCCAGACACATCAGTGATTGTCTTTGACCAACGAGCAAAGAGTCTATCGGTGTAGTGCACGGACGATTTAATTGCGACATCGACGGATTCCGCCTTTAGAGAGCGGTGGGCGAAATGGACGCGAGGGTCGGCAGTTCTCGAGACATCCGCGGAAACGGTTGCAGTAGGGCCGCGGGGGTGGAGAGAGAACGACGAGGGCAACCGAGATGGAAAGGTTGCTTCGCGGTTTCTCGAACCGAGAAGTTGATTAGACAATGTTGAAAAAGAAATGATGGCTTCTAAAGCCCATTGCTTGAGAGGAAAGACCAGATTTAAAAGCATGAAACAAGTGGGGAACGTAGGCAGATGCTCTAGCAGGGTGGCCACGGAAAACTTATTTCAAAATTCCCTGATAATTCCAGGTCTTCCCTGATAATCTAGTATGATTTTCCCTGATATTTTATAAATATAGTAAATTCTAATCTTAACAGGAAAAGTACTGTGTAATCAGAAAAAAAGAAGGAATATAAATGAAATTATTTCTAGACCTTTATCATACAAAAGAACCCTTTTTTGAACATTTGCTTGCAACCACACTAATTTATATGCATCCGAGAACTGAAATGCACATTTAAAGATTTGAAAATCCAAAAAAAATGTTGAATATATTTTTAAAACAACTAATGCAATTTTCAAAATTTCCCTGATTATTATCAAATTTTCTAAAACTCCCTGATAATTCCAGGTTTTTTAATTTTCCCTGATAATTCCAGGTTTTTAAGGTTTTCCTGGTCTGTGGCCACCCTGTCTAGTCTAGACGATACATAAAACTTACGAGGTAAAATTTTTTGCTAGCCAGGTCTCAATTTATTTATTCCAATTTTGTTCAAAACAGGTGATGTCTAGATTTTTCCAATAATGCCCATCACTTACCCCGTACATAAATTTACGCATGACCTAAGTATAAAATTATATTTCTTATAAAGTTCAGACTCTTAAAAATCACAAAGAAATTTCAAAACAAAGAAACAAAATCTAGATTAAGAAATTTCTCGATGCAAATTTGCGTCTTCATTCAATATTACCATCACTTTTTAAAACAATTAAAAACTTAAAGTTCTTAAAAAACACAACGTTTAAAATTATTTTGTCATGACTTTGACAGTTAGGTCACTTGTAAAGGGAAAAGTGGGGTTGATCCAAAAATAAATTTTTAAAACGATATTTTAGCTTGACAATTAGGTTTATAAACAGTTGGAAAATGTTTCTTTTACGTATACTTTACTATCACTATTACTTTATACGGGTAGCTGAATTTTTTTAAATACATTGTAATAAAATATTTTGCTTTCATCTCAAAAGGAGTTCAAAATTTTTTTCCGCAACCAACTGTAGACCTAAGGATAGCATTTTTAACCATGACGATAGTTAAGATTGAAAATACTACTTCCTCACATAAAAATTGAATCATGTTGGGAAAAAATTTCAAACAATTAGAAACTTTTCTTGATAATTTGAATCTAAAAAGCTTATGATTTCCAAGAATTACCCATAATTTGTTATGATAATTTGCAAAACGGACACTAATTTTGCAACAAATGTTCCAAGAATGAATTCACGAACACATTTAACTTCGAGGGTTTATTTCAACTTCAGTAGATTACAAGCAACAAATTATTTTTTTAATTTAAGTCTCAGCAGTGGAAGATTATTTTGAAAATATCAAATGGAGTTTAGTAGGGGTTTACAAAACTATTAACTTCTAACCGAAAAATATGTGGAAAAAAGTTCAGTGTTCAAATTTTTAACTAATAAACCTTGAATAGGTCCTAAAATTTGGTTAGGAACATTAAAACACTAGATTATGCATTTGGAACCTCAAATAATGCTTAAATTTATAGAGTATTTAATTTCTCCCCTGAATTTGAAGTATTTTGTAACACAAGGGAGCTAAATGGGGCAATGCTGAAATCAATGTATTCTAAAACAGGTTTGAGTGTACTTGCACTCTAGAAACAACTCAATTTGCTTCAGCTTCTAAGTTTTAAGCAGATTTGATACTTTAAAATTTTTTTCTTAAACTGGGTATATGAATATGATTGCAAATAGCTACAAATAATGGCTTGGAAATTATTTTTTTTTTATTACCTAATGTTTAGTTTTACAATATGAAGACAGTTAGGCTCTCCAATGAGTAGGAAATTTTTAACTGAAGACATTTTTTAGAACAAAAAAAATCAATATTTTAACATAGTAGTCCTTGTAATTTTTGTGAAAACTAAGACGATTTATATAAGTAATTTTAATCACTTTATATTAACTGATTAATTAAATTGTTATGGCATATATTTGCGTAAGGAGAAAAAGTAATATGTAATTGTAAAAAAGGAAATATGAATGAATATTTTTTTCTCCAAGGTGCTCTACATGGGCTTAGGTATTCGATTAACTTTTAAACTGTGCACCACTCAAAAGTTTAAATTGAAGAAAATATGATCATACGAACATGAATAAACTTAATTTTTGACATCCATTTTAACCTGAAAAGTGCAGACTCCACTCTAATGTAAGTTACAAAGAGAAAAAAAATATTTAAAAAAAAAGGAAAGCAATGTTATCACTTTGTATGATTTCTAATTATAGTCAGACTTTAAAGATATTTTTCTATCTTATTTTAGGAATTTATGCATAAATATCTATAATATAAACTAAGTATAAAATTAGACTTTCACTCTCACTTTGTTTTTTTTTTACCCCAATCAAGTTTTCCTCGCCTTTATTGGGGAATATTTTAATGATCCTATAAGCGAACTTAATTTACAAGTTCATGTTCTAAATTAGTTATGAATTGGTTTTCAATTTTTTTCAAGTAAAGGCTTCAAAATAATTTTATCATTTTATCTTGTTAAAAAAATAGAAGAAAATCAGCAGCTTACAAAATATATATGTTATGGGCAAAGTGATTAATCGGGCATTATTAATGATGCCCGAAGTGGAGGCGGGCAAAGTGATAAATTTCATTCATAAATTCCACCGAATTTATCACATTGCCCGTAACATATATATCCTTCTACGTTTAGAGCTTGGATATTCCAAATGGCATTAGGCACAACAAATATATTCTTCTCAAACATAAAAATTGGAACAATGTCTGACATTTATTTAATTTTGGTCACTCTAATCATAATCAATTTAAAAATTTTAGTTTCCATCAGATCTTTCTCTAAAATAAGACAATGATAAAATCTTTACTATGACTGCATGAATATATAAACTGTACACATGGTATCCATGTTATTTCATTCTTAACATTCAAGCAAAGTAAGATTCTTCTTTGAACAGATTCCAGATTCCGAAGCTGGTGTAGTGGTTACTGTGTACAGGCTTCTGAATAGTCTCCACTCCTTTGAACTCCTTTGTTTTCACGATAGCTCTCAATACACATAGGGAGGGTGAAAAGGGGGGTATATGGGGTAGTGTAGTGGTACTGGACACAGGCTTCTGTTAAGGAGTCTCCACCCCTTCGCAGTTGCCAATCTCCCTAATCTTCGTGCTTGAAGGATTCTGAAAAAGAGTCTCCACCCTTTCGCAGTCTCCAAAGCATCGTTTTCGCGAGATGCCCCCACTACACATAGGGATGGTGAGAAGGGGGGTATTGGGTAGTGTAGTGGTACTGGACACAGGCTTCTGTTAAGGAGTCTCCACCCCTTCGCAGTCGCCAATCTCCCTAATCTTCGTGCTTGAAGGATTCTGAAAAAGAGTCTCCACCCTTTCGCAGTCTCCAAAGCATCGTTTTCGCGAGATGCCCCCACTACACATAGGGAGGGTGAGAAGGGGGGTATTGGGTAGTGTAGTGGTACTGGACACAGGCTTCTGTTAAGGAGTCTCCACCCCTTCGCAGTCGCCAATCTCCCTAATCTTCGTGCTTGAAGGATTCTGAAAAAGAGTCTCCACCCTTTCGCAGTCTCCAAAGCATCGTTTTCGCGAGATGCCCCCACTACACATAGGGATGGTGAGAAGGGGGGTATTGGGTAGTGTAGTGGTACTGGACACAGGCTTCTGTTAAGGAGTCTCCACCCCTTCGCAGTCGCCAATCTCCCTAATCTTCGTGCTTGAAGGATTCTGAAAAAGAGTCTCCACCCTTTCGCAGTCTCCAAAGCATCGTTTTCGCGAGATGCCCCCACTACACATAGGGAGGGTGAGAAGGGGGGTATTGGGTAGTGTAGTGGTACTGGACACAGGCTTCTGTTAAGGAGTCTCCACCCCTTCGCAGTCGCCAATCTCCCTAATCTTCGTGCTTGAAGGATTCTGAAAAAGAGTCTCCACCCTTTCGCAGTCTCCAAAGCATCGTTTTCGCGAGATGCCCCCACTACACATAGGGAGGGTGAGAGGGGGGATAGTTGAGTGGTGTAAGAAGTGACAGGACACAGGCTTCTTCTAGTCTCCTCTTCTTTACAGTCGATAATATTCGTGCATTCACCCACTACACCAGGAGATACTAGTGGTATTGGACACCACTGGTTAATGATATTTAATTTTAAGCTTTGGAATATATTTTACTGTTTGTGTAATATTTTTCTTATTTTTAACCCAACTTGATAGAGAATTTTCACGAGATAAACATGCAGACTTAATAAAGAACTATTATATAGCCAATTAGTTTAGATAACTCTAAATGATTAATTTTACAAGTAACATTGTTCCAAAATTTGTCATGAAAAGAACATAAATAAAATTAAGGTGCCGCGTGATGTCCCTTTTACATACAATCCGTAAACTAGATAAAGTGCTAAAAACTAATATGGTTTAATTTTAATATCTGAAATGAATATATATATATAGTTTGTTTGAAATTGTTACAATTATACTATACTATTGATGCTTTCTTTAGAGAATAAAATAAAACTATACGGAACACAAGTTAATTAAATAACAAGTATTGCACTCTAAAGAAGGAAATTAGAACATTTTTAACGAGTGTTTCAAGATCTCGATGAACTTAAATTAATAATGATAATTATGGGGACGGGAAAACTTGATTAAGGCTAGGATATGAGAGAACTTTCTTTTTGATCATAGTAAAATTACATTAACACATTGTTCGATTTATTTTCTGACCTTGATAATGTACACAAAATTGAAGTTTTGTACTTTCTACTCACAAAAGAAACATAGTATAACTATCTTACGTAATTTACAAAACTCAACTGGCAATAATTAAAAGGTCTCGATTTTAGAAATATTCTCCCACACAAATTAAAATTATTCTTAAAAAAATCCAATATGCTTAGTTTTAGGAGATATTTGTTGCATAACGGCGCGAAAAATCTAATTGAAAATTAAATGCAATGCAATAATTTTGAAGATTTGAGACTAAAAATTCAAATTTAGCTGCACTTTTCATATTTAAAGAAAGTGAAGTTTTTAAATTTTAATAATATATTGATATAGTTAGTGCACAATTTTGTAACATTTATAATGTTAAGAATTCCTAAGAATATGATGAAACAGTAGGATGGAAGAATTTTTTTACATCTCAATATTATGATATCCAATCGATTTCTTATATTTGAACTCGGACGTAAAACATGTGAAATATTTCAGCCGAAGCAAAATTAATGTTCAAAAATTTTGCATCTAAACATTATTCAAATTTGACTGAACTCTTAGTTTCATTTCAGATCTGTACTCATAAAGTTATATAAATAAATCGTGCGGTACTCAATTTACTTTCAATATCAGATGGTTACATAAAATTTATGGTGCAAATTTCAGTTTATTTATGGTTATTTTGTGGTGTAAATTTTATGAATTAAATTAAATAAAAAATAGTTATTTTTGAACTTTTTACTAATTATAAAAGTTAGTTCTACATCATACAAATTATATTATGCAATCACCTTACTACTTCTTGCATTATCTTTAAATGAATGACTCTTAAACGTTTCTTATTCAAAGTTTTTTTTTTTTTGCTTCAGTTGATTGTATGAATGTAATTTCTATGCGCATTATTTATAGCTTGACAATCATATTCTGAAATTTAAATTTCCTATTGTGGATTGAAATTTATTCGCATTAGTTTGCAATTTATCATCTGGCAGAATATTGTTTTGATTCATCACGTTTTTCTTCCAAGTATTTTAATAACATTCTTTAAATTAAAACACGATTATATTTCATTATGATCACTTTTTGAAAGATTGATGCATATTTTTTTTTGCACCATTTAACGATTATTTTATTACAAGCAAGAGGTAGGGACTGTTAATGCAATAAGATGTTTAACTAACTTCAATCAGTTTAAATTCAATTCACCAGAGAAAATTCGTTAAAGGATTTGGTAAATTGTTTGTTGATTTGAATGTAATGGTTCAACATGGAACATTTAAGAAAACTAAAGATAATTGGGAAAAATTTACCTCAACTTCCTGAATAAATAAATTAAGGGTAAGTAATATAAATATATTTGAAGTTGAAACAAATCCTGGGGAGTGGGTAGTGCAAATTTGACCAAATTAGACACAATTCCTGCGCTTTAATAATATTTGCCAACCCCCATGTTTTAGTCATTGTTTTTATCAAAAACTTGGCTATAGGGAATTAGATGAAATTTTTAAGAAAAATCCTTAATTTAATCTATTTAATCAAAATATTGGGATTCTAGAAATCGTCATGCAAAAGTTCCGTGCAGTATAGACTAAAAATAGGTGATACAGTGAAAGCGCACTATCGTATCAATTTACACAATCGTTGTTTTAGAGCAGGTTAAAAGCTATCACGTATCCTCAAAAAAAACATACAACCAAAATAAAATTAAACTGATTTGATTTGCACCTGGACATTGTTCCTGGGAAAAAAGTATCTTACACATAATCTTACAGCTGCTTATTGACTCATCCTCATCGTAACATGATGGTAATAGATGAACTAACCTCTATGGAAGGAACTCGTTATGTTTTTTAAAACACTCAAATTAAATAACGTGAAAAACATTTCAATGAAAAATATGCATATTTAAGTTTCATGCTTTTTAACTCTTATTACGTTGACCACTTAAATCCTGACACTTATTTGGAAACAGATAAAACCATTGAAAAATTTAGTTTCTTTCAGAAAATGACAAAAGTAGTCACCAATAAAAGATTTGTAAAAATTTAAGAACATAACTTCACTTAATTTAAGGATATCATTCTTTTATCACATCCTCAAAATTCCACAAAACGCATAGATTGAATACCTTTAATTTTTAATCAAGTTGCTGAATTTTGATTAACTCAGTACCCTGATGAATATCATTTTTATATTCAGTAGTAACTTTAAAATTTTTACTAACTTCCTAACTTTTAAACTTTTGATTATGTTACTTGACACCAAAATAATTAACACATTGATATGGTGACAAAATTTAAAGACGTGCGTACCTAGCGTACAAGTGATGGAAATTACAAATATGGAGTGGCCGCCAAAAGACACTAGACCATTAAAATTTCTATTAACTTTTAAATCATGTCATATTTTAACTTTTTAGCTCATAATTCTAAAGAAATATCTATGAAATAAAACATTACGAAATTTAAAACTGAGCTATGAGTTAAAGTAATAGAATTAAATCTGTATGTAATTCCTGAAAAGTGAATGTGAAATTGAGTGGTGTGATTATGTTCATATAGAAAGGAATATGCAATTCAATACTAGATGTATGGAATTAAGAGTTTAAAATTACTTTTTCCTCTAATTGAGTGGCTCTTTTTTATTAAATACACGATCCATTCTATACTACCTACTCCAGTAACAATATTTCAACAGATCACTTTTTTTTTTTGTAGAATTCACAAATTAAGTTTCGACAACAATATTTTATTTAACTCCTGTAGACATCATAAAGTAAAAAGAATTTAAAAAGGTGAAAGTTCATTTTAGTCTTATTTCATAACCTTCCGTTATTATACAAAACAAAGTTGTTACATTTGAACATGGTCTAGTGACTTCAGGGCCACCCTGTGACATATTTAAGCATACCAATAGGTCAACAATGCATAAAACCTTCCCCTCAAACAACTGAGCATATAAAAATATCATTTTTTTTTCAACAGTGTTTCCCCAACTTCGCGGTTTTGAGAACCCGAGATGCAAACGTTCCATCTCAGCTGCCCTCGCCGTTCCCTCCCAATCAATCCCTGCAGCCCCAGCAACTGTTCCCGCAGACGACGGGAGGAAACTGACGATCCTCGCGCAACATTTCGCACGCGGCCCTCGAAAGACCGAACACCTCGATGTCGAAATCAAATCGTCGCGCACCAATCCGACAATCTCTTATACTCATTGTCAAAGGCAAGAACTGATGAGAGTCTAAAGAAAACCGAAATTCCCGTAGTCCCTCTGATAGGAATGAGATTATTAATCAATGTACTGAGATTTATACCCATGGACTTTTGTTAGGAAAAACATACTTATACACATTACGAAATTTCAACCTCTTATTAGTAGGACACTAATAAAAAAAGGAGTAATGAAACAGGTTCTTACGCTACAAGGGTATTTACAAATCCCACTTAGTAAAGTTTGTCTGTCCTCGCTAGGCACGAGTGGCAAACCTAAAATCAGTACCCACAGCAGAAAAAACAGTGGCGAGTGCACTAAAAAAGCCATAAAGATGGTTATCTCACTTCTATTAGATACCCGATACCCAGCACTCGCCACTGCTTTTTCTGCTGTGGGTGCTGATTTTAGGTTAGCCACTCGTGCCTTGCCAGGGCAGACACACTTTAAGATGTCCACGAGAGATCCAACTGATACATCGGAAAGAAGTCATTACTGATATGGGATTGTTAGTCGTTCAGCAAACATTTTGATTTGGTCCTTAAAAATCTTCCAAATCTTACCAAGTAAGATTTGTAAGTATGCCCCTGCCCCTGGGATGGCAAAAATGCTCTATCACAGGGGTTCTCAACTTTTTAGTTATTGTGACTCCCTTTTTAGGTAAAATATTTTGCAGACCCCCCTAAATTACTTGTTTGTTGCTTTTTAAAGTAAATTCTTGTATAATGCTTCAAACTAAAAAATTCCACGTAACCCATTGAGAAACATAATTACATATAACTTTGAGTATAAGACGAGTAATAAAACAGGTGATTTTAAACAGTCACAATATAGTTTTAAATTATTCCAATTTACGTATTTCTATTTTTATTTTCCTGCATTTCGCGACCCCCTCTGGACGTCTGGCGACTCTCAAGAGGGTCGTGACGCACCAGTTGAGAACCCTTGGTATATCACATCTTACCAGTTGGTGAACCAGTGGTTGTAGTTGGGAAGGATTCGTTCACAAATTTCGTCACCAAACTTGCAAGGATTGTATACCCCTTATCTCCCCCATCTCACAGGTTTTTAATTTTAATATTTCAGTGACCCCCCGCAATTACTCTGATGTCATGGTTTCGATATAAAGTCAAGCCCTTTTCTAACTTTAAATAGTTTTTTGACTAAGTAATTCAAAATACCACTAAATTAAAACTATCAATGCAAAAAATACCTCTTAACATAGTAAACAGCAGTGAAAAAAACATTTTTGAAATATTATTACGAATTTTTGAAATAAACACATGCAAGATCCTCCCCCCTAAAAGGGGAAGCCTAATGAGTAATGAGCGTGTAATGAGGGTTTCTTTTTTCCCGACCAAAACAAGTTTTTCCCCATCCCAAAGGGGGAAATTGGTATATACCATGAAAAACTTCCAAATCACAATATGCAAGAAATATTCTGGCTTTCTTAATCTGATGTGTAAAATATTTAGAAACACAATTTCAAATTTCTCTTAGGTTTAAAATAATTCTGTAGGGGGAAACATTAAATTTGCTCAAAAATGTTTTTAATTATAATGAATTTCCTAAATAAATATCTTAGATCAAACATAACAAAATAAAATTATTAAACTTAAAAATATCAGTGTCATCAAGAGAAGCAAATAATTTGTGTTTAAATTTAATAAAGTGGAAGACTAATTATATGAAAATGTTTAGGATGCTGTGTGGTGTGTAAATATAAAAAGTAATGTAATTTTTTTTTAACCTTTTAAACTATTTACTTAGAACTCAATTTTGACGTTTTAAGGATGTTTTGAATTTATAACTATGTTTTTAAAAATCAGTTTTTCCCATGTGGGAAAATTATTTTTTTCCAGGACGGTAAATACCGGTTTTTAACATGGTATTTACCAGGGGTGGGGAAAACCTTATCAACCCTGATAATAATGTTAAAAGGGGTAGAACACACCTAGGGGAATCACAAGGAAAGGGGTGTCGTAAATGCACCCCTAATGACCTCCTAGGTGTTTTTATATGCGGTAATTGGAGATTGTATAATCCCAGTTGAAATTGACACTTAACCTTTTAAGATAGGATTAAAGCAAAATCGTTGGATTCAAGCATTTATTACACAAAACCAATTTGAGAGCTGGCATTTCAATCGTACTTTCTTAGGCTACAAGCTTTTAGGATTGAGAAATTACGCGATTAGTCTCGTTAAACATTTACAGAAATTTCAGCTCTTAAATTAATTTTATGTAATGTATGCCAGAAACGAACGATTTTGATTGTTTTAATCCAATCTTAAAAGATTGAGAGTCGATAACCACTGTGGTTTATGATATTATAAACCTCCCATGCCCGCTTATAAAACCTCTAAGTCATTAGGGAGCATTTCCTACCCCGCTTCCCTTAGTGATTCTGAGTTCCCTAGGTCCTGGGTGAACTCTACCCCCTCTAGCATTATTATTCTCTAATATTGAATCACTTTTTTGAAGAAAACAGCTATCACTGACAGTCACATACCGAAGCAGCACAAAAGTAGAAGATTCGTCCAATTTTTGTCATGTAGGGCCAAATTTCGCTTACTTCCAGTTGCAGTTACATTAACTTGACATGTTTGGTATGAGCTGTGCTACTGGGGAATAATCCTGAAGGTGACGGATAATCGAGATTCTACTGTATTTAGATGCTATTATCAGCAACTTTTTCAAGGAATTGTTTAAGAACTTTATCGTAATACTTGTTACCATTATTTCTTAAAGAGAGAATGGACTTAGATTCTTAGTTCTTGACTACATTCTTAGTTTTAGGAGAAAACATTTTATCATTTTTTATGATACACCCATATAGTCTCATTAAACTGCAAATATATGAGGAACAAATTTTAAAAACAATCCTCTTACATTTGAAATAATAAAAATTTTAGTTCCAAACAAATAAGCCCTATAATTTAAGAGAATAAACTTTTTTAAGTTAGGATTTATTCTTTTTATGTGTATCCCAAGAAAATGATAAAATGTTTGACTTATAAAATCCTCACCCGTTAGCATTGTTTCTATAAGAAAATGTCTAATCCTTTTATGCAGTACAAAATATGTAATAAAAAAAGTACTAAATTAATTATTTTTACAATTCTTTCATAGAATAGAAGATTTTCACGTTTTCTCACATTAATAATATAGAAACTTGAAATGACCAACATTAAGTTTTAATCATTATAAGTCTGCAATATTCCACCTCCCGTATACGAGAATAATAGCTGCTCGCATTGTCACAGCTCCCCTCTCTTTTCAATGATGTGAACAGGTTTCTCCCATATGACACAACCCTAGATTAACTATCACAAATGCATTGTTCTACTTATTTTGCGCTTGTACCCTTTGGACACATCGGTGGACCCATCTTTGGGAAATATAATGCTAGAAGGAAGAATTGCCATCAGTGCTCCACGTTTCCATGGAGACAGATATAGAGTTCCGTGAGAACCAGAGGGAATCGGGAGGGCCTCCGAGATGAAATTCCGCAAAATCACCTTTTCCCGAAATCGGGAGACTGGGACAGGTTTCGGACTGGAAGGTGGTTCCAGTGTAGTGATTGAGAACTAACTTCCCAGCATTGGTGTTCAAATGCATGAAACAAGTTGCGGATTTACTATTGACACTAATTTCAATGCTTAATTACACTGTGGGTATGAAAGATTAGTGAACCTTAGCACTTAACTACTAGTCAACTAGTACTACTTAGCACTTAACTACTATTTGTAATGATGAGAACTATTCCTTTAAATATGGCAGTTAGTCCATAGAAAATAAATTGTATTTCAGCCACAAAAATTACGTAAAAATGTGTAGTATTTTTTGTATTTTTTAATTATTTCTTAATTTCACAAAATTTTTTAAAAATCTGAACTATTTTTATTCAAGCTTTTATTCATGTAAAGAAGCTTTCATGTATTTAAAATACTGCTTTGGATCCTCAAAAAGGCACTCTCCATCAGTTTATATATTCCCAGAGTTGTGTTGTTTTCTTATTAATCAGCATAAATGCATTAGGTGCTTTTACTCCTTTTCTAGCACAAGCCACAACTATAACATATTTCTTAAAACATTTACAAAAATAGATGACAAATGGAAAATGGTTATAAATCGATTTTACATCTAAAACATTTTTTCTTTTAATCAGTTTAAGAAATTTTAATAGATAGAATCTGAAGCTTTAATAACATGGCTTTTACCATCTAAATCTTAAAATTATTCCAAGTATTCCAGAATATCAGTGGACTAATATATATATATATATATGAAGTAAACATTTTTATTTCCAACCATTTCAATTATTTTTTTACTTTAAAGCTTCTTTGAAATGAAGGCACACCTCTAGAATTAAAGGTATTATAATTTATACATTTTATTAGTCAAGAAGTTTAGAAATTAAGTAAAATTAATAGTATATAAAAAAAGGCTGATATTTTTAATTTTAGAAAAATTTTATATACATTTTTAAAACTTGTAAAATTTCATTGCTGAAAAAGAATAAACTCTTTTATTCTCGTCATATCGCCAGCTATGACTGTTGATCAGCATAACTAAGCTAGAGTATTTTTGCTCCTTTTATAGCACCTATTATGAAAATGTAATGCATATTTTCTATAGCACAATATAATAAATCTCTCTTCAGCTAGAGGTCTTTATACTAATACTATATACTATACTACTATAATTGTAGACTTAGAACTAAAGTATAAAAAATTAAGGTATGTTTCATGTTAAACATAAATTTTATGGGGGTTTCTTTTTTTGCTCCCATTCTAGCTCAAACCAACTTATAATATTAAAACGCTGAAAGCATTTTCTGTAATAATCTATGTTATTTTTGTTTCTCATCTTGAGTAAAATCAATTTTGCAAACTCACGTTAAAATATCTTAACTAAGGAAAAGTTTTGAATATTTTCCTTTATTCTGTTTTAAAAATCCCGTCAGATGGAATCAAAAAGTTCATTACTGTGGCTACATTAAATTTAATCGTAAATATTCCTAAATTCGATTCCAGCAAAACACTATCCAAAAGTAAATTCTTAATTTCAAAAATAATAATTTTTTAGTGAGCACGGTTTTATAAGTAAATCATACTTGAAACTCTCTCCGTCCACAATCAAGCTTTAAGAAAATAATCGTAAATCAAATCACTAAAACATTTCAAACAAATGTATCAAATATATGCAGTAAACGGTTTTTTTTTCAGCAAGAACATTTTTATAACTAAATTATCTTTAAGAATGTCCACAAATCAAAATCACTCAAATATGGCAATTAAGTTTCGATTTTAGAATGCAATTTATCAGAATGAACACAAAAGTTCTCAATTTAGTCAATAAAAACAACCTGAAACCTTCAATTCTATATATTCCTTCTTTAATTTTTTAATTCAAATGGCATTGTAAACTTAACAGACCCTCTTAAGTTTTCAATTCATACAAATTAATTTAATGAAAATCAAATAAATATAAAAATTAAAATTAAATGTGACCCAAAATTTTAATCAAAAACATAAGTTTTAAGATAATAAAAGTTATATTTTCTTTACTGACTTTTTCTTTTACTTTTAGAAGTCAGAGATCAGGCACGGCGTACATAAGAAATTCTTAAAATTAATATAATTTTTTATATTTGTCAAACATATTCGTTTATTGCCCAAATAAAATTTTCTGACAATTTTCAAATAGCAAAATCACAGTAAATAATATTCAGTACAGAAATTTAAACAAAATTTTTCTCAAAGTTTAGAAGTTAAGATAGAATATATTTTATTACAATTATTATCTTGAATAAAAATTGTAAACTTTGATTGCTTTAAAGTGTAATCATTGAAACTAAGAAATATATGGCACATGCGTATTTTTATAGTGTAACCCAAGCCTACATTAAAGGCAATATGTTGTTAACAAGCTGGTCCTGAATGAAAGACTATTATACTTGGATACATTTCGTATAGAAAATAATATAGAATATCGGCTCTTAACATAAACTTTAAAAATGTGGAACAACATTTGAAGTTCTAAGAGAGTTTAAAACCGTCAAATAAATATCCATTTCAATTCATAATTTTTTTAAACATAACTTTTATTTTTGTATTTCCTTTTATTATGATCATGACAAGAAAGTTGTAGAACAACCTTAAGTTATCAAGCAGACTAACTTAGTAACGTTTTCTTATCCTTAACATATTTTTAAATTAAAGTCTCTCTTGTTATAAAGTCACTCTGTCCTTACTATCCCCCGTGATTCAAACTTTCCTGATTAACTCTAGTTACCATGGCAACGAGAATTGAGGATGGGGCCCCGAAATCGAGTCAGTGAGGGCTTCCAGATTTCTACGAAGATGTCGCTGAAGATTTAGCCACACCTCACCTCACCCATCCTCCTTTACAGATTTTCAATCTGTAGATTTTCAATCAAGAGAATCGAAACCCCGGGTACTACGTGCCAACTCCCCTGGAAGTAGGAGCCGGACACTAACCATCCAGCATTTCGAGGCAATGAGACCTGTCGTTAACCCGGAGGCGTCCCAGGGTGTAGTGGTCTATTCTCTATTACATAATTTACAATAAAAATCTACTATTGGTGTCAAATTCTTTTACTGAAATTTATACAATAACTTAGAAACTTTTTCATATCCTTAACATATTTTTAAATTAAAGTTTCCGGAACAAAAAATTTCCTTATTAACTCTAGTTACCATGGCAACGAGAACTGAGGATGGGGCCCCGAAATCGAGTCAGTGAGGGCTTCCAGATTTCTACGAAGATGTTGCCGAAGATTTAGCCACACCTCACCTCACCCATCCTCCTTTACAGATTTTCAATCTGTAGATTTTCAATCAAGAGAATCGTACCCCGGGTACTAGGTGCCAACTCCCCTGGAAGTAGGAGCCGGACACTAACCATCCGGCATTTCAAGGCAATGAGACCTGTCGTTAACCCGGAGGCGTCCCAGGGTGTAGTGGTCTATTCTCTATTATATAATTTACAATTTAAAATCTACTAATGGTGGCAAATTTTTTTACTGAATATTTATACAATAGCTTAGAAACATTTTCATATCCTTAACATATTTTTAAATTAAATTTTCCGGAACAAAAAATTTCCTTATTAACTCTAGTTACCATGGCAACGAGAATTGAGGATGGGGCCCCGAAATCGAGTCAGTGAGGGCTTCCAGATTTCTACGAAAATGTTGCTGAAGATTTAGCCACACCTCACCTCACCCATCCTCCTTTACAGATTTTCAATCTGTAGATTTTCAATCAAGAGAATCGTACCCCGGGTACTACGTGCCAACTCCCCTGGAAGTAGGAGCCGGACACTAACCATCCGGCATTTCGAGGCAATGAGACCTGTCGTTAACCCGGAGGCGTCCCAGGGTGTAGTGGTCTATTCTCTATTACATCATTTACAATTAAAAATCTACTATTGGTGTCAAATTCTTTTACTGAATATTTATACAATAACTTAGAAACTTTTCATATCCTTAACATATTTTTAAATTAAAGTTTCCAGAACAAAAAATTTCCTGATTAACTCTAGTTACCATGGCAACGAGAATTGAGGATGGGGCCCCGAAATCGAGTCAGTGAGGGCTTCCAGATTTCTACGAAAATGTTGCTGAAGATTTAGCCACACCTCACCTCACCCATCCTCCTTTACAGATTTTCAATCTGTAGATTTTCAATCAAGAGAATCGTACCCCGGGTACTACGTGCCAACTCCCCTGGAAGTAGGAGCCGGACACTAACCATCCGGCATTTCGAGGCAATGAGACCTGTCGTAAACCCGGAGGCGTCCCAGGGTGTATTGGTCTGAACAAAGGCCCTGTGTAACAGTAGCCAATGCACACCTCCTATACGACTGCACAATTTTAATAATACTTTCACACTGAGTACTTATTTTTTTTTAATTTAATGAAGCTGAGGGGATGGTAAGGAATTATTCATTTAAAAACTTTTAATTTTTAAACGTTCAAACAAAGTTGTTTTTTACTTTTTGTCACAATTTTTTCTAAAAGGAAACTGTAAATATGAAGCATTTAGGTATTGTTTTATACAATTTTTAAATTGGTTCTTATAAAAATTCTAAGCCAATATCAATACATTTTTCCATTTCAAAAAATTGTTCCAAGTTTTTTTTCTTTATGAGAAGAGAGGGTAAACTATATTATTTTTCTAAAATCCAAATTCATGGAATACCATACACTAGACAAAAAAAGTACCAACTTTAAAAAAAATTAAGATAAAAATTTGATTGGGTTAGATGGAATAAAAATACCCATGTGCCCTTATAAATCTTAGCAAAACCTTTAATAAAAAGCAGCGACTTTTTGGTTCTACGAATTCGTCATAGAGAATGCAATGTGGACAAAAATTATATACAAAAATAATACTTTAGGCACAAAATTTTAAAAAGAAAGTTTTCAAAACATCTAAATATAAGTATATAAAATATCATGAAACAAATATTTGTAAAAACTCTATTCGAAATTCAGTTATTTAAAATTGTTTAATTTAAATAAAGCAGACTATAAGTGCTTCAGTATAATATAGTGGGGTTTTTTTAAGATTGTTTCATTGCTTAATATTTTCAAAGTCAGTTTGTTGAATCCATTTTGGGAATGACTTAAGAACATGGAACATGAGAAAGTTTACAAGACATCGCGAAATAAAGATTTTTTTTTTTCAAATTTTTGATAAAACTTAATTTAGAATTTAATTTAAGATATTTATATTTAACTTGAACTGAATCAAGCTAATAAATGTTTTACTTTAATAGAAAGTTAGTTCTTTTATACTGTTGTTTTTAATTTCTTCAAAGCCAGTTTTATATGTGGACAATTCATATAAGAAATTGAAGTTTAAGAACAGGAAATTTAAGAAAGTTTGTAAAACATCCAAGAATAAATTTTTTTTTTTTTAAATTGATTTTTTTTTAATTTTAAATCAAAGCATTTTATGTTTAATTTAGTTTTACAGAGAAAACTATTCCTAATAAAATTTATGCAAACTAAATAAGTAAATAGAGCGTAGTTTCAATATTTTTGTACATTATGAGAAATTTTATAATATGCAATACAATATCATTAGACATTTACAATGGTGAATATACATCATTTTAATAATATTCATAAGTACTAACATTTAGTATTTTTCACTGTTTCTCGTAAAAACTCGAGTCAGACTTATTATATTTAGTTAGTGAGCCAAGTAATGAACTTCGATTATCCATCAGATTCATATTTGCTATGTATTTCAGGTAAATTGAATTTAGATCTACTCTAAAACTGCCCATCTTATATTAGTGAAAGGAATGGGTTGTCAGGGTTTCGCAAATACTAAGTTTTGACTATTTGGTTTGGAAAACCACCATACCAACAAATATCAAAAAAGAATTAAAGATCATTTTATTTTTTGTACTCATTGCTTGTAACTTATTTTGATTTCTAATTTTCAAAAATGAAGACTAGTTTTTCACAGCAACTTTTTATTAAACTATGGAATCAATCTTTTTACATTTATCCCCATTAATTCTATTACTTTGACTTGTTTTTAAAACTTTTAAATTAATAATTTTTAAAATATGATGTAATCGGGGGAAATTTATCAGGATTAGCATTACATCTTTAAAATTTTTAAAATGGGTCATAACTCAACTGGTAAATTATAAATTTAAACTAATATGGTTTCCTTCTAACTATAATACCTTCTGAATTTGTGTTGAATGATTCAACAATTTAAAGGACATAATTTATTTATAATTAGTTATTATAATTATTCATAATTAAATATTTTAATAGGTGCTATGAAGGAGTAAAAAACATTTGTCCTAAAAGTATTCTATGCAAATCAACAAACAAAGAATCAAATAGCAGTAGACCATCCAAGTTTTCTATTACATTTATATAAATTTAACAACTATTACAAATTAGTAGTTTTAGAAGATTAAAAAAAAACACACAAACGCGTGCTGAATTGAGATTTCTGAACTTTTTCCGTTTATAATATGACACTGTGGGAAAAAAATTTTTAAAGGGATATTTTTTGAAATTGCGGTGATCGGTTTTGGCAGTTAAAAGGATATTTTTATGTTTAAATTACGTGCTAGAAATGGAGTAAAAACATCCTCCGACCGAAATAAATATTTCTTGCTCTGGAGCATAGAACCAGCAGCATATAGTTAAGTTTTTATATCGATAAACGAATTTGAAATTTTTAAATTAGTCAAACAAATTCTATTTCAAAATAGTTTTAAAAGTTTAAATCCTGTAAAAACCTTACAAACACGTATTGTCAAACTTTTGCCACCATACTAAGCATCGAAAACTCAAAAGCATTACTATTCTTAACAACCAATTTAATTAAAATCAAATTAACTGCTGCTCATAATTTTTAAAAAAAATTCATAGGTATACAATTATGAATTAAGATTCGAATAGATTTTTGAAATATGGATGTTTATATTAATGTTTTATATTTTCTCCATAACCTCATAAAATTTTTTTCTTAATTTATACAATATCGATACTTTCAAAATTCCCTAAAAATTTTTAAGCGCTAATGGGAAAATTCATAATAAAAAATACATGTCAAAGATATGTGTAGATAATTTCAGAAACTTTTAATAAATTAACTTCATGATTCAGTGGATTTACTCATGTTTTATTCATCAAAAGGGCAAATCCAAGAGGCACGTACCACGAAATGATATTTAAGAATGAAAAAGAAATATGATGCTACGAACAGCTATAATGTGTAGTTTTAAGGCTAAAAATGAAAGGTACCGTTCAAGAAATTTCTCAGATTTTATCATGCAAGTTTTTTTAAATTCTAGCAAGTAGTCAAAGCTGGATTCGCCCGTTTTCTATTTGACCATATTGTTTCTCTAAAATCAACCGAACTTATGGCCCAACATTTATTTCTATACACCAGGCCTGCACAACATACGAAGCTTCAGCCGCCTTTTAATGACCTATAAGTCTTTCTATAAAGTTTAAGGCATTTAAGAAACTTAATTTAAAAGATGCATTTGTTTGATCTTTAAGAATTTCTAGAAGTACTCGCTTATGGGGGAAAAGTTGAACTGATTGATTT
Organism: Tetragnatha montana; assembly: GCA_963680715.1. Taxonomy (NCBI): domain Eukaryota; kingdom Metazoa; phylum Arthropoda; class Arachnida; order Araneae; family Tetragnathidae; genus Tetragnatha; species Tetragnatha montana. Next base: position 24,302,470 of record OY796683.1, read on the forward strand.
CGTCTATAACAAATAGTAATAGAAAAGGAAGCTTAAGGTCTATTCTATTAACTCAGTTTCCCTTCCGATGTTCGACAGAAGTGATCCTCATCGAGGAATCACTTATTCATGAAGGATGAGTGATGAGTGAAAAGACGATTTACACTTTTCCCTTCGGATGAACTCTCCAAGATTAACGAAAGTGAATAGCCTACATGGGTATTTACTAAAGTTTAGTGAAAATCGGACACATCGTCATTAATGTAGAAATTACATTGAAATTTTAATACTAAACACTTCAGTATGATTTAACTAACATACATATTGCTCCGGTAGCAGAATTTTTTGTATCAATAAGAAGCAGAATTCAAATTTTATCTGCAACTCTGAACGATGCAGGTCCAAGCTTATTATCATAATAACTGTTATTTTAAAAGCCAAATTTGCATTTTAAAATATGATAGATACCAATTAATTCATAAATAAGTAATTTTACAGTAAGTGTAACTTAAAAACAATTAATTCATTCATTCCTAGTTACAATATTATATCAATTAATAGACATTGTTAGCATTAATTCTTGCACAGTTCTCCATAATCATCCATTTGGGGATATATGAATTTTGTTTTGTTTTTATAAGTTATAAAATTGATCTCCAAGCGCTACAGTGCTGGACTGTTTCTGCTACCGGGCATAAAACGATACATTTTTCACTATCATTCTTCTTTCAATTTCATGAGGGAAAAATATTGATTAATTTTTGACCCACTAGATCGGCCCAGATATAATACTACTGCTAGACAGATTGCCGGTTAAAATCAAATTATTTGCCCCGCATTTCAGTCAAAGTTGTGCAAGCCTGGAATACACAATAGGGCTAAGTGTTGACTAGTACATGAGTGTGCTAAGGTTAACTGATCTTTCATAAACATAACGTAGTTAAGGATTGAAATTAGTGTCAATAGTAAATCCACAACTTGTTTCATGCGTCTGAACACCAACGCTGGGAAGGTAGTTCTCAATCAGTGAACTGAAATTAACTTCCAATCAGCAAACCTGTCTCGATCTCCCGATTTCGGGAAAAGAAGATTTTGGGGAATTTCATACCAGAGAAGCCCTCCCGATTCCCTTTGGATCGCTCAAAACTCTGCATCGTCTCCATGGATACCTGGAGCACTAGTGCCAACCCATCCTCCGAGCATTACACTTCCCAAAGATGGGTTCACCGATGTTAGGATCCAAAGGCACAAGCAACAAAAAAGGCAGAACAATGCACTTATGAAGTTAATCTAGTGGTGTGTCAAGGGGGTAAGAAACCTGTTCGTTTCTTATCAGTGAAAAGAATGGGAGGTGTGATTGTGCTTTCACCCATGATTCTTGAATAGGTGAAAGGAAATTTTAACACTTATCTCAATTAAAACTGAATGTTGAAAATTTCTAGTTCCTTAGATATTAATGCAGTAATGCGTGAAAATCTTGGATTCTATGAAATAATCATACAAAGAATCGAGCTAGTACTTTTCTATACATGATCGAAACTGAGAATGTCCCGATATATCCGAATTTCTTAGTAGTAATTTCTGGTAGATAAGCCGCACATTCGTGTAACTTTCTAAATTTCAATTTGAATTTTTTAAAATAAAATTTTAGCGGATAAGCCGCCCTTTCAAAAAGACGCAATCCTCAATATCTTAATCCTCAACATATCATTCAAATATCTAGAATTGTGCAAAAAAACATGTTTCTCAATTATAAATATTGATCCTCAGACATTGATTGCTATTAAATGATTATGTATTTTTAAATATTAGTTTAGAAAATACGCAGTATACTCTCGATAAAACGAAACTAAAGGGACCGTTTAAAAGAATTTATAGTTTTCGTGATAATTACAGATTTTCCATAAGTTTTAAATTACCAAATATGGTATATGGATGTGTCATGTAAGACATACTGTTGTATATTCCACTTGAATATTATTTTTAATACGGTAACCTATTTTTTAAGGAAAATAACAGAAAATATTTAATTGAAATAATTTTTTAAGAAATTAAATTTTCAAAATCTAAGAAAATAATCTGAAGACACTAAATTTTAACACGTATAAACCACACGGCTTATCTACCCGAAATTATAATAATTTAATTAATCATGAAAATCTTGCAGTCTAGTATTTCACGTCCCCCGTTAGAAATAAGACCAAACCGTCCCCCCTTAGGACAAAAATATAGACCAAATGACAAGTCCTCCCTCTTTCTTTATATCTTAATACTCTTTATATCCATTTTCAACTGGTTAACATGCATTTTTAAAACCTCAAAACAAAATAATTCAAATTTAAATTTTAAAACAAACAACAAAAATAATAATTTTCAAGCACAATAGTTTCTTCCAGACAAGGGTGAAAATTTCAAAAATTATCAAGATAGAAAATTTTATTTTTAGAAAAGAGATACCCTCGAGTTTTTAAATAAATTAAAGATACATATAATTTAAAAATAAATACCAAGTTCTGTATAAATTTGTTCTAAACTTAGAAGCAAAGTTTAAAATTATTTTATTAATATTTAATTAATATTTTACTGATACACAACTACAAATTATAGTATCAATTATGTAAGACAGAATTCTTAAAAAAATTGTTTAAAATGGATTAAATTTTGACAAAAAACAGTTAGGTAACAAAATTTTAAAATCTCATTACTTCAGAAATAGCAATTTCTCTTTCAATAATTGTATAACAGATTAATGCCACACTAAAATTTAATTTTTGTCGTTTTTTTAAATCTTTCAAAAATTTTAAAACTTTCATCCCTATGTATACTATAGAAATTATAAGATACCAAGAGAACTTTAACTCGTAACTAGTCGTGAGGTAAATTCTGTTCAACTACACATATAGATAAAAATGTTAAACAAGATTAGTTTTAAGTTAAATGCAATATACATGGATTACTATAAGTGAAATAGCACTTAAAATTTGTATTTAACTACTTAAACCATTCTAAAACACAAAATATTCAAGAATCATCCGCGTCACGCATTCCATTCACCATAGAGGTTTGACAAATTTAAAATTTTCCTTGAGTTTCAAAGGAATGATTGTTAAAAACCTTACATATTATTCAGCACAAGTCACTTGTAATTTGGATGGAAGGATTCGTTTAAAGGGCCAAGAAGAAATAAAACAATGCCATTCCAAACTCATATGGTGAACAAAATGGCGCGACTGGTTAATGGTATCCATTAAGCGTATACCATTGTGATGTACATTAAAAGAAACTATTGTGCAGGATTTATGACAGAAATAGGTACTCACATAATTTTAGAATCATCTGGGGTCGACACAAGAGATGGAACATCACCACCGTCGGCCAAAGTTTCGACAGTCAAGAGTCCCAGGAACATACACGAGAACAGTTTTGATGAGTTCGAGAACGTTTTAAATCCATACTAAATGTTCAGTCACATCTTTGGCATCCTTGGCTTCCAATAGTCCACAAATTGTAAGGCGCTACGAGTCCTTTTTAAGTCTTTTTTTTTAAAGTTGAACATAAAATATCGAACTAAAAATGGAATTGAAGCGGCGCACTACAAACGCAACGATCCGAACACACGAGTTCCAGAAGTTTTGATCAGATGCCAGATGCGTCCGTGGTGGCAAACGATAATTCGCATAATTAAAAAAGCAGCTGCATAATTAGATATTAGACGAAAGTACAAATGAAAACAAACTCACAGAGTAATCACACCTGGTGATCCAGATGCCAGCCTCATTTCAGTTACCTCATAGCCTTTTAAAATTTAAAAAGGTCATATTATTACTATATTGTAATCCAAGCATTTGAAGAAAAGATTGAGGCAAATTAGAACCGGGGAAAAAAAATTACAAAACAAAAATCTCAAATCAGCTACATAATGGCGTTGAGCTGCGCATGGTCCGAAAACTGTGATTACTCCTCCTCAAATCAGTTACGACATTGAACTCGGGATCAGAAGTTGTTGGATTCTTTATAGTTCTCATATTATTTTGAATTCCCTGCGTTATTTCAGTTATCCCTAGCTAATTGATAAACAAGGCATATTTTAAAATCGTGATTAAAACGATTTCTCCAAAATGAATTACGGATACATGTAGACTTCTAAAAGATGGCAACGTATTGCCTGAAAATTGCCAACTCGTGTAGATTTGGCAACTTATCGTACTCATCACGATCAGTTAAATTTTAACACTAAATGTCAATTCGATTAATAAATTATAAATGTTTTAAATTACTTAAATTAAATTAATTTACTTAAAGTTAAGTAAACGATTCCTTCGAAAATTGGAATTAAAATATAAAATTTTAGTTTTTCTTCTCTCTTTTAAAAACTAAGCAAAACAAAGACAGGACAAGAGAATTTATGGAGAAATATTTATTCTTCAAATATATTCTTCCACATTAATTTTAAGCAAAAGTTAGAGATTAATGCTATAGGTAAAATCAATATAAAACGTATGTTATTAATGAAATTTTTTAAAATGTATGCGATAATAACAAGTGGCTAGTATATCAAAATAACAAGGATTCATAATTAATATTAGGTTAACCGGAAAGTTCAGTCGCTTCAGAGAGAGTATTTTTTTTGGTACTTTTCCAATACGGTAAACCAGTTGGATACTTCAATTTCTTTTTAAAGCCAATTTGGTGAATTTTGGCCCCTTTTTGTTGGCTCACCTTTCGACCTTTTCTAAGTTCTACGATTATTATGATTTTGATTTTTTCTGTCCTCTATCTGGTGATAAAAATTAACTTAAGTAATACTATGAAGTAGTATTTTTCTACTTTTAGCTAATACTTTAATTTTTATGTGATTCATATCCAAATAACTTTTCTCAGGGTTGATAATAATGTTCTACATACAGAAAACGTTTCATTTGATATCAAAATTTTATTAGGTATTATTTATATCAATTACTATTTATTTTTTTTATTATTTTTTTAACAAAATTGAAGGGTAAAAAGTAAAAATTGGTTCGAGGTACACGACCTTCCCCTAAAATAAAAGTTTATCCCTTCTTAAAGAATAAACTTTTATTAAAGACAAGAATTAAAAAGGATTTAGATTTTACTTAAAGACAGGCTTTTATTACTACTAATGATTCTAACTTCAGCGTATTTCATGTAATACGCACATTTTCAAAAAGAGTACTTCTGTTCCCATTCCAATGGGGTTTTTTTAGTTTACAGATCTTCTAGCTTTTCTATACGATTCAGCGCTTTGTACTATTTCAATCACAACACTGAAAACTATCTCAATCCTTAAAATTTTATACTTTAATACCTTAATGTTTGCTTCTCTGCATTCTCTCAAATTTTGATATCTTGGAATGATTGAGTACTTATAATTTTAGTTTAACAAGAATCTTAACTACTTATCATCTTAAATATCAATTTTATGATTCTCATAGATTTTTTACATAATTAAATCTATTTACTGAAGTAATCTGGTCCTGAGTTCAGCTAGGTTCTACCCGGATCATTAATATGAAAGTAAAGTATAAGTTAACAAGTTAAGGTATAGTACTTAAAATTTCTCATCCTAATTAATTTTAATACCCCTTAAGTTTCTTATTTTGACGTGTAACATTTAATACTTTAACATACCGATATTTGTATCATTAAAATTTAAACAATCCTAGTATAGGAATACCTACGACCCGATTTCAAAACAAAGTTTGTGCAAACAGAGTCAATTCAAAAGAACAAAGAGTAATAAAAAATTGTTTTATTCATGAAAAAATAAATCTATAATAAATTATTGTAATGCTTTTTGACACTTGAGCTGTTTTCGAGATATAGTGTGGCATAACTTTCACCATCACTTAAGATATAGAAGAATCACATGAACTACTATTTCAAAAACTGCTGGTGAACAAAACGTGAAAAATTATAATCTCTGAAGTCGCACATTTTAGTGAAGGAGGGCCTTTCCGTATCCAAGACCATATCCGAGACCAGCTCCATAGGGAAGTCCGGCTCCATAGGCAAGACCGGCTCCATATCCAAGGGCGGCCCCGTGTCCGATGACTCCTCCGTAGGCGACTGGGGCGGCCAGGGCAGGGGCGGCAGCCAGAAGAGGAGCGGCATAAGCTCCGTGACCGAGAACTGGGGCGGCGGCGACGACGGGGGCGACTGGGGCTTGAGGGGCGGCGTAGGGGCTGGCGATGACAGCGGCGGCAGGGGCGCTTGCGGCGGTTCCAGGCTCGTTGGTCTTGACGACGGCCCTGAATCCGGCTCCGTCGGCAACGTAGTCCACTCGTCGGGCCCTTCCGTCAATGTTGGTCAGGGAGTAGGATCCCCTCCTGTTTCCGTGGGCATCTCCGACCTCAGATCGGGAGTTGGTGGCTCCGAGACCGTCCTGGATGGTGTAGGCGAAAGCGTTGTTTCCAAAAACCTGTAATGGATAAAATGTATAAATAATCTTTAAAATAAGAAAATTTTACTCATGGTTAAAAAACATTCAAAGTTGAATGGATAGGGAATGAAACTTATAGAGTATTGCTGATATACTTACATCCTGAGTCTGAGATCTGGCACTTACTCCGGTGTTGACAAGAGCTCCATGTCCGTATAGGACGGCAGAGGCATGGGCGGCCGTCAAAGCAGCGAAGAGGATGGTGACCTGAAATATCATTAGTAATTAGATATTTTTTAAATATAACACAAATCTCTGTACAACAAAATATTCTTAGGAAATAAACATATCATTCATCATTTATTTTAAAACAGTAATTATTTATGCTGTAGTTTTCCTCAAAATTTATAAAATTTTTCATCTCTTCCAAGTTAAATTTAACACATTTTTAGTAACCAAAATTTTTTTAATTATTATTTATTTTTTAATATCGTATTTTTTTCAATGTCTAGTAAGACAATATTATTATTTTCTAAAAGAACTTGAAACTCTGGTAGAATTTTTTTTTATAATTTCAATTTTCCTGTAATGTTTGAACTTATAACTTGCAAGTCTTAAGATTAAAAATGTAACAAACTTTACGTCGGGGGGAAAAAAAGGGGAGTTTAAGTTACTTATTTCGGTAGTAAATCAGATTCGGTAGTAAATCAAATTAAAAAATTTTTTATAAATTTTGTATCGGGGAATTAAAGATGAAAAAAGTTACTTATTGCCAAAACTCAAAGGACTTACCTTAGCAATCATGTTTGAAATTGAGCTTGTTAGCTGGTTACTGTTACTACTCCAAGAGATGTCAGGAATCAGTGAAGAAAACTGAAAATATCTTCCGTTTTATACTTTGAACTAGAAGGACATTGATTATTAACATATCGGCCAGTCTTATTTTCTTGTTTAAAATAACAAAAGTGTTCATAGAGGAACCCCCGTATTTCGAAGATAATTAACCAATTCATCTGGTTCGTTCTTGTTTCACCTTCAGAACCTTCGGCTCGAATATTAATGACCTCTCGATCACACCGCGGACTTGTTTCGACCGAAACGTCACGAGGAAAGTGGAGTGTCGTACGAGATCATTGATGAATTTTTAATAAGTAAGAAAGAAAGAAAGAAAGAAAAGGCCTTCGTAGGACTGCATTCGAATACGAGCGTTGATTACGTATTTTGCATAACAATTGTAACATTCTACAAGCATCGTTTATCGTTTGATTTCATTTGAATTAATGAATGAATTTAATTAAATACATTCCACCAAGTTTATCGTGTGTTAAAGTATTTTTTATTTAAAAGTTAAATACTAAAACGTGTCTGCAGAACTTTTTCGTCAAAATTGGTAGTATAAAAATATTATTTTTTTTCTATAGAAATTCATTTTAAGGGAACATTTGAAGGGGTGAGGCATCTCCAGGGGTACAAGTGAACCTTAATACAAAATTTTAAGTAGTTTGACAAAATAATAATCTATGTAGTAAAAACTAAGAGATAAAGTTAATGTTAATTAAGCATTTTCTTCCTAAATTCTAAAAATCTGTTGATCTTTTGGAGGAATAATATAAGGGTGAAACCTCATTGCCCCTCCCCTAACGGTTGGGACGTCTGTGAAATTTTTTTTAAATAATTACTTTTCTCACAAGCATTAGTATTATATCTAACTTATGAATAATTTTTACAGTCTCCTAAAAGGCTGATTTTCATCAGATAAGTAGTGTTTTTTTATTTTATTTCTACGAAATTAGAAAGATGACAAGCCAATATAAAAAAATCGATTTCTCTAGACAGTGAGTAATTAGAATAAAGCAACTAATTTTGATGAATTAAAATCTTGAAATTGTTTTTTAAGCCTCTTCAAGACAGGGATGATTTCTTAAATTTCAAAGCCAATTGTCCTTTTTTATTTTACATTTAACATCTTTCTGCTATTTAATTTAGGGAATAGAAAATTAATAGGCTCTTAAAGACTCCCTTTTTGTTCTTTCAGGTTAGTTTTACATAACCGGTGGACGGTTTTGTCATTCTTCTATATTCTGTCTTCCCCTTGCTTTATTTAAATCTGCTTACAACTGCTTACCTTATTATTCAGACTCTTTTCAGATAAAACGTTTTCTTTAGCAGAAGGAAATACAAACGAAAGGTAAGTTGAATACTTTTTATGATAGACCCTTTTAATAATAATTTAACACCTAATTCTAGTCTTCGGCTATTTCTTGAGATTTTTCAATAGAGACAAGGTAAAGACAACTAAATAATACTCAATTAACATTTGTAATATATCACAAATTAAAAGTCCTTTTGAAATACTCAAAGATTAATTTCATTGTTTTGAACCACATTAAAGAAAATTCATATTTATTTCTCATCATAGTGAAATAAAATATCATAAAAGGTTTACATTTTATAAAAAATAAAGTGGTATTTCATTTCAGTTCTCTGGGCATTTAGATTCTTATGGTCAATTTTCGCCTTAGCAAAAAATATTAGACTTACAGGAAACCTAAACTCTTCTGTTTGAAACCAGATTGTTAATCCTGCACGCATAGTTTTGTAACGCTCTCTTGTAATGAGGTCAAACATTTGACCTATTCTTTAAGATAAACTTAAGCCCATAAAATAGTGTTAGTGTCAGGAATTTGTTTCATTCTTTACTTTTACTGGTAACTTTATAGTTCTCTAAAAAAAATATAATATATTGTTATTGTCATGATTGCAAGAGGACCCAGATTTACCGTCTTTTTATTTTAAGACAAAAGTAGAAAAATTCAAAATCCAGTCACTTATTCAATGTTTATGATTAAATTTTACTTTTATTTATTTGACTGATATTGATACAGATTATTGCATGAATTTGACTGTGCATTTTTAAACCAAAGATATTAAAATTCAAGAAAGGTTTAATTTTGTTCGAACCTTAACATTACATGCATTTCATTTATGGTTATGACGGTAAACTGAATTTATAATCCTGCAATGATTAGCCAGAACGCAATAAAATACAGTTTAGTGAAATATTTAGGGGTTTTTTTTTATCACTCTTTAATATTAGGATTCTCAAATTTTTTCTAACACATTATCATTCGGTATTGCCCCCATAACATCCTCAAAATTTCTATTTTTCTTACTGGTAAAAAAATGTTTCTAAAGTCCTTCGGAATTTCCATCTACAAGTCTCTAGTGAGCCTTAATTTCCTTTCATCCTTATTTTTTTTTCTTTTGACTGAAAATGAATCAATCAAAATGATACACTAACTCAATAAAATGTCAATATTTCTCCTCTAAAATGACAGAATAGGGTATCTAAAGCCCAAAGAGGACATAATTGTTAGAGAAAGAAATATCATTACTTAACTGGGTGATAAAAGTACTATAGCAAAAAATTTCATGAAATTTGAAAAATATAATTTTTAAAGTTGGCTACAGACGTGCCTCGCAGATGGGAATCACTGATCCTAAAAAAATATATGTAAATATTAAAAAGGTCTGCTTATGTTTTATGAAAAAAAGTTTTTGCATTCCAAAACTATGATTTTTTATAAGGTGTAAAAATAACGCTGTTAATATTCTTTGAAGATCAAACTGATAAACAGCCTTCAAAATAGAAGCCATTGATCCATTTTAAAGTTGCAGTTTTTTTTTTTTATCATATTCGATTGTTCTCTGGAAAACATTTCTTTTTCAAGTTGATCCCATAGACGTGATTGGGGTAATGAAGATCTCCGGAACAATTTAGCGGCCCTAGCCACAATTTATTAGCATTATAATTCTCTACCTTTCCAGATTAAAAGGAATTAAGTCGTTTTCCTCGTTGCTATAATCCAAAAAGCCGTTCGATTTGTCGATTACGAAACGACAAGTAACTACAAAAGGAACTCCGTGGTGAATCCTCTGAGCTTTCACTTGCTGATAACACCGTATGCACAATGTTATTCAAGACCGGTATTCTTGTTGCTTTGCTTTCGTTATGCGCTGGTCAGGAGTATGACTTTGGAGCAGAAATCAAAAGACAATGTTGTAAGCAAATTGAAACTTTAAAAAATGTTGGCTTTTCATTTTCAATTTTTTTTTCGTTGTACCAAATTGTTTTTTTATTAACTGGATTACAAGGCTTGGAAATAGTTTCATTTAATTTTTGTTATTCTTTAAAAAATTTTCTACGTTTTGAGTTTTTCAAGTTTTTCAGTTTTCTGTTTTTCAGTGGTTCCTGATCCTGTAGGATTACTTGACTGTGTGGAAAACAAAGTTACTCTTCCAGTAAGAAACTATTTTCATCACTCTTCAAACAAATGAAATATTTTTCAACTTATTATGATTTAAGAATAGTTTGACTCCAAATGAGAATGGGTTTTGTTTCCTTTAAAATTACAAATTACTTGACACCCTTAATTTTATCTACTTACAGCAGTGTACTTAGAAATTCAGCAAGGCTATAAAACAAAACTACAAAACATAATAAGAATATTTAAAATATTTTGCCTCCAATCTTTATTATATCGCTTAAATTTTTGTTCAAAGACTGAAATACTTTTATTTGACCAAATAAAACTTACAGTGTCAAAAATTTCATAACATACAATTGAGGTGCTATCAGCAAGAAGGAGTTAACTCCAAAGGAATTAACTCGTTGTTTATGCAAGCGAATTAACTAAGCTTAATTAGGAACTACAACCAGTTCCCAATAATATTAATTCTCTTTGCTATAACATTTCAAAATCAAAATACTTTTATTTACAGAATATTTAAAAATATTTTTTTTCAGCTGAAACTCTGAAAATAATATTTTAGGCCCTTGAGTAAATTTAAATGGAAAAATCTTGCAAAGCAAAAACAAATTTATTTTAAAATTACCAAGGAAGAAAGCCTTAATCAGGGTTCCCACTCAATTTCAGAAATAAAATTCCCTGACTTTTCCAGGCTATTTAAGGCATTTTTCAGATATTTCTTGCTCTTATGAACATATTTTCAATAAATGGTCTAATTTTTTCCACTTTCTAAAGCCAAAATTGACACCCAAACATTAAAAATTTTTCATTTTCCAGGTATTCTGTATGATTTTCCAGGTTTAAGGCCAAAATGAGCAGTTTTCCAAAATCCTGACTATCCCTTGACTTTTTAGGTGGAATTTTTTGACTTGGGGAAAAAATACAATTTTTTAACACCATGTTGTCTAACTGATTTCTAAGTATTTTTAAAATTTTTATATTTGTGAGCAAAATTAATATTAAACAAATATTTTTTATACACGCCATTCTGAATCTTCTTAAATTGTTCACTGATTTCATTTGAAATTAGAAACAAAACAAAAAAAAACAAATAAGGTAGTATAAAGCGCTTCAAGTTGCTTCTTGGGCTTCAAGTTGCTTCTAGCATAGTGTAGCGAATATTTCTGACATCTAATATTTTCAGCTATAATTGAAACATTTTACAACTTCTCTTTCAGTACCTTACCAGCTGGGTAGATTGTACAAATAGCCTGGGTCAAAACGTGAAAACTTCAGCCGATATCATAAATTATCGTTGCAAGAGTGTATGGGAAGGAAAAGCAGTCATACCAGTAAGTAAAATCTTTAGATGTTTTACAATCTTAATACGTGTCTTTAAATATTTCTTATTGGTGATAACTTAAAGTGTTTAAAATCATAAAACCTGTTCTGAAATGCGAGAAAACCTACGTCAGGTTGGTAAGGCTTAAGAAAAAGAATGTTAGATGTATATAATTATCACATGTGATTATTTCTGATTACAACTACTTTTTTTGCAGGAAGTATTTTATATTAAAGATTGCGTTATAGAGAAAACAGGTCTTCCAGCCAAGAACGTTTCTGCAGAAGTTTTAGGAGCTTATAAGGTAAGAATATATAATGAAGCTTCCATTTGGAATACATTATAAAATTCAATTAAAGAAAACGTCTATTGGAATAAGAACCGTTTGTTACGAATTAAGCGAATCGACCATTGTATACTTGCCAAAACTCGTAACAAATTATGAACAGTACAAATGACCAAAACCATGATTTGAACAGCATGGAGCGTAAAATAAAGGACATGGTGATTAAAGAAATCATAAAAATAGGCAAACATCATTTACTCTTTACATCATCTGTCTATATTTGCATGTAAATAACAGGATTACAAAATAATGAAGTAAATACAGTTCGTACAGGCTGATTAATTTGACTACCCTCACTCAAAAGCAAATTTTATTTTTGTAAATTTATCTTTTAACTCATCTCACGTTCCAATAGAATAAGAACTGTTTGTTTTTGTCACGAGTTAAGCAAGTGATGTATTTATTTGCTTAAAGTCAAAAAAATCTTAACGGACGCGTCCATACGATCAGTACCATCCGGACGGTACTGATTGTATGGCTTCACTGCCTTTTGATAATGCTAAAGGAAAAAGTTGTTTTACAGGCAAACATAGTACTGCAGTGAAGTTGCAAGAAAAACACTACCTCTCGAGAATATTGAAGGAAAAATAGTTTTACAGACAGACATAGTATTGCAGTGAAGCTGCAATACAGTCAACTTAAAAGAAAAAAAAATATTCTTCGGAAATATCTATTAATGTAAACAAGATTCATTTCTCCATATACCTTCGCTCATAAGTAATAGGTACATTTCAATTTTGTAAAATCTAACGGACGATACCTTAAATTAGACTCAATGCTTTTTCACAATCCTATAGAAAAAACTAGTTTTACAGATAGCCAACCAATCTAAATCATACAGGGTGATTCAAAATTCGTGGGCAAAAATGATAGGGGGTGTAGACTACCCAAAGAAAATTAATTCTGATATCACCCTGGTTAGGGGGGGGGGTCCGCAAAGAAATCTTAAGGCTCATTTACAATGTTTCACTTTCAATGTTCATCTTGAGTGATCATCTCCGACGAACACTCGTTTGCATAGAAAGAGTGAAATGACAATTTGTACTTTTCACTTAGGATGATTTCTTCAAAATGACACCAAAGGGATTAAATGAGCTTTTAGCTAGTGTCGTCAAAAGTTGTCAGAATCAATGAAAAATTTATTATTGTAGGCAAACGGTTAGGGGTAGGAATAAAATACCTATGTCAATGATACTTTTTAAACTTATTAATAATTTGTGTAAAGTTGTCTCCAAGGGGTCGTCTTTAAAATGCGAAAATAATTTACTGCCATCGATTTTTTTTTGCTATCACATTTTAAAGATGGACCATTAATAAAAACTGGTAAATGATAAAAAAAAAAATAACTCTGAAAACCACGGATCCGCAAAAATATCACATTTCTGTACAGTACAAGCCTATCTTTTACCTTAATTTTATCTTGCATTCTAGTAGAATGAGAACTCTTACGAGTTAAAAGTGAGTGTATTATTTAGTTCCCCAGGCACACAAAAACCTAACGGACAGTACCTAAAGTTGGGATTCCCTGCCTTTTGACAATACTCAAGGACATTACACTACTTGTGACAGTACGGCCTTTTTACATATTTGCTTTAAATATTTTTATTCCAATTTACTATTGATTATTAGACTTCCAGAAGTTTAATTGTAACTTAACCGTGCTTTTACATTATGGCAATAAGATCAATTCACAATAACTGTCATTTCCTAATATAAAAATCAGCTACATGTTACCCATATATTTTAATACGCGATAGTTAGCCTTATCTAGATAATTATATATAAAAATTTTATTAATCGCTTTATGAAGCAATTAATAAAGCAATGAAAGCACAGAAGAATAACAGCAAGAAATTTTCAATGGAAAAAAAAGAAGTCCGCATGGAGTGTTAGTACTGAAACTAAAATGAATTGCGTGAATGACTTCACTAATAACAAATAGTTAAAAACGTGCTTGATTTCTAGAAATATAGAAGCCATAACAATAACATTCGGTAGGGATGATCAAGTTCCCAAGGAGAAATACCAGAACACCGTTTCAAAGCATTTCGGATCAAATCAACCTCTTGCTAATTCTGTTATTCTACTTTCTTACAGGAATGTGAAAATAATCCTCAGCCTCAAATCCAACAAGCTCCCTTGCCTTTCACTGGAGTTAAAACTGCACCCATTCAACAACAACCGATCAACAGACCAAGTATGTATAACATATCATTAATCTTCATATCAATGAATTTAACTCATGTTAGCAATTATAGCACTAATAGAGACATTGTTACAAGAGGACAATGAGCTTTCTGAGCCCTATATCCTTAATTTGGTGCTAAGAGATAAGGAGTGCAAATTAAGTTGTTTTGTACAAAACAAATATCCCTCCAGGCCCCTCTGTTAGATCCTTAAAAATATTTAATTTTGAAGTCCATTTCTATTCACCTGCTTTAGTGAGCCGAGCAGAGCATCCGAGTTGCAAATCACTGTTTAGGCATGGATGTTGTATCCGTCCCTGATTAGAAGAATATGGCCTATTGTACCGATAACAAGGAGTTGTGTGATGCAGGAAACAGTACTTACACTCAGTGGCTTTCATTCATAGGTGTCAACTGCATAACTCTAAGAAAGTTTTAGTTGCATCATTATTTTATGGATTTTTTTTAGTATGTAGCAAATATGGTCAAATTACATCATTACCAATAAACCCACTGATCAAATTCAATATATTTTTTCTCCTGAATGTTTCTATATCCCATGAAACAACCAATACTAAAAATTGTTTTCCAATACATTTCAGCTGGTCTTCAGATGACAATGCCAAGCCCCCAGCCCATAGCCCAGGCTCCAATTTCCCAGCAGCAACCATATTCTCAACAATTCTTTGCCATATACCCTCCTCAACAGCAAGCTCCTATCACTCAGCAGCAGTTGCAGACTCCATTCATGCAACAGCAACAAGCTCCATTAGTTCAGCAGCAACTACAGCAAGTTTCATTCGTTCAGCAACAACCAGCTCCTTATGTTCAACCTCAACCACTCTTTGCAACAATTCCCGAGGGTATTCTGCTGCCCCCCATTCTGCTGTCTCCTCGACCAGCACCAAAGACCAACCAGCAACAAATGCCCTCAGGACAGCCTCAACAAAATCAAGGATATCAGTATCAGATACAAGTGGAACATCCAGTGCAAAAGTCAATCAAAGCTTAGAAAGAAAACACGAGAAAAAAAATTGATGCTAAGAAGTTTCTTGGGTGTAAAAACTTAGCTTTTTGTAAACTTCCTTAGACAATCAATAAAAATGTGTACATGTTATACCAACTTAAATATTTTTTTTCATTAAATCCTTAAATTAAAGGTTTTAACTCCATTGAAAATAATGAGAAATTTTAAGATGCTACCATAAATGTGCCTATTCATTGGTGCTTATGTCTTGTCTCTTCAAAACCTTACAAGCGTTTAGAAAACCATTGATTTGTTACAAAACATCAATTTTGTCAAATTAAACAGTATTTTGCAAGTATATTAAAAACACAATACATTAACTAAAAATTAGTTTTATTTTAGCAAGAAATGTTTGAGTTAAAGTATCACATTATTAAATTTAGTATGGAGTTACATTCAGAGACAACAACTTTTTTAAAATGTCAAAACACACTGTATTTTCTTCAAAGGTATTTTTAAAAGTGCACATCAGAATG
This sequence comes from Tetragnatha montana, assembly GCA_963680715.1. Lineage (NCBI taxonomy): Eukaryota > Metazoa > Arthropoda > Arachnida > Araneae > Tetragnathidae > Tetragnatha > Tetragnatha montana. The sequence goes on from OY796683.1 coordinate 24,318,476, forward strand.
TAATAAAGTTAGAAGAGCTGCTTTTTCTTTAGAATAGTGGTGGCTAAGAAATAATACTGATCTAAATATTTGTCAAGTCAGGTGTAAGAAAAATATTTTTTGAATTAAAATTATTTACTTTATCAACTTTACATTTTTTTGCATGAAAAATGAATACCTATCAAAGAAATTAAACTTTCTGAAAAAGATTTTTCTAAACATCTATTGAGTTTAAGCAATTTAGCTCAGAATAAAGATACTTTGAGCAATACATTTTAAGTACCACTTCATGTTAAAACTCACCAATGTACATTAACTCACCTCAGTACCTCACAAAATGTCATGAATAAAATCACTCAATAATGACACACATTATATTTTTTGCTGTAATTTTGATATGCAGGACACTCACTCATATACATAATAGAAAAATCCTTCCTATGGATCAGAAAAATTAAAGGCACTCCAATATGTACTCAGAAATTCCTTAACTGGCAACTTCAGAGTTATAAAACTTCCATGTCTTTAAAACTTTTTCCAGATAAGCCAAGTCATACAGAGCGAAATATGAATTAGAAATACTGTTTAATAAAATCCGAAACTGGATTTATTATAACCTTTTACAATTTATTGGTAAAACTACCAATTTAAAGTAGTCACCAACTACTTCATTATAAACTTAAAATTTAAATAAAAACAAATACATAATCTCATATTCATAACATTTTTTTCAACAATTTAAATCCATTGATTGTATGTCACTTTCCCAAGATTTAAAAGATAGTATTTAGCATCACAGACTTTTCAGTCTTATTTTTTAAATTCAATAGCAATATTTGGTAGACATAAGCAGCAAAATTTTCAATATAAACATTCTTTGGCATTGTTCCAAAATGAAACCAATTTACAAAAAAAAAATAAAGCTGCAGGGTCCCTTTTCACATTTGCGAGACACAATTCAAGAAAATGAGATCACCCAAATGAATATGCCAGCTCTAAAACTGAAAATAAAATTCAAAATAAAACATTCAACGGGGGGGAAAATAACCTTTTATGTAGTTAAAAACAATGCAAATGAACATTGTGCCAGTTGTAACTAACTTTATACAACAGATGCTCAAATGGAACAAGGTTAGGTAGGGATGCGAACAAAAGGCCGGTTTCCCCGGTGGCGCCCCCGACTGCGCTTGCTTGGCTTCCTTGGGGCCTGCTGGGGGTCACCCTCACCCTTTCCAAGCATTTCGGTGGGGGAGGCCGAGGAAGGCCGCATCTTGATGGGTTTGGTGCGCATGACCATGTTGGAAGGGGTGGCGTTGGGTAGGAGGAGCACGATGTTGCCCACTGCCTTGGTGCGACCCTCGCGGAACACCATGCGCATCCCTGTGCGTAGGTACTCAGGGTTCTTGATGAAGCGGAAATGGACAAGGGCCTTGTCCCCAGTGCGGAGGCAGTCCATGGACATGCTGAGGATGGAGGCCGTCTGGCGGATGCTGCCACAGTGGACTAGAAGAAAAATTTCAATATTGGTCAACAAAAACCCATAATTACTTAAAAATATACTACACTTATTCACTAATGTAAAATAACGGCACTAGAAATTTTAACATAGATTTGATTATTTTTTATGATTAATATTGATGATTTGAATGATTTCTCAGCATGGTTTATATGCACAGTGTTTTTAATTAATCAAAGTATGTTTAAAGATTTTAATGATAATGACTACTACCTACATTATTTAAGGTCACAGCAGGGAGAGTTAAGCCTTACATAAAGGTAGACATGTAATAAACAACAAAACAACTGTCTAAACTAAATCATTCATAATTCATAGGTTGTGTTATTGAGCAGATTGAATTGAAATCATTATTATTCACACAAATAAACAGTAGTATAAATAAGAACATTGAAATATCTTCTATGGATAAAAATCATAATTTTTCTCAACTTTCCATAAAAAATGACTCGATGTATAAAAACCTGAAATAATGAGGAGGCGAAAACAAACACTTAACTACAATATTTTTTTTATCAAATTAGTAATATTTTAATTCAGTCAGAAATTTAGATCTAAAATAAAAATGATTCCTTGAAATTTGAAATAGTTGAAACTTTGTTTTATACAAAACATACAATGAAGACTGAACTAGTCTGAGTTAATACCAGTAACTTTCCTTTCAACTTCCCCAGAGTGAATGTAAAGCTAATTATGCTTACCCATGGCTTGGTAACGTGGACTAATGGTGGTCGGATGATGAAGAACGAGAATCTCCCCTTTGAATTCCCAATAGGCTTCAGGATTTAAGGCTGGACTAACCATGACCATGCCTTTCCTTATATCAGATCGACGAATCTAAAATCACAATCACCCATTAAAATAAAGAATCTAGTCAATAAAGTAAAGAAATATCTAGTTAAGTTTTGTTTAATCTTTTGCAGACAGTATTTAGGGACCCCAGCTTAGTATTTAAAGTTTTCAATAAGTATTAAATTTTTAACATTTATACAACAATTTGCAAAACAAAAATGACCCTTTCTTATTTTTACCAACTACAATAACTATTTAAGTAACATACAGACAAAAATATTAATACAGTAAGTTTTTAAAAGATAATTATCTCATTATGCTCAATATGAGAGTTGAGTATCAAAAATTTTTCCACAACAAAAAAAAGGCAATACCTTCTTCAGAGCAAATGATGCAGTCTGACCACTCCTCACTTCCTTAACAGGCATTCTCTTCCTATGAATGGACTTAACAGCAACAGCTTGGAAGTGGCCCAGAGGATCAGGTCCAAGCATCAGGGTGTCATTCAGACGTATCGTGCCTTTCAGAGTTGTGCCCGACACAACGGTACCAACTCCCTGAAAAGCATTGAAATGCCATCAGTTTAATCATGTTATGAGAAAAAAAATCAACAGATAATTTCAAAATACAGGGTCCCCATTCAATTTTGGAAATGCAATTGCCAGACTATTCCAGGTTAATTTTGAAGATTTTATAGTCAAATAATTAGAAATCTACAGCATTTTTTTATATTTCTTGGTTATATTTTAGTATATTTTTACTCATATTGGTATATTGTTAACTTTTTAAAGTCAAAATTTAGACACAGACATTAAAAATTGATAATTTTCCTGTTTTGTATGATTTTCCAAGTTTTGGGCGAAAATAAGCAATTTTCCCTGATTTTTTTGGTCAAATTAAATTTTCCTTAACATTTCCAGGTTTTCCCTGCCTTGTGGGAACCCTGAAAATTTTACACACTTAAAAATACAGGTAAATGTTCATATAAGGAAAGAATTCTTCAAGTAACAGATAGTAGTTAATAAAATTGAGGACCTATTCACAAATCACAATTTTTAGGGGTTTTATACACTTGTCACAACTCACATTTGAGCACTACTCTTTCATCATGATAAATTTTTAACATAAAAATTAAACCCAATTCTAACATCTCCAATTTTACTTATATATTTTTTATTACTCAGAAATTATATAACTTTTACTACTCTTAAGTCATAGCCTCTTCTAGTCAACTTTATAGGTAGAAGAATCTCCTTTCTTTGAGTATAGCATAGTTAGAAAATGTAATGAATTTTATCTATTTTTCATTCATGACACAATGACACTTGTGTTTTCAAAATCATGTAAATATTTTATTTTTGAGGAATAAATTTTTCTAGAGTTTGTTACAAACAGTTGGTATTTAAGCTCCTTCAGAAAGAATTCTTTATGTACATTAATTCAATAATGTTTAATTATTTTTAAATTCCATTTAAATAAAAAGTAAATAATACTTAGTATATTAGTTAAAACTTACAGGTACAGAATATGTATCATCAATTTGAAATTCAGCTGGCTCTGAGTCAGAATTGGGCATCCTTGTTGATAGCAAATTTAGAAACATTTTCAAATAAAGTAAATTTTCACCAGTAACATTAGAAACTTGAAAGATAGGACATAATCTGAAATAAACAATTTGTTTTTTCAATATTCTGTAAAAATAAGATGTTTATATATCGTGTTTTAAAAATATTTAGAAATTGTTTTATAAATAAATAAAATTTAACTAATGAAAAATTAATGCTTTAATAAATGTTAAATGATTAGACCATCATTATTGATAAGTTTTTTTTTACTTATTGAATTTTTTGAGAGAAAAAAATACAAATAAATGAAATTGTTAACAAATGGGTAGTGAATGGAAATATTTAGAGACAGTTACATTGAAAATTTAACTGAGCCATCAAGTGTTCAATTAACACCTTACAAGATTTTTGCAACATGAAATTAAATTATTTTAAACTTTGACTTAAACTAAAATACCTCTCAGAAACAAAGTTTGTAGCAGAGACAATGACATCATCTTCAGAATGTACTATGACAGGTATTTTTCTACATCCTGGAGATTTCAAGATTCGCACCAGTAGCCTCATAGTATCATGCAAGATATTAGGTGGGCACATGTCAATTTTAGTTATCACTACAAAAACTGGAACATTCAATGCAAGAGCTAGACCCAAGTGCTCTTTTGTCATTCCTACTACTCCTGCATTTGCTCCAACCTAAAATAAGTATAGATTTAATATCTAAATGACTAAGATTTAACAAGGCCTAATTGTTTCAATCCTAGATTGCTTGAGATTACATTAAATTCTATTGAAAATTTGAGACAGCTAGGACTGCTGGAGTTTAATGGAAATCAATGTTAATAATATCAGTCATAAAAACACTTCAATGTTAAAATAAAGAATATTTTAAGTATTTTTACAGAATATTTTTTAATAAATTTGCTACTGTTATATGACTATTGATTTGTATATATTTTTTATTTTTCAGCAAAAGACTGTTTCACTTATATTGTTAAGTAAATTATATTAAGAAATTCTCTCACAAAAAAAATACTTAGATTTAAAGGTATTACAGTTAAAATATGGGATTCCAACATTTCCAAATTTCATGAAATTAAAATTACCATTAACATTGTGAAGTCGGGAATATGGCCTGTCATTCCAAAAATTGTTGTTTTAAGATATCTTTCATGTCCAGCTAAGTCAATGAATGTTATGACCTGAAAAGAGTGAACAATGAGTAAAAGTTAGTTTCCAATTTGCTTAAAAACTAGAGAGATTCACCAAAAGGTTAATAGATTACTTTAGATGCAGCTTCACAAATCTTCACCCAGTCTAACTGTCCTCCATGACTGTCTGGTTTATTTACAACATTTCCACAGCTGTCAAAACCCAAAATATCATTCCCAACACTAGATGTTCGTCCAGATTCCATTTCATGCTTATGCCTGAAAAGCTTTTGACGTGCAAAGCCACGGCCATTATCAAGCTCTCCATGGGTTAATACACCTAGAAGTGTACTTTTGCCAGCATCTACATTACCAATAACTGCCACCCTGAAAAAAAAAGAAATCTTAAGTAAATGATATTATTAAGCATAAATACAGAAATCAGATTCCTTTCATAAAATAAAAACAAACATCAAATAATATAATACATGATCAATGTATTTAAAACTTTATCATTTTTTATTTACAAAAGACTGGTTTATATCTGAAAAAGTTTGTAAATCACACTTTCATATGAAGTTCTAAATATATCAATTAAAAAAAGTGATTTCAAAGGGGAAAAAAACAGATCAGTATAGCAGTATTCAAAAAGTAAAAATCTAAATTCTTACACAAGCAAATAATTATAGCTATATTGTTTAGATTTACTGAAATCAAACTGAGAAACATATAACCACTTAAGTTTTCAGAGATATGAGCAATAAATGTTAATTTGCCAAATCTCAATTATTAGCTTTATAAATAAAGGTTCATTATAAAACTGTGATATACATGTTTAATATACCTGACATTCCTAAATAAAAAAATTAGCAAAAGAGCAGCCTATGAAGCAATTTTTACAGTAAGAAAGAAACAGAAACCAAGTGATAAGGAAAGCACTAAGAAGCAAAACAACAAACTTTAAAATTACCTCACTTCCACAAAGTCGTTATCCTTTGCTCTTTTTCGTACCAGGTACTCAGATACATCTCCTTGCTCAACTTTGTGCTTCCTAAGCATAACACAATCTGCTTCTAGAGTGCTAGCCATGCTCTCCAAAGTGGCAACCGAGGCTGCCATTTCCTCTTCTGAGAGTCCACAACTTCCATCATCTGTAAAAGGAAACATCAACAACACATTAAAACAGTTTTTAACATATATTTTTACTTATCGGCATCAAAACATTTGGGATACATGGATCAAGGTTTGAAATGTTGATAATTTGCTTTTTTATTAACTACCCAAGTACTGCATATATGGTCAAAAATATTACTGCTTCGATGTCATTTGCAGGAAAGTAGAAAATTCCTATTTTTAATTGTATATCATTAACTAAAGAACTACTCAACGACAGGAGGATTTTAGTTCCTCAGAAAGGTATTTAAATTGTTTTAAAATTAAGTCTTTTTGGTTGAACTTGTGTAAAAAATAGTTTGTAAAAGAAGACATGGAAAATGGTTAAGAAAATAATAAAAAGCAATGAATCTCTCCTAACACACATAATCTGAGATACTTTATTTTATTAGCTATCCTTTTAATAAAATAACGAAGTATAACCAACTCAGGTTTGAGGAAAACTAATAAATATTTTAGTCTACTCACTAAAAAGTTCCAGAAATAAAACTTAATACCATTGCTATAGCTACAATGACTAATGATTGATCCACAAAATTAAATCAACACTTATTGAACGTATTTGATTTCAAAGAGTATCTAATAAGGACCACTAGTACTGCAACTTTTAGTCTAATTGTACTCCATTTTCAATTTTCATCCAAAAGATTTAAAAATGACCCCCATCTAAGAAGTTATACATTTAATTATTTTATAAAATATCAAATACAAAAGTGTGAGTAGTAAAAATTCCCATATATTAGGTAATCCATTTCATACAAAATAGGAAAATTGTCTGAAGCATCATGTTTGCATAGCTGCATTGCCCATGTTTGTAAAGCTGTTTACCAAGGTTCAGTAGGCCTAAGAACTCATTATGCATTTAGTCCATTTGAACCTTGTGCCATAAAACTCAACTGCATTAACCATCTGGTTATAAAATAAATAGTTGTGCACATAAAAGGTCTATCCATGGAAATTGAATCTGAGATTCTTCTCCTCAGTATTAGATAAGTAGGAGAGAATAATATATTTTTACAGTAAAACTTCACTAAACAAAACTATATTGCACCTATTCTTACCTTTTAACCACCCAAAGATTCTGAAACTTACTGATGGGTCGCCAGTCAAGTTTTAGTGGGTCACAACAATATTTGGAATTTGTCTAAATATAATTATTTTAGAATTTTTACAAACGTGATGTTAGCTTTTAAATTTATTAACAGACTACACAGTTAAAAGAATAAATGAAAATACTCTATTTGGTGTTGAACACAAAGAGCAAGCAAAAAAATACATACTACAGGGGTAGAAGTGACCAAATAAAAATATATAGGATTTTAAAAAAATATATATAGGACAAAAACCAGAAATGAACAATAAATAAGGGGTGTAAAATTAAGTGTTTTTTGTATTAGTGCTTACAACATTTTTATTACTATTTGATTTAGTAACAGGGAAAATTGCATTTTAGTACTATCCTTTAGTTTAGTAATAAAATGAATATACCAAACTATTAACAAGCATATAATTATAAGTAACTACGAGGCATAAACAAGAACAAAACCTAATACTGCAATGTGAAAAAAAGCATGTGCAAACACAAAAATAAAGCTTACTGGAGAAGGACTTTCATTGACTTCATAAGTAGCCAATGTAATTTAACACTTTATTCTGATTAGACACTTATAAACTACTCGCAAATTGAATTGTATTTAGCTACAAAAATTGGCTAGAATAGATTCAAACTATTATAGCAACTAAATATTTTAATGAATTTTCAAACAAATGAACCTTGAACACAAAATAAAGGTATTTAATTCAAAATACTTTTTAGTAAAATCGTAGTTAATTTAATCTAAAATTCAAAAAGTAAAAATGCATGAATTGTACTAAATGAAAAATCTAAAAACTAACATATCTCTAAAAAAACCCCACAAATTCCAGTAATTTTAAAATCTCCAAAAATACTCAGAAAATATTTTTAAGAGGGTTTTCCTGATAAAAAAAAGCGTTGATTAATACTTAAAATAACAATACTGTATTGCTAGTATATAAGTATCCTGCCCTCATCAAATCGAAAAATCAACTTTTTAGGCAAGAGCCTGTTGAAAACTAATTAATTTTCAGGAGAATTCCGGACCGTGAGCACAATATCAGAACTTCTGCATGATCAGAAAACATCCTGTAATAATTATAGGGCCATCTAAAAATTAAATTTCCAGGCATTTGGTAAGTATTGAAAAATATTTTTCAATGATATTCCAAGGCATCAAATTTAAATTTTGAAATTCAAAGACGTAAGGCATTTAAGGCAACAACCTAAAACCTTTAAAAAGCAAGCTTTACCAAGAATATCTCCCCATAAAAGTCAAGTTTGTTTTCCCCAAATTGCAGTAAAAAAAGATGACTTTACAGTCCGAGTCATGGATGAAACTTCACCAATTATTAGCAATTTCGTAATTGCTGAACTTGAAAGTAGGTTCATTTTATTGAATATAGGATTATTTTTTGAAATATAGGATATATAGGATTTATAGGACGTTTTTTTCATGTTTTTTGAAAATATAGGATTTATAGGAAATATAGGACGACTTCTACCCCTGATACTATGTGTCACTTAAGGTTATCTGTGCTTATAATACAAAATTTATCAATTATTCAAATAAGATTTGAAAAATTATTTAAATCAGAGTTCCTAAACAGAGTGGACTTCCTACCAGGAGACCAATTACAAATTTTGAGAATTTCCTGAAGAAATTATGTTGTACGTAACTGTAATTTACCCTAGATTGCAAAAAAGTGAGTTGAACCTATGTTAAGAGTCAAATTCCAAAAAACTCTCCACAAGAACAGAACCCCTTTTGAATAAGAAACTAATTGTCATACGAAATTTTACAACTTGATACAAAATACCAAATTCTTTTTTTTTTCCCAAGAAGTTAGATTTTACCTCTAATGCACCCATTTAATTTTGTTACTGTAACACAAATATAATGGGCAACTAAACCCTACACACTTGAAGCTTATGTCTTGTTACCATCCAATAGGCAGCATGGGAAAATTAACTGAAGATGAGAGGTTCTGTTCAAAAGTTTGGGAACCCCTGTTTTAAACTATGATGTACCAGATCTGATCTATAAAAATACGCTGATTAAACTGATAAATTGATTTTAACTGAAATTTAAATACTATGAATTAAACTAAAAACTGGGTAAAACCATCTAAAAATATTGTTTCTTAAGTATTATCCCGTTGAGCATACTGCTGAATTCGAACACATTATTCAAGCCCATTACCTGTTCTGTAGCTGTGCTGCTGAATTAGACAGCTACTGAACGGTCATCGGTATAATACTTAATTACCAAAAAATTATTTAATGTCTTTAAAATTTAAAATGGTAAAGTTATACGGGTGCAATTCCGTTAGAGTCCCCGCTAAATATCGCCAATATCCAAATCGCTAAATATATCCAAATATCAAAAAAAAAATTCTGACTTATTAATAAACTGAATAGTTATTGATCTAATTAAACATTTTATTTCAGGAGGTTTAAATTATTTATTAATATTTCTACTTTTTGTTGTCTAAAAGAACCGGGCGATATTTAGCGGGGACTCTAACGGAATTGAACCGTTATATGGTTTGAGGATAAGTAAAAACAATCTCAATTCATAATCTATGAAAAGCAGTTTCTTCTAGTAGAAAACATTGCAATTTCTTCTACTTGATAAAGAAATTGAAAATAATGTAATTGTCATTCAATGTAATTGTACATAACCATGTTCAATTCCATCATCAGCCCCATAAAATATCACAAAGCTGTTTTAAACTCCATAGATTAGAAAAAATTGACAAAAACTGCACATCATTCAACCAATTAAAATATGCACTTATATCAATGACAACAATAAAAAAACGTTTATAAAATAGAAAATGACCAATGACAATAATAAAAAATCACCAAAATATTTTAGACACCAAATGTACAAAAAGGGTGTAGGTGATTTTTAATAGGACAGATAGATAACTGAAACTAAAAAGTCATACCTCCAGTTCCTATGTTATAAATAACTTCTCCATGTCCATTTTCAAGACGAACAGCTAACTTTTGGATTAGTTCATCAAACTGCTCAGCATTAGGACTTACTAAAGCAGTCTGTAACAAATTTACCAAGTCATATAATTATAACACGATAATTACTTTCATAATCAATTACTTAATTAGGTACATATTGTATGATCAATCTAAATTATAATAATTATCTACTTAACTAGAAAATTTTAAGGCTTACTTTGTCATTTAATGCAGCAGAATTATCATCAGATATCCTTTTGGAATAATCAGAATCTTCATCCTCATCCATACTTTTATTAAAGATATCCTTTAAATTCTGTGCAGTATTTGGTGTTTGATCAACCACCGCTGCCATGATTATGAGTTGATGAAATTAGAATACAAACTTCGCTAAAATATTTGTTAAAGAGTGCCACCGACAAGTGCAATGCATATTCTGAAAAAAATAAACAAGCTTGCAAACAGATAATAGTTTGAAAAAGTAGGAAAAGCTTTGGAAAGAGCCTCCACACAATACAATCTTTGTATAATAACAGCTAAGGATAATCTAGGTGTTACAATTACAATACCAGTCAAAATTTTAAATGGACTCTTACCAAAGCTAAAAGTTACCCAGTGAACACATTCATCAGCAATTCAATTATTTTCAAAGAGAAAAATTGCTTTAATTTCTTTTTAATATGACTTAAACGTCAAACAACTGTTTTCAGATGAACAGAAACTTATTTAAGAGCTCATATTCAAATAATCTGTACACAGTATAAAAAAACAGTCAACTAATTTACTGCAAAAATAAGTTATTACACGGAAATTTTCGGTAATAAAACATCTGAATAGCTTTTACCCATATTACTCTCAAGCTTCGTGAAGAACACAAGAATATCAAAAATTAAAAGGCAGCAACTTATATATCTATAGATAATATTTCAAAACATTTCATCACTTTTTGAATGATGTAAGAGGATGGTTTAATTCTGAAACAAATTACATATGAAAGGAACAGGTTGTAGGACGTTACGTGTCATCCGAGGTGAAAGGCTATGCTTATTTGCGACGAATGTAAAAAATATTCAAGGAAGATAAATAAAAATACTGATGAAATACTATACCAAGTGTACGAGATAATGAAAAGAAAATGAAACTAGAAACTTTGCACTTCGGCAACAACAAACCTTAATATTACGTCACGTGACAATAACAACAAGACCCCCGAAAATAGAAAAAGTTAAAATTTTAAGACGTGTCTTGTTGCCATACGAGTTCTTGATGACGTTTGTGTTCTGTGGAGATTCCGCGAAGTTCTGTTTTAAGCACAGAGGAGATTCATTCTAAATTTGGATACCAATGTTAAATAAAAGTCAAATATTTTTAGGGTCACACAGCTTATTGAAATCACTTAAATATTATTGTGTGTTCTAAACATGTATTTTATATATAAAATCAATACAAATAGATTTATAAAGTTTTTAAATATGTAATATTTATTTGTAACTGACACTTCAATTTGGAAAAATGTAAACAATAAACATGGAAGCTAGTGAGGTGTCGTCTGCAGACATTAAAGAGTTTTTAAATTCTGAATTTGGCTGTGATCTTACTGATCTAAATGATATTCATGACATTTTAGAACAAATCAATAAGTATGAAAAAGAGTTGGAACGTGAGGTATTGCTATTTTATCTATATAAATGATAAATATGGAGTTGACTTTTGTGTACAAGTAGACTAATATTAAACAGTGGGTAACCTGTAACATTGAATACTGTATTTCTTTTATTTTTGGGTGTATTTATCTTTCTTTAAAAGTTATAGATTACAGAGAAAACTTTAAAATGTAAATTGTTTGAGGAATGGACAAATTAAATTACTTGTGGCACAAACTGTTTATTATTTGCTTTTAGGTTAATCCCCAAAGTGTGGACTCCATGCATGTTATCAGTTACACTCAAAATACCAAAACAGCTGTTGATAAAGTGAAAGAATTATTAAAAATGCATGAGGACCTTGAAACTTTAGCTAGATTGGAGCTGGAAAAAATGGAACCAATTAAACAACAATTCTCATCAAAAATAAAAGAATTGAAAGAATTGGAATCTCTTCACAACTACTTGAATATGGTTTTAAAAGTTGAAAATCAGAAGTGAGTATTAATCTTTAATGGAACTTTCAATCATGTGGTATACTTATGTAAATTATCCTTTCGACCGTGCAGCTGAATCTAAAGAGAAAATCTCTTAAACTACTGATGAATGTGACGGTATCTAAGCAGTCAACGGGATAATATGTACGGACCAATCACATTATACAAGCATTAATCTATAGCTTAATGTGTAGATGTACCTTAATTTAACCTTTTGTTATTCTTTTATTACCTACCATAAATGAATGGGTTTTGATGAGCCAGGAAAATTTTCCAAAATATAGAATTGTCAAAGAACCCTAAAATTGTGATTGATGTCGGGGGAAAATGCTAATATTTTCTAAAACCTGGGAAATTAATTTAATAATATATATATATCAATTAAATTATATTTTAAAGATTTGGGAATGACCAATTTTGATGGCAAAAATTGTATGAAAAATATTTCTACATCAACCAAGAAATCTTCAAAAAAATGCCTAGCATTTGTTTTCTTTTCAATTTTTTTTAAAATATAGCCAAAATAATTTTGATATATGAATTTCAATAATTTCTTTATTTGTTTTGTTTCCATCAAGAGTGGAAATGAATGGGACAACTGAAATTTTAGTTCTTCCGTTTTATCCCATTGACTGGTACTCCTCAAAATGTAAATCTATAGCTTCAAAGCCCATTAACTGTGCCACTTAAATCGATAGTTGACAGGATATTACGTAAAAACCAATTTTTTATATTTTAACTTCATTATTAATTTTTTTATACTTCACCTAGAAGATACGAGGGTTGTTTTATTTTTCTTTCAAAACTTTCATTTTGCTCCTTAAAGAAGGTAGAAGTAATAATAATTTTAGTACTGGTAGTTAGTAAGAGCGCTCCTTGAAATTATTTCTTGCCAACCTATTGAAACCTTTTTATATTTTTCCTTTTTTGCTATCGTTCTGTTCGCCCAGCAATTAAAATTAAACAATGGGTGGGCAGGGGATAATTGTATGAGGGTAAAGCAAAATTCCTACAACTTTTTTTCAGGAGCAAAACAGAAGTTGAAAAAAACAACCCTCATTGAAATACCTGATCCTTTACAGTAAATTGTGTTTATTAACATCAACTTCCATGATTGGTATAAACTGAACTTCTAAATGTATATTTTTCCATACCAAAAGAGAGGGTGTTTTTTTTTCGTTATACTTCTGTATCAGAGTTAATTTTTAAAATATTTTGGTACTTATGTATTATCCCGTCGACCGTTCAGCAGACGTCTAATTCAGCGGCACAGTAATAGTAAAGTCAATGGGATTTGATAAGTTTTCAGATTAAGCGTCACGGTCGACGGGATAATACGTAAGTACCAATATTTTTAACTATATAGCTAAAATTTTAATATAAGTTGAAAATTTACTTATATTAGCCTAAAATTAAAATGAGGAAAATTAATGATTATTTTCCAAGTTTACCTTTAGTGGTGGGAAAACAAGTGGGTGTGGGGATGAATGGTGTGGTTACATCATCCCTTTATTTTCAGGTTTCAAACTATCTATTAATAGCTTGTTGTATTCAACTCATTAGAAACTGAAAGAATGAAGAACTTACATCAGATGTTAATTTTACTCGACATTATAAAGCAGGCTTTTTTCCCACTTTAAATGTCTTTTTTTTTTCTTTGAAAAATAAAAATACATCTTTCCGTAAAAAGTTAACTTTGTGCAATATTAATTATAACATAGTTATTTTCTAAGTTTTTTATTTTTTTATGTCGATCTTATTCATCCTCATCTCAAGAATGAATAGGACAAAAAACATGCATTCATAAAATTTTTCTTAGATTTGAAATGAGGGATAGTTGATTAATACCTTTATTTAAAAAGTAACTAAAAGTTAAAATACTGATTTAAATTTGGTATAGAATTGAAAATGTAAAATTTTTGCTATATCAGTTCGATTGTGAAATCTATCCCGTTCATTCCCGCTCTCCCCTAATTTTTAAGTCTGTTTGCTTACTGATTTTGATGATATTGCTAATAACTGATATTTTAATATGATAATGATGATATTGCTAATTGCTAATAATTCTGAAAGTTGTGTCTTGTATTTTGTGTCTATTCATCATGAGGTGAAAGAAATGTTTCTAAAATTAAAGTATTGTATAATGTATATTGCTTGTGGTTATTGGTTGTAAATTCCATCAATATTTCATTTTCAAGGTCCTTTTTGATTCAAGGTAATTCTGGACTTAAATGCATCATGATCTTAAAAGTTTTTTTGTAATAATTTGGATAAGTTTTGATACATGCAACTCTTTTTGTTTAGCATTTGTATGGAAGAAGCTATAAAGAATGGTTTGAATTTCAACATTATCAATATCTATTCAAAGTTTAAAGAATTTTGGGAGCAGCTTAGAACATCTGAGTGTAAGAATTTAGTTACCTATGTGAGAAAAACTATGGTATACTGGCATGATTTGTTGAAAGAAAAGTTTGGAAAGTAAGCATATTTTCTAAACCTTATTTTATCAGTAACTCATTACAATCATTTCTAGTTTTTTAAAAAGACAGTTAAGATTTTAAATATTTGTTAAACTTTTGCGTCAGTCAAACTTTTATTTTTGCTTTTCTTGATTACATAAAGATAATAACAAAAAAACATTATTTCTGAGTGAAATGAAATTCTGAATAGTAGGTATATTCAATATATTTTTCTCATAGCGAGTTTCAGAAAGTTCTTGAAAGTCTTCATTGGCCAGCAGCATCTACTAACCTTGGGTTACCTCCAGCTCAAACTAATGAAGCCCTTGCAAAATTTGAGCAGCTTTTTCTATTCTTGTGCAAAGTTGCATTACCGTATCCTTTTCCTATGCATCTGGATTTCCCAAACTGGATTGTGGCACATTGTTTGGTTGCAACAATATTTTAAATAGTTCCAAGTATTTATTTGTTAGTCACTGTAGATTAGGTTTCTTAAAAGTAAGTCATGAATTATAAGTTCGGGCATACACCCCTGATGTACATGATTATAAAATGAAGTGTTTAGCTTATTTTATGTGTGTTGATGAAAATTACTTATGATAATTTCTTTCTTTACATAGTACTGTAGTTGTGCATTTTAGAGACTTTCTACCTTGCTGTTACCTTTTTAACCCTTTCAAGCCTAGACCACCCGGGATTGCAATTGAATCCTATAGAATTTTTCGTCTAGGACTTAAAGGGTTAAATTTTTAACGCATTAATGTTTAAACAGAGTCTAAAATTATACTTTTGAATAAATTTTCATAAGGTTAATACATTGTTATTCAAGCTTAATGTGTGTAGAGAAGATTACACCAAGACACAGGATGTGAAGGAAACTGTTGAAGATTCATTGGTTCTCCTGCCACTGCAGCTTATGCTTCAACCGTTACAAAAAAGATTTGTGTATCATTTTATGGGAAAGAAACCAACTAACAGACTAGATAAAGTAACTATGACTTTCTACAATAACGTTTTGAAATTCACATGCTACATTTATTTTAAATGCTGTTAAATTTAAATAGTTATTTTTATGAATAGAAATGTTGACTTAGGAGTTTTGAAATAAAACTTTCTATTTGTGTATATTTTTTATTCTTTTTAACTCCAACTAGCTTATTTCAAATATTTCTAGCCTGAATGGTATCTCACTCAAATTCTTACATGGATTTCTGATAACACCATGTTTATGGAAAATACAGTTGATCCTATTTTGAATAAAGAAAACCTGTCAAAGTATAGTTCTAGGGTAAGATTTTGTATATTATCTATTATTTATTTTTAAAACATAAATTGTTTTGTGATTTTAGCTGAAGTTTGTACTTGGTGGGCTTTTTAATTAGTAATTTTGCTTTTAAACATTCCTTTTCAGGCTCAGTTAATGAGGAGTTTAGTACATTTGGCCATTGTTCGCCTGAAAACAGATTTACCCAAACTACTGGATGATGATAGGTTACTTAGTCATACAATTGATGAACTATTATTGTTTTCGCAAGAACTTCAAAATCAAGGTTATCCACCTAGCTTTCCCAATGTAATGTTAATATTATCTTCTGAACCTTGTTTTACTCGTTGGAGATCTTTGGAACATCAAAGTAAGATTATTCTTATGCTACTCATGCTTAGTAATGCTATGTGTTGTATTTAAATCATTCTTCATAATATAAAAGTACCTTGAGATATTTTTAACTCTGGCTAACAGTTTAAAAATTCATAATTCAATACTTTTTTTGTTTAACTTGATAAAAACTCCCCAATTGTGATCAAGGTCTTTGCTGAAACTAGGGAAGGTTCGGAGGTTTTCTTCCATATGTTTCACAGTATGTACCTATCATCGGCTTATAGAAGAAAGGCACTTAATCACTTTTGAAAAATCATTTAAAAGTATAGTAAAATGGTGCCAACCAAAAAAATGACCCATAAAACTAGTGTTCGGCAACTAGTGGTCAAAAAATAGTTAACTACCAACTACTAACTAGTCTGGAAAATTGTAGTTGTAACTAGTAGTTAACTATATTTTCCGGGGACTAGTTGCAACTAGTAGTTAACCATTTCCCAAAGTAGTTAACTACTAGTTAACTAGTTTATTTAATTTCATTACCTACTTTTTGGCAAAATTCTAATACATCTTTCTTATCTATGTCACAAAAAACGTTTATACTTCGCGCAAAAATGGTCTTTATTTCTGGTTATGGTATTTGAGTACTCTACCTTTGATAAAAATTTTAAATATCTTTTTAAATTTTAAATTAAGCATTTTTTGAAGTAGTTGAAAATTTGAAAGTAGTTTTAACTAGTAGTTAATTAAAAAAGTAGTTAAACTAATAGTTGAACTACTTTAAACTAAAAGTAGTTAAACTACTAGTTAACTACTAGTTGATCGGTAGTTAACTACTAGTTGCAACTAGTTCTAGTTAACTAGTGCCGAACACTACATAAAACTCACCAAGCTGAAAAGAGATAAATTGGTTCGTAACCGGATTTTACAATGAAAGCCATCATAATGACATCACATGGACAGTTCTGAATTCATAAAAAAAATCTATACCTGCCACTTACAAAGAAGTCATAAAATGATGGGGGCTTGTTCTCAGCTGGGGGAGGGAAGCACTTTGCCTGAACAGTGGCTCACAAGGTGTATGGCAGGTTTGTTTTTTGGGGGCTCTAATGTCAGTGGTTCATTGGAGCAATAGTGGAAAATTTTAACTCAGCTTATACATAAGTTTTGAATTTTTGGCAAATTTTACCATGAAAAACTGCGCACTTGGCTTATACCCTGAAATATATGGTCTTGGTTTAATAATTGGAAAGTAATTTAGTTATTGATATTGAAACTAAGTTCATTTCATATTTTTTTACATTGAAATAGTTTCTATTTTTTATCATAAATCCCCATGCTTACTTAAATACTTTCAAATTTCAGGTGCATTGGAAAAGACAGATAAATTTTTGAGCCTCGAGACTGCTTGGAAGTCCCGTTACCAGGATGAAAGTGATATTGATGACATGCGTGTGCCAGAAAGTGCTGAACTATTTGTTACTCTCCTTCTTACAATGACTGGTTTGTAAAATACTTTAATTAGTATTAAATTTGTGCAATTGAAATGGAATGATAAACTAAAAGGTAGTTGTAATATTGCCTCTTCTAGTAAGACCTGCTTGGGAAATTTATTTCAAGTCACTTTTATTCAAATTTGATTTTTATTTTGTTAATACAGAGAGGTACAGCAACATTACGGAAAAAGATTGCCAGGTTTCATTCCTAGAACTGCAATTAGAACTCTTGGATGATTTTCGGCTCAGACTACATCAGCTGTCTCAGTGTGAAATGCAAGAAACTATTCAACTTAACTATTGTGGAATTATGAATGGCATACACCACATCATCAATATTCTTGAAGAATGGAATAATTTACCTGTTAGTATACTAAACTTTTCACTTAAAAAAAGTTTGATGAATATGTTTGTTTAAGCACTAAAGTATTATGTGAGCATTGTGTTTTAAAAGGCTCTCCTTAATATTGTTTTTCTTTCTTAGTTGCATTATAATTTTATTTATTTGCTTAAAACTGTACGCAATGTTGTGTATTCATATCACATAATGTTTCATTACTCTTTTGAGTTCATCATTAAAGCATTGCTTTAAAATTCAAATAAATATACTTCAATACTTGTTTACTTTCAGTTCTTTCTACATTTAGATGCTTACAAAAAACGGAAAAAGCTTTGTGAGTCTCTGCTAAACGGTAAGTTAGATTTAATATGGTTCTATAAATGTGTTATTTCTTAAAATGTATCATAGGAACTCTTTTAATTGGTATATAATAACTATAATTGTTATAGCCTCATCGATGTTTGATAATTTAAAATATTCTGATTTGCTGTCTTTTTGGAAGCTTAAGGTGACAGCATGAGTTTATGATGCCTATTTTTGCAGAAAGCACTCAAACTCTGAGCAATGTTAAAAGAAAAGAGTCAAAATCTCCAGTTGAAGAGGATGATGAACTCCTGGAGCTTTCTGTGTTTGATGAGGCCATTGGATTGTTCCAACACATGTTAAATGACTTACTCCAAACCATGTGTGATCGTGTGATGCTTGACATAAAAGCTAAAAGTAGACCTTACAGAAAAGAAAAGTATGATTACTATTATTTATTACTTTTAGTAAGAAACCTGTGATAGGTTAACTTATAGGTTTAAAAATTATAGGTAACCTATCATATAGCCTCTCAAAATTACTTAAAGTACAATTATGGTTCAGGAGACCCAGAAAGTGTTAAAATGTAGTAAACTAGTTAGTTTTTGTGTTAACATGTTATTAATTTTTTTAATGTACTTAACAGCTATTTTTTCTGAACTGTTGTTAACTCTTAATTTGACAATATTTGGACTGGTAGTTTTTAAACATTTTAAAATAGGATTTTTGGCAAAAAGTAATCAAAAAGTGTGATCATCGTAGTTTTCTTTCTTTGTAAATCTTCTTTTATTACCACTAGTTTAGATGTAAGTAGGATCAAACCTTCTGATCCATGAGTTTGTTCACTTTCATTATTTTCTGTACCGAATTGGGTCTCTTCAGTTGATGATAACATATTGTAAACTACAAAAACTTCACCCAGCTTAACAACTTAACTCATATACCAAACTTTTCACATGTATTAGCCTCTTATCCACTCATTTTTAAATAAAATGTAAAAACTTTTTACTGTGTAATTCTAGATGGTTTTGCATCTCTGTACCTGAAGATAAAAAACTTATGGAAGTATCTCTTGCTGCTTTTCCAATGCTGGAAGTTATCAACTCTAGTCTTCATAGTCTTAAAGAATTGTTAGCAATGCCTCTCTTTACAAAAATATGGCAGCAAATTGCAATGGAATTGAATATATACATTTTTGAAGAAGTGAGTATACGATAACATCAATTTCATAATGTTCTCATATGCTTTCCACCATGGTAAAAAAATTATTTCACTACATTTTTCCCAAATTAAAATCCCTCTGCTAACTTATTTCCAACTAGAAATGAGAATTGAAATTGCGAAATTTAAAGATCTTGGTTATCTTTAGCTTTTGATTGATTAAATTGTGATTTTGCATTTAACCTAACTCTACACTGAAAATGGAATTAATGGATTCACAAATAATAATGGTTTAATAATATCTCCCTATTATGACCTTGATTTTTAGAAGATGTATGTGGTAATAAAAACAATTTGATTGTTTCTTTTCATTGAAATAATGCATAGTTTAATGTATTTTTCTATGGTCATCCTTGCCTTCTGTAAATTTTCAAATTTCTCAATATTGATTTTCAAAAAATACTTTGGAGGATAAGTGCCAAGTCCTCTCTTTCCTTGTTTTTTTTTACGAATAATAAATTAAATAAACAATAATTTATAATTTTTGGCAAAAATTTCCTTTATTGTCTTTTCCAGTCCTGAATAATTTATTGCCTTTTCCTACCCTTAGAAAGGTTAAGTAGTTTCTTGGAAGGAAAATCAAAACTAAAGAGTCCCAGAAAATGTTAGTCAAGTCAAAGAATACCCCGTTCTGCCCATTTGCTTAGGGTAGTAATTACGCATTCTTTGCACGAAATTGCATTTTCTTTGCCCAGAAAATGTTACAATAGTATAGCCCCTTAAATTTTAAGGTTGACTCTGTTAACCCTTTCAGTTCTAGACATCCCATTTTTCTTATATGATTCAATGGCAATCTCCGGCGGTCTAGGACTGCAAGGGTAAATGTTCATTGTGGAATACTTCTTAATATGTGAAAGTATTCAAAAATATTTTTTTTTTCATTTCAGGTGATTCTTCAGAATAGTTTTAGTGAAGGAGGTGCAGCACAGTTAAGTTTTGATATGACTCGTAATTTATTTCCTATATTTGGCTCCTACACTTCAAAACCAGAAAACTATTTCAAATCGTAAGAATCAAGTTTCTTTTATTTATTTATTGAATCTTTAAGAATATTGCAGCTTAAGACTTATCTTTTCTCTATGATATTTTTGTTTGCAAATTTGTACTGAAAGTGGTAGTCACTTTCAAATTAAGTTAAACTTAAAAAAAGCATTTTCAGCATGCACATTTTGTAAAATTTGTATTTTATAAGATTTTTTTTGTGGGATATTAAGTATTCAAACTTGTGTGCATTGGTTTTAAATCATTTATTACCTCCTTAAAAGGAACAAAAAAGAATAATAAAACAAACCAAGAATAGCTGCATATTATAACATGTTTTTAAAAAGTGATGAAAACATTTTTACTCTTGTAGTATAATAATCAATTACAACCAAGGAAAGTAAGTAAGTTTAATTTACAAAATTGAGTGGTCTCAATGCACTATGGATGAATTCAACTGTTTGACACCACAAGTCCCAAGAATACTTTTGCCATTTGAGCATAATGTTACGGAATACACCAGAAGTGGTTAAGGGATTGCTAGTCAAAGTAAAATTTTAGTTTGGTTGAAATCTTTTATAAGAGTCTATAAAGGCACTATTAGTATATATTCTCAAAAGTCTTATAGTCATTTAGAGCTTACTCTGTTTCACTCAAGGGTTAATTTGTATAACACTAATTTATAAATGCTATTTCTAGGATCAGAGATGCCTGCATTTTACTGAACCTAAGCAGTGCTCCTGCTATGTTATTAAGAGAAACTTTAAAACATATTGATGGATATGAATCTAAAAGTAGTGCTCTTGAAGAACTGGGTGTTTATAGTCTTTCTCCATCTCAATCTCTTATTATACTGTCCCAGAGAAATCATACAGTTTTGTAGTGATGAATTTTGAATATGTAAAAAATTAAGATATTTATATTATAAATTTTATTTTTTGTAAAAAAAATGTTTGGAATAAAAATCTTTTATAACAAAGTATTGTTATTGACTTGGTGATAAAACTAAAATTAGTATTAATAAAGTAAAGTGATTGAGCCTAAAGCCCTAGTTAAAACATTCTAGAATTCAAGTGGTGAGTATATTGGAATCTGATCACAAGAATTCCAGTTTACTTACAAGAAATTCTCAGACTTGGTGCATCAATGGTTATATCGCATCAGAAAATAGTGTTCATGGAAACTGTTTCTTGGAATTTTGCAATAAAAAAATCTTTTGAAATGTCTTCTCATTAACAAAAATGTATAGGAAAGAATCAAATTATTAATAAACCTTATCAAGAATAAAATATAATTTTTGTTTACATCTTTAAAGTGTGACAATCATTCCAGAATATATATATGTATGGTCCTGGGGTGTAGTTGGAATCGGACTGGAAATCGGGTGGGTTGAATTGAATAGACTGGATCAACCTTGCTTGGCTTTTAGCCTGTCGTTGATCGACTATATTTGTATTTGTAGAATGTGTGATACAGCAATATAGAATTGTGGGAAAAATTTTACATACAAAGAAATTTTGTGAAAAAATATAAATTTTATTGCAATGAATTACAAATTTCCTGAGAGAAAATATATACCTGGATGACATTCACAAAATTAATATCAGAATAATAAGTATACTTTGCGCCAATATCTGCAATGACAGTGGAAAATGACAGTTTCTTAATATTCTCCAGTAAGTGACAATTTATCAGGAAAGGTAATCAAAAGCATTATGATTGGTTGTTAAAACTGTGCACTTATTGATAAATATCTGACATAGTTAAACTTGCATGCATTAACTTAATTTACCTTTTAAATACCTAGATAAGTCTATAGGTTTTTAAAAATGCAAATAGTATATTGCAAAATTTTCTGCATTAAAAATTTTTTGTAAGCCTGTAACAGTGTAAAATTTTGGTGAAAATCTTGTGTATGGATTGGTTGGTTGGTTTTAATGGTGCCAGGCCTAAGAACATATGACTCCAAACAAGATCTTGTACATGGATTGAGGGAAATGCTGGAGAAGTAAAATCATTTACTACACTCACTCCTGATACATTCTTATTTGCTGGGTGGAAATTACACTATGCAAGTTACTAGCGGCCAGTGACTGGGAACCTCAGGGATGGACTACCCCAGGTTGGTGGGAGATCTCTCTCTACACAAATAGGTATCAAATAAAAAAAATTTTGAAATTTTTATCTGAAGTAGGTTTGAAAATACTTTCAGGATTTCCTTTTTCAGTTGCTTTTGAAGTATCAAAACCGTTATTCTAATCAGTGGCGGATCCAGGGTGTGGCACTCTGGAAAGTACCCCCCTTGGACCCAAAAAATCACTCATAAGTACGAAAAAAAGTCCCAAATAGTACTCACAATGAGTTACAACCCTACTTTTACAGGTCAAATTTCAGAATTTTTTTTCTGGGGGAGGATCCTTATACCCCCAGCGGTACCAAAAGGGGATCTTGAGTGATACTTTTTAGAAAATCCCCAAAATTTTGACATTTTTGTCAAAATGTACAGGTGATAGTCTGATAAAGTGCCCCCTCCCTTGGAGCCAGCCGTGCTGGATCCGCGCCTGGCCTGATTCTAATGCATATTAGCCAATGTTCGCCATTTTTTGCAGTGTTCGTCTTTGTTTGCCTGCAAGTTCCATCGCCTTCTCGCGTTTCGATTGTGTGACGTAGCAAGGAAAAAACATTTTGTAGTATAGTCCTTAACTTAGGATAGAAAAACCCTTGGCGGAAAAGTTTGATAGGCTTCGAATTTAGTCGTTTTTAATGAATTTTTTATCTTTTTATTTCTAGACAGTGTCACTGGTGGCGTTGCTTTGTAGGTTTATTTAAAGCGCCAAATGTTGCTGATTCCGCGGAACCGAATCAACATTGCGTGATTCCGAAAAAGCGCATGCGCGGGAAAAGTACAGTGGTGAAAATATCCTGCCCCTGGCCCGACCGTTAAATTTTATTCCTTACTTGGCTAAAATAGCCAATGGTTACCTTAAAATACACCCTGATTGTTGAATTCCTTCATACTGAAGCTTGACTGAAACATGGAGTATGAAATCAAAAGATATGTCTGTCGGTTCTGCAAAGGATCTTTTGATCAAGCTGAGAACCTAGCCAAGCATGTGCAACAAATTCACGCTATTCGTTCATCCAATAGAGAGACCCGATCTTGTCAACTGTGTGGAGTACCATCTCTGAAACCAGATGATTATAAAAATCATCTTCGATATATACACGGGTTGAGTCATGAGGGACAAGTATTTTCTTTCAAGTCCTTTAATGGTAAGGAAATTAGTTGGTTTTTGTCGCCAAGTGAATTGTGAAGTGAACTTGAATTTAATTGAAACTTGATTTAAAATACATTTTGATCAAAAGTTATGGTTTTAAAATATTGAATTTAAATCTGCATAAATGCCTAATAAACTGAAGTTTTTTAAACTGCACTAACTTCTGAATTCATTTCCTTCCTTTCATTTTTCTCGATTTGTTTACCAATCGACGCATTATTATGACACTCGAACAATATTGCGGAATGATTTCTGTTGGATTTAAATGCAATATACTTAAGGGGGCTAGAAAGTTTCCATAGATTGAGTCAATTTCTTAGAAATTAACTTGTTTTAAATGTTATGAAGCGCTGAATTGAATTGATACTCTGGGATGAAAAGGATGTCGCCAACAGAACGACAAAAATCAGATTGTAACCCACTTTGATGTCACTGCACGTATGCATTTTTTTTTTTGATCGATCCTAGTTCATAGCTAAATAGCATGAAATGGGGCGATTATTTGCCAAATCTAGCCTTTTCGTTACACGTTTTATATCCGGTGGCAGACTAGGAAGGTGGTTTTCCACCATAGGACGTAGGATTTGATCTTTTCCTGCAAAGAAATAACACGAGTTTCGGTTTCGATGTAATTACTTGGGCGCGAATTTATTTTGAATTATTGAGATTGGGGGATAAGTTATCTTTTAAATACTTTTCTAATAATAATTCCAGAATGAAATTACCTTTGAATAATTAAATTTCATACAAACTGCAAATGACAAAAAATGTGTTCTCTAAAGGAGAACAAAATTTAAATGGGAGGAGTAATTTGATGAATTTATTTTATATAAAATCAATATTTTTAAACTTGCAATAATGTTCTGAAACAAGATGTCATGATGTAATTTTTTTTGCACAAGGTGCATAAGTTTTTAGGAAATATTCTTATGATAAAAAAAAACATGGTATTACTTGCGTATTAACGCTTTACTGCAACTGTAATATTTAACATGGCAATCTACACTGATTTCTTTGTATGATTTTACTTAAGTCCTACCCTAACCCAAGGACAATACCATAACCAGACTTTTTTTTTGGGGGGGGGGTTGACTTAACATAATTATTAAGTTACCCCCTAGTGAGTACATGAATGTGTTTATTTTTAAATAAATCACATTCAAATATTGAATCTTAGTGCAAAAATAAGAATAATAATAATAAGAGTAATGACTTCTTGATACTGTTTTTAATAAGTAGGCTAAAACTATATTTCATTTAAAAACGGTTGTTACGTTTAAAACACAACAAAAAAAAACCATTGTTTCAAACACATGTACTTTTATAGCAATTCTTTTTTCTATGAACAGACGGCATTAGTATATAAAACTTAGTACCTTATTTACTTCCAACTGTTTTATTTGATTTTTTTTTCTAGAAAGTTATTTAATAAAAAATACAAATAAACTTGTTTGAAAATCATATTTCTTTATAATTGACCTGTTCTTTATGTTTGATTTTAATATTTTATTTAAACGATCAATGCTGCTAATGTCGTCAAAATACGCAATGGACTGAAAGGAATATGAATACTTATGAATGTTCAGCTTGTATATTAAACCTTTTAACAAAATATGTCAAAATTTCTAATGTTAAAGCTGAAGTTGTCGACATAGTAACATACTTCCAAAACAATCATTTTGCTTCAACCAAGCTTCAAGAAACAGGTGCTAAAAAGCTCAAGATGCCATCTGGTATCAGGGGGATCTTTGTTAATCCATTTTCAATCTTAAAAACTTAATTTAATTTTTTTCTTCTTTTTTTTGTTTTTTAATTTCTGTGTCAAGGGTAAAAAAACATGTGTTATGTTTTTTATGAAATGTAATTTGTTTTTTTTTCTAACCCTGTTTATAAATAAGAGGAATAGCCATAAATTTTAGCTTTAATATCTCTGGGTCTAATTTCAGCTAAAAAGAAATCAAATGTTGATTCCATGGGAAGAACTGAATTATCATTTCTTCAGTTATTTGAGGCAAATTATCTGCCTGAGCTATTTGGAACCTTTTATCTTTTTTCTATTTCTATCAAATAGAATTGTGATCCCTTATTTGGTTACTACACATGTCCTCTCACTCTCAGTTTAAAACGCATTCAATTTCCTTTTCAGATTTTCTTATGTGGAAAAATGAGACGGAGAAAAGAAATTACTGTAAATTTATTCTGAAAAAAAATCCAAAGTGTTTTCCAAATAAAGACAAGTTGCATGTATACCAGTGTGATAGCTCCAAATCATCATCCAAGCCTCCTAGCAAAAGTATTATAGCTTCCAGAGAAAAGTGCCCAGCCATCTTAACTGCTGTAGAATCAGCTAAAAATCGTTCTGTTAAAGTAGAATACTGGAATACACATGTTGGTCATGCTGTTGCTACGGAAGAAGATGAACTGGATGCTGCCATTAGTATGTACATGACATTAATAGTATTTTTTTCTTTCAATTTATTCAAAGTATGTTATTAATTAATTTATGAAAAATTGTTATATCATTGCATAGGGAGCAGTTACTTTTAAAAATATTATACAGGGTTCGTACGCGGCCTTGAAAACCTTGAAAGTCC
The DNA here is from genome assembly GCA_963680715.1 of Tetragnatha montana. NCBI lineage: Eukaryota > Metazoa > Arthropoda > Arachnida > Araneae > Tetragnathidae > Tetragnatha > Tetragnatha montana. The sequence continues at coordinate 24,345,118 of OY796683.1, forward strand.
TTGAATTTCAAATTTTCGATTTCAAGGCCTTGAAAATCCTTGAAAAAACGTATTTTACCCTAAGAGCCTTGAAAATCCTTGAATTTTATTTAGGCCTTGACATTTTTGGCCAGAAAAAGATTTCAGGGTATCTGCTGATTATGTTAGTCCTGAAATCCTCCGGTCCGGAATTTCAATGAAAAATCCCGAATTTTCGTATATCCTTCCGGACGTTTGCCTGTAAAGTTGGCATTTTGACGGCGTGGATGTAGGCTGAAAAAACAACTTGACAGACGGTCCGCGATCGCGATTTTCTTACTTTGCGTCAATATCCGTGGCTTTAAATGCTTGTTTTTGGAGAAACTGTTCACTTATTGTAGTTCAAATGTGTCCACTATTTATCTGGTAAATTAAAAAAAAATATTAGAGGAATTTCTTGTTGTTTGCAAGAAGGCAAATAGAAATTTATGGTTTGATTTTGAGAGTTTTAATATCAAACAAAGAATTACAAGGTGTGTAGATGATAGGGTATATGAAAATTTTAAGGTAAATAATATTATTTAAGCATTATTTAAATTTTTTATCAGAAAGAAGGTTTTACAGAATCAATATCCATAAGGGTAATTTTTGGGGGTTGAAATTAAACTTCTTAGACTAAAGTTTTTTTACTCCTGTCAGTGTTTCAGTTTTTCATTTTCTGCCCAATTTATACTTTGAGTCAATTCATCAGAAAAAATATTGATAATTATTTACAGTTTTATTGCAAGTATAAGGTAGTCTTTTTATTTTTTTGAAATTAAATCTGTTAGGTTCATTTATTTTAAAATTGTGTGAAAATATTTTGTTAATATACTATTATAGCTTAATTAAAATTTTATTCAAACCCAAACTGTGATAAAATAGTATGAAATGAAACTAGAGTACTAAACTACTTAAAAAAAGGTTACATACAATATCGGTCAGCCTTGAATTTTCATCTGGTAGCCTGGAAAAGGCCTTGGAAAATCCTTGAATTTTTTTCCTCAAAAAGTGTATGAACCCTGATTATAACATATAAAGTGTCAGAAACCTACAAAAAAACAACATACTTCTCTTGTCATTGTAATATGCTTTTTATCATAGGTTTTAAATATAATTATAAACTTTTTTTACTACCCAAAGTTATAGCAATAAATATAATTTTTTGCAGTGAAAGTACACCAGAATTAATGTCTTACATATTAAAAATTAGCATTTAATTCCATCCAGCTGCAAAATTCTGCTGCAGAATTTAATAAATAGGTATCCTTAAAAAAATTATGACAAAAAACCCCCCTCCCCCCCAAAAAAAAGACACCTAGGTTTTTTAAAACCCTGATCAGTAAATTTAAACTAGAATTTTTAAAATCGGGAATCTCTACATACAGAGGAGGCAACAGCCCCATATCCCTTTCCCTAGGTTTGCCTCTGCTGTATTGATTTACTAACTAACATTTTGTGTTGATTAACAAAGCAATAGTTATATTTGATGGTAAGACATTGAAGAAGTTTGTTCCAATGACGTGTAGCCTTTTAAGTTTGTTATTAATATTTTGTTGTTGGTAGAATTGGTATATAATCGTATTTATTGGTGTGTTTCAGATTCTCTTGAAGTGAATGAAGTAGTTTTAGGAGACGATCAGAGATACCACAGTGACTCATCTAATAGTTATTTTGTTTTAACTGATAATAATGAGGCATCAATGTCTGAAAGTATGTCTGAAGAGCCAACTTCCAATAGAGGCAAGAGGCCTAATCAATTGTTTCTTCAAAACAAATCTTCAGAGCCAACTGAATTACCCAAGTTCTCATTCAGAAAAGATCCATCAAAAAAAGTACCATCTTTTCAGAACAGCTTGGCCTCTGTGGCCTGCATGAAGCCAAAACCCAAGTCTGTTATAGATGAAACCATTTCTTCTGTGATATCCATTACTGGGGAAGAAAAAGGTCAAGAACCTACTTATATGGATGCTAATTTCCGCGTCTCCCATCCTCATGAAATACCAAAAGGTATATTTGGAGGAAGCAAATCATCTACGGATGAAAAAATGAAAGAATCAAATGTTGCTATAGAACCTTTGGAGTTACCTGAACCAAATTCATCTGTTAAAGTATCTACTCCGTCAACTTCAACTCCTAAGAAGACTAATACACAGACTGCACCCACCAAAAGTTCAACAGGGGGTCTGAGTCTTGCCTCGGAGAGTGTAGAAAGTGGGCAGTATGTCATTTTGAATTCTACACCTGGACCTAATGGGGCTCAAAATCTTCTACTTTGTCCTGCTAGTGTTGCTAGTCAAATACAATATGGACCAGGAGTTAAGAGAGATAACCCTGTGATCTTCATTACACCATCAGGGAAAATATTGGCGGATAAGGATAATTCATCATCTGTTAAAAAAATTTTCTCCGGTCAGTGCAAAAGCAATTCAAAGTCGATCGAGAAAGAGAACCTAGGTGTTGAAAAGTCAGTCCTCAAAACTATATCCGTCTCTGCTACTTTCAACAAACCCCAGGCAATATTGCCTGCTCCACCTAAGACTCCCACTAAAAAAATTGCTAGTCAACCAGCTGTTCAAAACGTACTTCTTGGTATGCCTTCTTCTAGCATTGTTGCATCCCCACAGCTCATCAGAACTCCTACTGTTCAAAATATGAAAACTCTTCCTGCAGGGCAAACTTTTATGACCATCCAAAATAATCTAATACCTATAGGAAATGGAGGGACTTTCTTAGCCCCAATTACCACTCCACCAGTTGTCAGAGCTCAAACCGCTCAAAACAAAACTTTGGCAACTGCTGCTAATGCTAAAAGCAATGTTAGAACTCCAACTCCTGTTGTTAATTCTTTACCTTCAATGCCTATTCTTTTAGTACCTGGTACACAAGGGCAGGTATTAAATACCACCTCTACCTTAATTACGAATCCCATCATTTCTCAGAGTGTGACTAACACTGCTTCCAGTATGCAACAAATATCTTCAACTGGTGTTGGGAAGCAAATTCCTATTCGTCCTGCAAGAAGTTTATTGTCTTCGCCTGTTACCACCCTATCCAATGTTCCAGTGTCTTCTTTGCTTTTGCCTCAGAGGCCTATCATTTCTACCACTATTTCCAACACAGTTCTGAGGCCTAGGCTTGGTGCACCTATTACTACCTATAGAGGGGGTCGCATGAGTGGTGTTTCCAGCTCAGCTCCTTCTTTGATTAGTCAAATGAAACAAGGCATTCTGAGCCAAGGCTCTATTTGCAGCACTCCATCTTTTACGCTCTCTTCCACTTCCCAAAATTCTGGGTCTCTGTTGCTTGAGTGTCCATCTGGTGGTGTCTTTACGCTCGAGCCTGTGGTGAGTAATTCCATAAGATGCTCGAGTGCTGAGGTTATCAAGCCCGTTCAACCCAATGCAAGTGAAGTCAAAGAAAATAAAAAAGGTACTATCGTTGCTGAAAAAGAACGCGATGTGTGTGAGATACAAGATGATGATGTAATAATGGAAACGGAAGAGATTCCTACTCTGGAGGATACCATTGTTGAGGCAACTGAAGCTAATGAAAAACATATTATGCCCAAGGTATTTGAAAAAAATATTAATACAATAAATTATGAAAGTTCTAATCAATTAAGTTTTCCCTCGGCTGTTGAAAAACAAGACTAGAACAAGAATTTTTTCCTGTCGGGAGTGAATGTTTTGGGAAATTTTCATAGCACTATACTTGCTGAAAAAACATTAAATGAGGGAAACTTTTCAGAGTGATAACTTAAAATAAGGGTTTTATGGCATTACATGTATAGGAAATCATTTGGGACCAATAAAATAATGTTAAATGGGGGGAAATGTCAAATTAGGGTTTTACTGTATTTAAAAGGGTATACTTTTTATGTAAAAGTATTATGTACAATGTAGCAGGAAAGCTAGCTGCAAAATTTAAATGCACAATAACTTAATAATAAAGCCCTTGCTTATCTTGTTCTGATGTGGAAAATAATATTTTATGTTAAATGAGTATATATTTATTTTAATCTAGATATTGTCCTCTTTTGAATTGCAACATGATTTCAAAGCAGTAAAATAGCTTTTTGAACTACAAATTTTATTCTTAACTATAATTCATTTTAATGCTTTTTCAATTCTAAAATCCCTATTAAACTTCCTTATTTATAATTTTAACTTTACAATGGTCTTGTTTTTTACCTGAAATTTTGCCTTTTATTAACAGCACTTATGTATTTAGCTTTACTAAAAAGCTCTATAATATCATGTATCTTTTATTTTAGGTTGATTCAATGTTTAAAATTTCTCCTAAAAGATCTGAGTCAAAAGAGAGTGTGCAGATTAAATCAGTTATTCACGAGAAGAGACCTTATAAAGATGATGTTGAAATTCTGAAGAAAGTGAAATACTATCAACTGGAAATGAAATACCTTTCATCTCAGGCTGAATGCAAAAGATTAAAATTAGAGTTGGTTAAAGTGAGTTCAATTTTTAAATTGTATAATCTGAGATGTCGCAAGCTTTCCAAACTCCTTTTTTTTTAGCGTAGATCCATATGGTTTTCTGCTCTTTTTCCGTAAATTATACCTAATTTCCATAGAATTTAAAGGGTATGATATTGTCACTAGTCAAATATTTGTTAGTAACTAATAACAACTGGATTTGTATATGTTTTTTCTTTGTTAGGCAAAATTTCCCCAGAACTGCCTAAATGTCCCCATAACCTCGGTCAGGCGTTCGGACATATTCTGCACCTCTAGTTTATCACTTGCAGCTTACATTTTCCAAGTTAAATGTTTGAATGTGTGATATTAAATATAAAAAATATCTAAAGAAAAATCATTGTAATGGCTTATACACTTTCTGAAAATACAATAATATATTTCTGAAAACATTATTTTTTAATTCCAAACTTCAAAATTTCCCTTTTTTTTTCAAGTGGAATCAAACTTTTTTGGGAAAAATGCTATTATATGGTTAAAACTTCATTTTTAAGTACTATATCAGTAATGTAATTCTAAATACACTATTTTTAACTAAAATTTTTAATTATTCTGGAAAAATAAACCCTTCCCCCAAAGTTTCCGTTTTTTTCCTGACTATTTCCATCTCTTTTCTGCTATAATTTTAAATCCATTGTGAAAAATAATGAGGCTCTATCGCATGGATCTAGATTTTGTAAAGTGTTTTATGTTTGTAAATTTCAATATTGTAATTCAAATTTTCTAGGCTAAAATGAAGAATGATACTTTTGAAAATGTGACCGGAGAAGTTTATACAAAGTATGTATTATTCTATCTGAAGCTAAAATAAATATATATATAAATAAATACAAACCTTTAAATTTAAAAGTAAACATTTATGCAAACTTGAAACTGTGCAAATGCAGCACGCAGAGCATGATATAAGAAAGATGAAATTTGAAAATTTTAATCAAAACACAAAGAGCCAGAACACAAAAAAACATAAATAAAACAGTAAAGTCCATCGCACCTCTGCTACTTCATCAGGGGTACCGAGCAGAGGCACGATGGACGTGTCGTTTTCTGTTTGTAGGTGGGAAGTATAAAATTATGCAAAGCCCCAACCATACCACGGTACCCTAATGACCCATAAAATGAATAAAAATGGAAAAATCTTCACCAGTCCAAAGGTCCGAGGTACACTACTTTCCCCTAATATATTAGAAATAGAAGGTTCTATAATTGCCAATTAATTCAGGGACCAACAATATAAGGTCAAACATTGCTGGATTTCAAATTCTGAGTATACATCAAAACACATATTAGCCATGAACCATACATTCCTCCCCGTTTTTAAAGCAGCAGAGTAAAAGGTTACCAAAATTGCCGTTTGTAGTCTTCTTTTCAAGCCGCCATTTAAAAAAGAAATAATATTACCCGAACTAGTAAAATTATACACTATTTTCATAAGTATACCTAAATCAAAATCCTCTTCATTTGAAATTTCCACCCATTACCAACTTTTCAAAATATAATTTCAAACACAAAACTTTGCAAAAACTAACGGAACTTTTTGGATGACCTTATATTTTAAGAGTATTTATATTCAAGTATTATAAATTTTAAAGAGGAAAGGGAAAATAAAATGTTCTTAACTACTTAAGAGTAACTGTTTTAAACAATGGTTTAAATGTACAAAAACTAACTGTTTTAAACTTAATAACCCTGTCAAGGACCTGTCCCTAAAAATCTGGTATTGTAAAAAATCTGTTTTGATTGCAGTACATTTAGTTTCATATGTATTGTAATTAGGTTATTTACGTGTTTTTTGTTGTAATAAAGTGCAATTTATTTTATTTTTCAGAATGGAATATGATATTGAAGACCAAACTCTTGACCAGCCATTATCTACCTTTCTAAAATCTGCTGAAAGTCTTGAATCTGTGGTTCATAGTGTCTTGAGCTCTGCAGTCAACAAAGTATCAAGGGAAATTGATCTTGCTAACCAACCCTTGAAGTTTTCTGATGACCACTTTCTACCTACTTCCGAAAACACATTTAAAGATGACGTCAATATGGATGTTGATATGGTGGAGTTTAAACCTCTAGTTCGCTCAGTTCGCAGTGCCAGTGAAGTAATAGACTCACACATCCCTGACTTGAATAAGGATATAGATATGTCAGAATTGGCCAAACAGGTAGTGGAGGCCAATGATCCATGTACTTTTGATCACCAATCTGAGCAAGGAACAGAATTGTGCTCTGAACCCCTGCAAGTAAGTTACAAAAGCAAACACTGGTGATAATTTGCTAGGTAGATAATTATCACTGGCCTTGGTTGAGGGGTAAAGGCAGTTAAGCCTCATAATTTCTACCTCTTATTTTCCTCTAAAATTTAAATAATGTACTGTGCTTGCTTTCTTCAATTAAACTTTTACCAAGGAAGAGCGATCTGAATAGAGTTGTTAATGGAGCATATTGGACTCAGTCCCTTATCTCAGTTGGTAGTAAGAGGGACCAATTGGAAAGTTAAATGACGTTTAATGAACCTTTCAAAAAGCCAACCTTTTGGTTAAAAGCAAAAGTTTTGAGGGTTTTTTGCAGACAAATACACTTAACTGTAAAGTTAACCCCTAATTACTGGGAATTGTTCTATAGGGGTAGTCATTTATATTTAGACACTGAGCAGGTGGTTACAGTTATAACAACATTCTACTATCTAGAACTAAATGATTTCATTCTACAGTGTGCACTGCACACGCATGCACAATAGATAGTATTAACATCATAGTGTGCAAACATATCCAAATAACCATGTTCATATTTTCCATAAACCCTTTTTAAGAAGCATAAACTGAATGAAATGATTTTCTCAAAAACAATGGGTTGTGTAGAGGTGTAGTTCTCTGGTCCTTTTTTATGATGTATTCCATTCAAAGAATCTGGTTGTGCAGAGTTTGGGCAGACTTGTTGACATGCCCTGTATTTAGACAAATTTAAAATCTTGCCACGACCCACAGGAATCTCTGATCTAGAGTGTAGGACATCAGACTACAATTCCTAATAATTATAATGACACTGTTGGCAAACAAGTTTAAAATCTTTACTTTTGCTCATCAATGCTACATTTGTAGTTAACTTTAAAGTTGTCATTAAATAAATAATTTAATTAAGTATAATACAGTTGTTATACTTAATTAGTAAATTAATATTTTCTTCTTCAAAAGCACAACAGCCTTTTACAGGCCAAGGCTGACTCGCAGATTCTCCTCCATCTGGCCCTGTCTGGTGCGACGGCCTGCCATCGATTAACTCCCAATAGCTTGAGGTCCCTTTCAACATCATCCATCCATCTTGTAGGTGGTCTTCCCTTTCGTCTAATCCCTTCAGTTCTGAAGAGTCACTTTTTCGGCAGGGGCAGCATCTGGATATCTGAAGAGATGGCCCAGCCACCTAGTACGAGACGCCCTAATACTTTTCACAATGTGGGTCCCACCAAATTTGTCATATTTTTTGTAGATTATTGATTGTAAAGAATCCATCTTGCGTTGTTTTCTTGGATAGGTCCAAATATTTTCCTTTCAAAGATCAGCAGTTTTTCCTCCTCTGTTTTATTGAGGGTCCAACACTCACTTCCATACATAACTATAGGCCTGATTAAAGTTTTATAAATACAAATTAATATTTACTATAGCCAAAAAAATTGAAAAACTATTTTCTTTCAGAGTTTAGAAGAACAATATGGGCAGCAGTGTCAATTGAATATCTACACAATGATACGTACATCTGTGTTGCGCAACCTATATGATGATATGAAAGGCATGTGTGAGGAAAATAAAAAACTTTTTGATGAACTTCAAAGGTATCGGTAAGTGAATTTTAGTGGAGTGTATCAATGAAACTGAAAAATTAAAATTATTTTCATTAAGTTTATAACCAATTTTTTTTTCCCCCATTAGGGTTTGTGATAAAAAGGAAGATGTTTAAACATTGTGTATGATAGACAGTACTCCTGGATATTAGGATAAAGATTATTTTTGTATAAGAAACTTTCCATAAAATTTATTGCATATTTGCAATAAAAGTTTTGTGGAACTCGTTAAACATTGAATTGTACAGGTTTTCATGTCTCATTGTTTCATTATTCATCCAATTCTGTATAATAAGCTCTCAGTTTAACTGTTTATATGGTTTTGCCTAACAATTGGGCTGAAAACAAATTTTAATTGGGTGGCATACAGATGAATCAGAAAACATTTCTGGGAAATTTTTTTGGAATAATTGTATTTATAGCAGGGAGATGCTTGTTCAAATATGAATCCATGAGTTAAAATTGATATTTAACTGCACAATAAAAGATAAGGAGCATCTTTTTTGTTTACAATATACTATTTGTATGCTCCTTTTTATCTTGTATTGCATTAAATTTCAATTATTTGACTTGTGAATCCAAATGCATCCACATTTTGTTCTAAAGACTTCTAACTTTTATAATTATGTAGAAAGAGCAGCTGTGTTTAAAGTAATTTCCTGTTATGTTTCTCAAAGTATATGTTTGAATTTAGTCTAGATAGCATTTGTTTCTATTAATCTTGGTTATACATGCAATTTCAGTAGATATGATTGTCTTTTCTCACTGCCAGTTAGCACACTCGTTTGTTTACTAAGCTTTTTAAAGTAGTAAATAATGCTGCTATAAAATTTTAATTTTTCCTTGTGCCATATAACTAAACATTATTTGGATTATTTTTGAAAATTTTCTTTTTTATGCTGAAAAATAATCTTGATCCATAATTTCTTATTCCATTATAGAAATTCTAATTTATAAGTGTTTGACAAATAATTAAGCAGGAATGTTTTATCTGTTACAAACATACTAAAAAACATTTTGGATTTGAGAAAAGTTACTAATCACCTCTTTACTTTAAGAAAACTAATTAGTAAGAAAGAATTAATTAGAAGTACTTTTTTTTTCAATAATTAGTATTTGCCTATTTGTGTTAACTTTGATTCTGTCTTCTTTGAAACAAGTTCTAACCTGTGTTTGGTTCACATTTGTCTAAAAGTAAAATAGAAGCTATTCACAGCAGGCTAACAATATTTGATTTTAAAAAATTCTATAATTGAACTTGTGTATAACATGAATACAGTTGTAGTGAGTGGATAAAAGTCTATTGATTAGCATTTGATGTTAAATGCACAGAAGAAAACACCATTTTCCGAGATTAACCTAGACAACCAGGAAAAATTTCCAAGACAATTTTAATTTTTCTGTCTAAATTTATTTTTCCAAGCTTGTCTTCAACTGGCGGTTGGTCTATTTTTGTGATGAGTCTCAAGACATGTGTGAAGATACTTTTTTAAGTTGCAATAAAGTGTGAATTTGTTGATTTTTAACTTTTTCTAAGAAAACATGAATTTTATGGGAAGCTGACATTTTATTTCCCCAGCAAGCATCTATTTTTAATTGTAAAGTAGGCCTTGAAATGTTATGGCCGTATTCACCACTAACCTAACCTAACCTAATATCAACCTGAAATCAGAACTTTTAATTGGTAGTTGAAAAAGGAAACACGTTTTAAGCCAATCAGAGTGCATAATTCCAGGTTAACCTTAGGTCAAGTTAGTGGTGAATACATCCGTTTATAACAGTAAGTTAAAACTCCAGATGAAACATAGTAGAATTTCCAAAACCTGTTTGTAACGAGGATTTGGATTGTAATAAGCAAAAGTTGGTGGTCCCTTCATGACTAGAGTTTTTGTCAGTTGTTTACCCAATATCAGCTTTCTCTTTAACTGCTGCTTATTTGGGCCTGGGGCAATAAAACAATAAATTCTTTGTGCTCGTTATTAGCTAGTTCTACTGTATTTTTACTTTGGACATTTGGTTTGAAATTTCCAATATATTTTTTATTATTTTTCTCTTTATATGTTCAATACTTTGTTACTGTTAAAAAATAATTTTTACTTAAAAAAAAGGGGGATATGCAAAAATCTTATATAAGCTTGCATCAAATAAGAGTTGTTTGGCTCATAGTTGATCCCAACTCCTTTTACTTCCGTATTTTTATAATTTTGAAATTTGTAGTGCACATGCATGTGTTTAAAAAAAACAGACTTAATGGTAAAATTCCAGAATTTATCCTTGAATTATTCATTTATTTTAAGTTATTGTTATTTGATGATAATTCAGGGATTCATTGAGATTTTAGGGTCCTGCTTTGAGAATTTTGTGAAAAGTTAAATGGAATTTGTGAAAAATTAAATAAAATTATGGGCTTGCCAGTGATAATAATTTTTGCAATGGACGTGGACCCAAAATCTGGTAAATTCCATTTCAAAAAGATAGAAACATATGCTGAGTTTCAAATCACTTTTGGAATTTGAATCTTGTGAAGGGTTTTTAAACAGACACATTTTCTTTCTAGATGAACCTCTGTAATCAATCACGTATTTTAATAATTTTTGAAAAATGTATTAACGAACATATATTTATAAACTTCTTTTGGTTTAAAGTGGAATTGGTATGGTTCTCCTTAAGACAAAATGTTTTTGCTTCCTTTATGCTCCATATTTGTTTGCACTACCTTTTCATTTACTATTGCAATGACTGCATACTAATATTATGTGTGTGATTTTAGTTTTCAGTTATGCAAACTTCATTTGAGCTACTTTAGTGATTTAAAGAAGAAAATTTAAGCCAACTATACTTGGTATTTTGTTATCAAGATTTGTGCAGAATTTTTTTTTTTTTTTTTTTTAGTTCAAATTATATACTTAATGGTTTCTGGTTTCTCATTGCATTATCAAATTTGCATTATTACTGTGGTCCGCAGACCCCAGGGGCCCCCAGCGCCTTCCTAGGGAGTCTGCAAGTTACCTTGGGGAACACTCAAGTTACCTTTGATGTGTTCCCCAAATAGTTTTAAAAGGTGATAAAACACCACTTTAAAGGGGAAAATTTAAAAAAAATTCAAGGGGAGGACCCTCCCAGCTTTTCGTGAAATTTTGACTTCTATTTATAATTTTTTTTGAAACCAAAATGGATGGGGTAACCAAAAATGTCTCAAAATGAGCTGGAACACTATTTTTTTAGGCAAATTTTCAAATGTTTTCAGGGGATGACCCATAGACCCCTTTTTACTTGGAATAATTGTAAATTGTTAACATAGTGTGCAACATAATTTAAATACTACTTGAAATTTTATTTTCTAATAGTAATCTAAAATTTAAAGTATAAATGTACTTATTTTAAGGGTACCTTAGAAAGAAATAACTTTGAGTCAACCTCCCGGAAACGAAAAAAATCTAGGGGTCATCTAGGTATCTAAAAATCTACATAAAGGGGGGGGGGGGGAGCGCGACGATCGGAAGTTTAAGAACCGCTGATCTATGGTGTATTTTTTCTAAATTTGAAAACTAATTCAAAGTTGTTTTTGCAATAAAAGTTGACACTTTTTCATTGTTCTGTATCGCATTTGTAAATAAATCATTTACTATGTTAACATCTCATTTATTTGTGTTTAAACCATAAATAGCTAACTTAAGGCTCATGTTCTTGTATCCTTACCACCACAAAAAAAATATCAAATTCTGCTTTTTCCTAGTTTTAATAAATTAGTTAAAAGTTCGTAAAGCATTGTCTTTTCTACTGGTATATGAAATGGATTGCTTAGTTCGAACATCTATATTAGGAAATGACAAATTTTGGATCTGGCAAGCTTGGTGTTTGAATCTATGCGAGATAAACCAAAGGTTGGCCAAAAACTATTTTGGAGAATCTACTGTTTACACATAACTCATACACAGGCCAAAAAAAGCAAATAATTTTTGAACTATTAGTGTATTCTATTTGATCTTTAAGGTTTTTGGTGCACTAAATCATAAAATAACCATGTTTCCTGACAATTTAGGTATTTGTTTTATTGGGAAATACCTCAAAATTGTTGAAAAAGAAATTAATTCCCCCCCTCAGTCATTTTTAATGTATTTTGGTGTGCCAAGTTCAAAAATGGCTTTTTTTTTTATCCTAGAACATCAAGTTTCTTGATCATTTAAGTAAATAAGGAGAAATTTAAAGGAAAATGAAAGTATGTAAAATAATGAAGTTATAATTTCAACTAAATAAACTTTCCTTATAATTTTTGATGCAATGAGCCCAAAAATTACCTTTGTTCCTCGAAGGCATGTTCCTTATGATTTAAGTAAATATGGTAATATTTCATTAAAAAGGAGAGTAACTTTAAAAAAATTAGGTTTTTATTTCAATCTATCATTAAGACAGGGTTCTCAAGTGGTCAGGGAATTTTAATTTCATCTAAAAAGTCGGGGAAAGTTGCTCATTTTAGCCAAAAACCTGGAAAATCATACAGAACACATGGAAAATGAACAATTTTGAATGTTTGTGTGTCAATTTTGGCTTCAGAAAGTGAAAAAATTTGTTAAAAAAAGCAAGAAATATCCAAAAAGTGCTGTGAATTGCTAGTTATTAGACAGAAAAATCTTCAAAATTCACCTGAAAAAGTCAGGGAATTCTATTTCTGAAATTGAGTGGGAACCCTGTTAAGATCATTATTTTTGTTTTTTACTTCTCTGAATCCAAAACTGACCCCTGTTTTGCCCTAGAATGTGTCATGTTTGAGACAATCCAGGTAACTTTCTAAAATAAGTAATTACCTTAATAAATGAAAACGGGTTTATCAAATTGTTTGATATATTCTTCACAAAATTTACTATGAGCAACTAATGAGCTCATTAACACACTATCAATCAGATTTTTCCTCCTTATGTGGTACATTTACCCTTGGCAGTAAGTAGCACAAGAATGTCTCCACGGGACATTTCATAGTCTTATTTTTTTTGAACTATTAAATCTTCCCTGGTATTTTCTTTCCAACTGTGTAACGAAATATTTCACTATGTGAATGTGCATTACTCACGCCTAATTTTCGTAAAAAATGTACAAAACTATAAAAATGAGCCAATTTAAAAATAATTTTGCAATTTGTGTCAAACCCTGGAAATAAGATTTTAAAAAAATATTTTTTCCTTATCAGCACACCAAAATACATAGGTAATCACTAAAACTACTCAAACTTTTTCGTTGCAGACCTGTGACATTTCCTATCTGTGATCAATATCAAATTAACCTGTAGAATATTATTGACTTAATGGGTGGCAACTAAGGCCATAAGTGTGAACACTCAGATGTTAGGTAGTTAAAAATATACAAGAGCCCAAGAGATAGTATAAAATTACTTTATATTATAAAATACATTTAAACAATTAATTAGTCCACAATTGATTTCAAAAATTGCATTAACTGATATTCTAAACACAAAAAAAAATTCATATTTACACATAAATATTTCTTTTTAATATTAGAAAATATGGCTATCACTTAACAATCAATGGTAAGTGTCTGCACAATCGGTAATTTTTTGAAGTAAAAAAGTGTCATCACACTTAATTAGGATAGCGCTCAACTATCATTCCATGACCCTGAAAATAGAAAAAAGTAATGAAGTAGAAGTAATACAACTTTTCTAGATTGATCAGTATATGGTAAATATACTGAACTGAACATGAAAAATTATAAAAGCATTTGCTGAAATTCTAATAAGAAATGGCTTGTTAATGACATTTTAAATATAACCTGGAAATAAACAGCCCCAGAGAAACATTGTTATTTCAGCATAGTTATAAAAAAAATTGATTTCCTTGAAACGGACCTGGAAAAAGTGCCCGAACCTACGAACCTGGTTCGGGGGAAGCCCCTGCCAGCTCCATAGGAGCAATACATTAGGTTCGGGGGAAGGTTACAACTTTTTCCAGGTCCGCTTTGAAATACAGTAGTTAGGTTATTAATTAATTCTCAAATAAATACAATTCTCTGAATTGTAAAAGGGGCCAAATGTAAGTGCCACCCTTAATGTCATTCATAAAATTTTGAATTTACTAATACTTTGTTGGATGGACCTATCAAAATTACAGATATAATAATTAACTAATTGAGATTAAATCAGCCTTGTTCAATACAAAGAGTAAGGGAATTAAAAAATAAAGTTTTACGAACCTTAAAATAATTTTTAAGTGTTGAAGCTTAATCATGCATTTTCAAATAAACCATAAAAATAACTCACCAATCCACCAGCAGCACAGGCAGCTACCAATCCGTACTGACCACCCTCCTTAATCAATCGATTGGCAGCAGTAGTCACAAGGCGGACACCAGTAGCACCAAAGGGATGACCAAGTGACAAGGATCCACCCCACAAATTGAATTTTTCAAGTGGAGGAACTCCAACCTAAGAGATCAACATAAACCTGATAAGTGATACACAAGATAGTTTATTGGATGAATGCATGGAAAATACTCAGCAGTGTAAAAGAAACACCGTATTCATTAACTTTTTAAAACCAAGAGCTTTGAATACAAGTAATTTGACTAAGTTACAGTTTGATAAAAATTTAATACTAGTAACCTTAATAAAACTTCATGACAAAACATTTTTAATTTGAAGCAAATTAATGCAGAAAGAATGTCTGATGGCAAGATGAAGTTTCATTGCTCATATCGAAAACATGTTTTACCATAATGATCCATTCAAATTAAAATTTTAAGAAAAGATAGTGAAGGTTTAGTGTAAAAATATTTAATAAAATGGATGATCTTGCAATCCACTGCCCCTTTTCTCAAATTAAGAAAACTATACCACATCCATATTTTTTCATGAAATGCCAAATTTAAAAAACTTTCAGGTACTGACCTGAAGTTAAAAAATCGAAAACTTATGTAGGTTTTGAAAGATTAGTTATTAGAACAATAAAAACATGATAATGAAGAATGATAGATAGATGTTGCAGATTGTTAAACTGTTTCTGGAGGTTCATTTTTAAATATTACACTCAAAACATTAAAATTTAAGAAAATTAAGCTGGAAAATAAAATCTTTATAAGTACAATTAAAGCTATTTCCATTAAAAAGAGAAAGTGGATTAAGATGGGTTTAACAAATGGATATACGATTATTTACCATGATACTAAGTTATGTAAAAAATGCTAACCTTCTTTTGTCTGCTCATGAAATTCTGAGCAAACCAAT
The DNA here is from genome assembly GCA_963680715.1 of Tetragnatha montana. NCBI lineage: Eukaryota > Metazoa > Arthropoda > Arachnida > Araneae > Tetragnathidae > Tetragnatha > Tetragnatha montana. The sequence continues at coordinate 24,360,676 of OY796683.1, forward strand.
CTGAATCCATAGCTTTGAAATTGGCTAATATTTGTCCCTGTTAAAATAAATTCAGTGCATGAACTTCTAAAGTAATTAAAAATTATGTTTGATTAAATAACATTACAATACATTCATAAAAATCCATTAAAGCATAAACATTTTGATACTGTAATAGGTTATAATAACAAAAAGCAATTGATCTTCCTAAATATAAGAATGTGTTGTCTTACAGCAAAAGCTTCATGGAACTCAAACACATCAATATCATTCAGAGTCAATCCAGTTTTATCCAAAATTTTTGCAGTTGAATAAGTGGGACTAAAAGAAAAGAACATTATCTTAGCAGGAAGAGAGAAGCGCAGTAAGAATATTTACTCTAAAAAAGCTTTACATACCCTAAAAGCAACTGGTCTTTGGGATCTTGAGAAGTATATACAAAATTCCTGAAAAATAAAATACATATTATCTTAATGTAATTATTTAAACACATAATTTTAATCATTGAAATTCAATTAGTTCTCAAACTAAATACAAGAAAGATTTATAATGCCATCACCTACAAAGCCAGAATGGTCCAATTTTAAGCAGACCAATCATATGTAGTACAAAATTAATGTAGAAATATGGTAAAAATTAATTTTATTAGAATATAATTAAGATTATCAGTGGAACTCATTTGGATTTTGGTCTATTCAAATAATAATCAAACTGTTTGATTCATTAGAACATAAGGACTTTTTTCCATATTTACACTCATACACACAGGTGACCTACAAAAAATCCCTATAAAAATAAGTTTTCAGTAATTTTAATATACACTTAAAAGTAAGAAATTATTTATTCTTCTCAAAACAATTTTTATCCTCAATTTATATTTCAAAGTTATCACTTAAAAATGTATTTACCTGCTTAGATATAAAAACATTGGTTAAAATTTCAACCAAGCATACAACTTGCCTTTTTTATTCTTATTTTTACAAAATAACATTTTTGAACTGATTGGAAGTTTATAATGCACCAAAGCTTGTTATGAACACATTGAGAAGTACAAACCTTAAATAAGCTTTAGGTTTCAAGCCCAATGAAAGAGCCTTTTCTTCTGTCATAAGAAGACAGGCACTAGCTCCATCAGTCTGTTAAAAAAACCCACATAAGTTTCATTTTTAAAATTTTCTGTACTATACAAATTCAAAAATTGTAGCTCACCAAATAAGATGCATTAGCAGCAGTTACAGTGCCATGAGGTTTGACAAAAGCAGGCTTTAATTTAGCCATTTGTTCAACAGTAGAAAGTCTAACTCCATTATCTTTACTTATAACTTTGTCCTTCCCTAAAAAAAAGGAAAGAACCAAATTAAATAAAAACAAGTTGAGACATAAAATTATTTTTGCATAGTTGCCATGAAAATTGAAAACAGTAACTAGCACATTACTGGTGTATAAAAGTCTAGAGTTTTAACAATATTCTGAAAATGTATTTTTGATATAAAATAGGGTTTCTTGCGTATTATCCCGTCGACAGTGTTGCTGAATTCGAAAATGTAATCAAAGCCCATTGACTGTTCTATAGCTGTGCCGCTGAACGGTCAACGGGATAATACGCAAGCACCAAAATAGGTTTTCAGAAAAATATCACAATAAAGTATTCAAGAAAAATGCTAAGTAAACGTTAAATTGTAGTTCATTACATATAATAGGGTTACAGCCTCAAAAGACAGTGAACTAGCTAAAAGTAGAATAAAACAGTTTTACACTCAAGAAAGTATTAACTTTGCGTACCTGGTACAAACATAGGCTCAATATCAGACAAAAGCCCTTCCTTAAATGCTTTATCTGCAAGAGTATGAGACCGCATTGCATAATTATCTTGTTCAGCCCGAGTGACATTGAATGCAGCAGCTAACCTGTCTCCTGAATGTCCCATGGTTTCTCCAGTGGAGAATTCAGCAACACCTGGCAACTGAAATAAAAAGTAAACAGGTATATATGGTGATTTAGCATGCAGTCATTTTCTACTGGTTTGTTTTCCCCATAAATTGCATTACATAATAATAAAAAAAAATTATTATTTTTTCAGCCAACATCAGAATGGTTCATACAATACAAATGAACACAAGGCAAAATATTTTCGAGAAAGTAAAGAAATAAAAGAATCTCAACTCTGACAACTGAAACTGACAGCAACCTAAGTAAATAAAATACCCCTTTGCATTCTTATTTATGCATAATTATTAAATCTTGAAATTTATCTGGTTGACTAAATTAATCTAATTTGAGCTTCAAGTTAAAACTAACCTTGTATGATGAGAACATTAACCCTTTCAATCTTAGAATGTATGAGATTGCCTCGAATCCTATAGAAAATTTGAGGAGTTCAGTTCAAGACTAAAAGGGATAATGTAATTTGAAAACACACACAGTATGGCAGGGTGTAGTCAAGTGGGGTTGGGATATAACCCACAAATCCTGAAATTTTCCCCGTACCTCCCATAGAAAAAGATAAATATTACCATATATTCTTCAAAATTACAATATTCCCTGATATTTTTTTCTTGGCTGCATAACTTATAAGTGGGGTCAGTAGTTAAGTTAACATGGAGACTATGTAATAAGACTGGGGTTGCTACAGTTTTAGCTTCATATTAAGTTTATTTTTCTTTGAACTATGGACAAAACACTTCAATCCTACTATTCAAGATTCTATATTATTCAAAAGATAAGTTTTTTTTTATTCACAATCAATTAGAACTCACTGTGCGGACAGGCCACTTAGCAGACAATTCATACTTTGTAAAGTAATATGTCGCTGTCACATACTGTCATGTTAAAAAGTCCCAATGTAAGAAACAAGTGGTTGGATATATCCAGTAAATCACTGAAGATGTGGGAAATTCATAAGACAATCGCAAAACATATTTTGTTACAGAATCACTGTGTATGAAATCAACACAATACACATTTTAATGATTGAATAACATTGATATTTTCTGAAAAACACTGCCTATTCTATAATGAATTGAAACTTGAAATAATACCCAGTTTAATTATAACCTTTTTAAGAATTAATTAAGAAACTTTTATTCTATGTAGCAACCAAATATATCCCCTTTTTCTTTTATTTGAAATGACCTTTGGGTAGTTATGTTGAACTAGAGATCATTAAATGAAATTTTACCTCGGGGGCAAAGTAACTTGGTCTAAGCTTCATTAGCAAACCAACTCTCTGCATAGCTGTCTTGGCTTTGTTTGCAGTCAGCATGAGTTTTCTCATGGAACGATTGAATCTAATTGGAACATCTGACAGGAACTCCACACCTCCAGCAATAGCTACATCAATCTGTCCAGTAGCAAGTTGACCATAAGCTATAGAAAGAAAATACATAAGTACACCTGAATTTCTAACAATATAACTATGATTATAATTCAAACTTTTTAACCTGTTGTAATAGCTTGGTTGGCGGATATACAAGCTTGAGTTACAGTATGGGCTGGGGTAAACAAAGAAAATCCAGCACCCAATGATGCCTGCAAAACAGAAGTTTCATATAACATACTAAAATTGTTCACTTCATGCAAAAATGCATATCAGTACACATATTTTGCTTATTTTTAACTATGTATTTAAAAAATAGTTCTTAAAATTATTTCAAAACCCGAATTTTTATAGATTACAACAGTGTAAGTTTACTATAACTAGATGGAACTTTTATGATTATAATGATATAAAGTACAGTTGACTCCACTTATTGTGATCATGGTTAATGTTATCAATCAGATGTTATCAAAATTGACCGGTCCAAATCACTCCTATTTAACTTAACAGAAAAACATCATATCATGTAATCAATATATCACTTAATGTTATCAAAATCTAGTGAAATCCCCCCAAAAAACTCCTTTTTCCCCCCATTTGAAGGCCAATTTTAATACATAATCAATAATCATACAAAATGAATCGTTCATAATTTATTAGTGTTATATGTTCCACTCTCATAGTTTTGTTTAAGAATATAAAAGTTGTAAAATACATACTAGGTATAATCATTTTAAATACTTCAATAAGGACTACATAGTTGTGATCTTTAAGCAAACTCTCGAGTTACTTTCTAGTATCAAATCGCTTATTCTTATCAATCAGAGATTGTTATTGCTCTACTCTTTCACAAAAGTGATCACATTATGGACTCGACTGTACTATGAATAAATTTACCTCTCGAGCAATGTTACTTGTCTTAACTTCTTGAATAACAGTTCCAACAATAATGTAATCAATCATCTCTGTAAATACAAAGAAAAGAAATGTATCTCTGAACATAATAAGAAACATAAATGAAAGTGTAAATCTCAGCCAGGAACAATAAAAAAGTTATTAGTTGTAGAAGTTAGTTTCTTCCACCTGTCAATAGTAATTTTTTCAAGTGTCCTTTCGGATCGGCAGAGGTCATCACTCACACTCATTAATTTATTACAGACAGACAGATGGGGTTTGGTTTACTAGCATTTTAACACAGCAATCAAATTTCTAAGAGTCACCTATTGAGAAGCCATAAACCAAGACAGGGGCTTGCTCAATGGTGGCCCTCCAAGTTTGAGGCAAAATTGGCTTTTTGAGTTTGAGGCCATGATGTTAGAGATTCATGAGATCCATGGTGGATAATTTTAACTTTGCTTACACATGGGTTTTGAGTTTTTAGTACACATCTTTCATAGAATACTGTACCCTTTGCTTATATGCAGAAATGAGGTAGTAAATTTTTTCAGGTGAATATATACAGTGCTGAAATTGGAGAAAAATATTTGGGGGGACTCAACCTTTTTACACAGTAGATGATTGATGGAGGGTAAAATGACTAATTTTTGGTACCTACTCGAATTGATAATCAAATTATAGATTACATAAAATTGCATAATAGTTAGGGGAAAGTGGGGGCTAATGGACCATTTTTTTTAAATGCTATAATAAAAGCACAAAGCAGTTATTATAATTTTTATAACCTTAAAACAATATAACATTTAATTCTTTACAAATATTGATGGCAAGTAAAAAAAAAGAAAAGAAAAACATTATTCAACTTTGTGCTACCATGTAGTGGCGGATCCAGGATTTGGTTTCGGGGGCTAAAAATTTGTTAATCAAATTTAACCATCTTGCTCAACCTAATGTAAAAATGTTATGAATAATCGAGTTCCAAGTACGAAAAGGGGGGTCTGGGGGTTCTCCCCCAGAAAATTTTAGGAAATTAGACTCTTAAAACAGGGTTTTAAATCATACAGCAAATCGTGAGTAATAGAAATTGAAATTTTTAAAGGGGGTGGGGGTCCTCCCCAGAAAGTTTTTGGAAATTTTACCCTAAAAATCCGAATCTAAATATATTTGCAAATCGGAATACGGGGAGACTGCTGGCACGCTGATAGGCGAATCCGAACACTCATTCAATTCAAATGGGAATTTAGGTAAGAAAAAAATAAATTTGCTTTCGTATTTAAATCTACCCTTAAATTTATATTTTTTTTTCGTGGAAACAAATATTTTAAGGAACGGGGGCGGTAAAAATATTTCGGGGGACGGTCCAATCATATCGGGGGAAGGCGTCCCCCTCCAATTTCAGCACTGAATATATATTAATTGGCACTATAATAAATTGCACAAAATCAACTCAGCACATAATTTTCTTATGCTTAAATGTCCAATTAAAATCATTAAACAAAGTTGGCAAGTAAAGGGATCATTATATCATATCCATACCCCAACTGAAAGTTATATAAATATTAATTTGAAATATTAAAATCTGCACAAATTATTAACAGTAGTACTTGGAAGTTTAGGAAGCAATGACTTAAACCCAATGACTAACCTTTGGGAACTCCAGTTCTTCGTAAAAGAGACCTAAAAAGTACAGAATTTAGTTTTTTTGTATGAATTAGGTACTATATTTATTGTACCTTTAAGAAGATGTTATATTTTATGATAAGTAAATGAAATGTAGTTCATTAATACAATATGAATTCATTCAAAACTTACAGGAATGCATGGCGTTGGAGATCATGGGCCATGATATTGAAATAATCTGTTCCAGAAACAAGGAATGGAGTTCTGACTCCTTCAACAAGGACAACATTTTTCAGGCCACTGGTAGGTTTGGCTACAACAAGGCAAATTTTAATTTAATTCAAAATTTTGGTATCAAAGCAGAAAAAAATGAGTTTTTGGGCATCAGTCCTCTGCACATTAGTTGTTTAGATTCTGGACAATATGATAAGGTTTGTAAAGGATAATTAAGCTTACCACTGGATACTTTAGCTTCTCGCTGACATACGTTACTGCCGCATATTGTTCGAAGACCTGAAATAGGGGATATTTTATTACAAAATAATTTGGTATTACTTGCTGACATTTTTAGAAAGCCATTTTGAGTTTTTGTGAATATTTATATAAAATATTACTAAATACAGGGATATCAATGGTGCATACTTTAGCTATATTTTGGCATATTATAATTAAAAAGTTTTTTTAAGACTCCTTTTTCAAAAATATGAAGGGGAGAATGGGATACTTGAGTGACCCCACTTTCTCCACTGTATGATAGTTTTTCATTCACAAACTAGGAAACTAGTGAAACATGAACCATCATATTTAGAGTTTTGCACGTGATAAAAGTAGAAGATTAGCGTAAAAAGCACCAAAAAGAAATACGAAGATTAAAGCAAACATCAACAAAAGAAGGGATAATAGCAAAAAATAACATTTACTGAACAAGGAAAAAAAACTATATATATTTTGATAAAGAAGGCGTAAGCGGCTCCAAGAGAGCAAGCAGAATGCCTTCTACACACTAACCAACGTGATAAAAATCACTTACCTTGGTACAATTTTGAAAGCAGTGACCAATTGGTTGGTTTTTACCCATCTTGCCTACTAATGCAATTTATTTACAGTATAAATCTAAATAGGTCTAGATATTCAATAACTATTTCATGGCTTACTAGTAATTATAATATTGCACACCATACTATCCTATCCATTTTCTAAAATGCTAGCAAATAAATCTGAAAGCTCATTAGAAAATTAAAATGATTCACCCTCCTTTAAAAAATCTGATTGAACTAAATAATTTAAAATTGTAATAATAATTCAAGGAAAAACTGAAGAATAAAAATTTGAGTCCTGGTATGAATAAATTTTGGCTTGGGTTTTTTTGTACAATTCATAATATCAGGATTGCCAGAAATTGTTAGCCCAGAAAACCATTGCAACATTTGGCAATTTATCTCAAAGTTGCCAAACCAGGCCCAACTACAGAATCAATATACTATTAGTTTAAAAATTCATAAAAAAGTAAACTGTAAGGCTGCGGTCAGCAAGAAAATCAGTATGGTATCTGTTCAAAAAATCTGCAGTATCTGGTTATCGGACAAAAGGAAAACCGCAATCAACCCCTTCAATGGTCCCTCCAACAAAAGACAGCCCTCGGGGAGGAGCGAGAAGTCACTATCGGGTGTCTGCTAATTGACTGGGGGAGGTGACTTCGGACTCCTTCGCTATTGTTGGGGAGATAGGGCAGATTTTTTGAAGAGATACCGCAGATTTTTTGAAGAGATACCATAGGTTTTTTGGCTGACCGTGCCCTAAAAAGTGGCTCAGGTTTCATCATTCTTCCCTATACTTACTCGACAGCAACATTTCCTGAACCCAGAACGCGGAGGAAGAAGAAAATGGGTAAACACAAAGCTATTTGGGTTGCTAGGATGATTTTCGGTATGCAAATCATGATAAAAAGACACTCTATACATGAGTTAAACAAATTAATAATCACATTTTTAAATTGACGTTCTATATTTCCCTCAAAATTTGACACAGTGATGGGAACTATTTTAAAAAAGGAAAACAATTTGGTACAGCTTTGGTAAGGGTCCTCCATGGCAACTGCTTCCTTTAATATTGCCAAATTGGTATTTTTGAGTCTTTACTGACTGGTTGCTCGTTCCCAAGATTGTCTTTCCTTGGAAGTAGGCTGGGTATTGCCAAATTTTTTTAAGGTGTATGGTACATTTTTTTAAGTCATTACACTAACCACCTTCCCAGCATCAATATCATGACTTTCAAATGATGGGAGGGCATAGAAAATTAAAATTTATCTCAAATACTATCTCTACCAAAACTGTGCCACCATTTTTTTGCGTTTGTTGTGTTTTCATATTAATAAAAATGATCACCCAAACAATTGACTAAAAATATCTTTTCTAAAATAGGTGTAGGTAAATATATGAAATCAGATTAGGTTAGTTGACTCTCTTAATACTTTTAGCTTAGTACAGAGAATAGATTGGAGTAAAAGTTGCCTCTAAACATGAGGAATTAAATTTAATAGTTTTACACTGTAAAAAGTTATTTATATTGACATTTCAGAACTTCCCCTATATTTAAATCGTCAAACAAACACACTTAAATTGCTTACCTAATTTTGAAGTAACACTAAGGGTGGAACAAAACTGTTTTGAAAGCATCATGGCAATCTTAATTTGCTGTAATTTCACTAAACGCAGCAGAAATAATGATTAATTCTTTATCAAATGAGGAAATCTTTATCAAGGAAAAGAAAATATTTCGATTGTTTTTTTTACAAAACTTTTGGACTGTGAAATTTGTGGCCAGAATCAAAACTAGTAATTTTATATACATAATTTGATAAGGAAGAGAATGAAATGTAACAATTATCAATTTCCATTATCAAAAATTTAATTTAGGGACATTCAAATTTTTGAAATCCATCTTTTTTTTTAGATTTATTACAAAACTGAAATTACTGCGTAGTTTTTCGTACTTGTACGTACTATGGTACTATGTACTCAATGATGGCATCAAACTTAGACGCGCGATTGTTTGTTTTGTTTATGAATTAGCTGCCAATTTTGAAATAAAACAGAGTAAATTCAGTAATAAACAGGGGATTTTGTCACCATATTTCATCCCTAATCATGACCACTCCGAAGGACAATACCGAAGTTGTCCGTATGTTGAGTGATATGAAGAAATCCATTTTTAAGGCTTTAACTCCGTACAGAGGCGCTGGTCATGATTTTAGGGATTATGCTGCAAGTTTTTCTAATACTGATTCTAGAGTAGCCATTGGAAATACAAAAAATGTTGCTACAAAGCTTGATTTTAGTAATATTGATGATTCTCTTTCACTGGGTCAAGGCTCTGTAACACCAGGTATTACCTTAAATTCGTTCTTTGAATACTTTTTACATTGTATTCTTAGTTATTATTTCCCTTTCTTGTGCCTGAGAATTGGTTTCGAATTAATATTTCGTTGAAAATTTAGTAGTTGTTAGGGGTCACCGAGTGGCAAACGTTTGGAGCGCCAAACCCCAACTTCTTTTAATTTGTTAATTTAATTTTAGAAAGGAGAAAATTCTGACGCCATGCTATGGCATATATATTAAGGTTCAATTCTGGGCATATGCAAAAACGCTCGGCCTAGGCAACATTTTTGGCGAAATTTGGTGTTGCCAATGCCGTTTATTCGCGAGTAAGGATTTCAAATTCTTTAGAACTGGGTTGCCAGAATTCACTATTTTATCGCCATTTTTGGCGCCAGGCCTGACGTTCTTGCATGAACCCAATTCCATTATTTCTTCTTGCTTATCTCTGTGTTATGGATCAGATCAGATCCATGAGGTTGTTCGCCTTAAAAATATTGAGGACAAAAGAGGGTTATCTTTTAAGGTCCTCTCGCACCAAATTTACACATTCAATTAGGTGTTGTGCAGTGGCTTCTTTAACATTGCACTTGGTGCAAATAGGGAAGGTCCGGGTACCATTTGAAAACCTCTTAAAAAGTGCCAAGTTCTGTTGACTGTCAGATTTTTATCAATTTTATAGTTTATGGTACAATTCTGTTAACTTTCCTTTTAAATATCGCCAAGTTGTTTTAGATGTCAAATATCGCCAAATTTTTATGGTTGTCATTGATAAAACTATGTATATAGTTTTAACAGTTAGTTTGAAATTTTTGGCAATGTTTCTTAATGTGAAATTTTGTGTTTTGTTTCCGTGTGAAATTTTGTTGTTGTGCCCAGAAAAACCTTGAAGAATCAAATTTTCTTAATGTTTTATAAAGGAAATTCTTTCCTATGATGTTTTTAGCTTTCCTGAAAAGAAAACTCATGATGACTGAAGCTGAATTGGAATCCTCTAAAGCTAAAGTGAAGGAAAGAGAATCGCTTATCAGTGTCATGGAGCCTGCAAACAAAAAGTTATGTGTCACATTGGAAAATAAAGTTGAAAGATACAGGAAACAAGCTGAGGTACTATTACTGTTTTGAGTATGATTTACAATTACAATTATTTAGTCAAGTTCTTATACCAAACTAAAGTGCAACTTTTTTAATTCAAACTTGAAGAAACTTTTAAAACTTTTAGATTGAGAAATTTAATCTTTACCTTTGATTCCTGTGTTACTTACTGAATGATTAAAAAAAATACTTTCTACAGCATTAATGACTGAGATCAGTGGTGTAGACAAAATATTTTGGAGGAAAATATCAGAAATTTAGGGGATATAGGGTGATTTTAGTCTCTTTCTACGTTTAAATAAGGACATTTTATTTCTTTTTGGAGATATGTACCTAAATTCTTTCCCTTGGCTATGAGCCTGACTGAGATCTTTTCTGTTCAGCAACAGTTAAATTCTTGTTCTGTACATGGGGTTTACTCAACATGGTGAATGTTTGCTAGCAAAATTCCCAATAATAATCAGTCTTAGAAGATCATTTCTCAAGTGTGTTGGATAACATGTTTCTTCTTTTTATTGAAATAATGGGACTGATGCTATTTTTTGAATAGTTGTGTATTAGCCTGTTGGTAATGTCAAAGTCAATAAATCTGAAAGCACCTGAAAGCACCAAAGCCTGTTAAATGTGCTGCTGAATCGGACAGGCGATGAACAGGCAACATGCTAATGCTAATTCATAAGTACCCTATATTGGAACAAAACCTAACCCCCTGCAAAGTCCCAGCTTTTTTGTGTCATTTTGTTTAATTTTTAACAATAAAAGGATCAAAAGCCATTATAATTTTAAAGTTTTATTAAAAAAACATTCAAAATCAAGAAGTTAAACTTATTTAATTTACAAATTAAGATGTTTGAATTATTCAAGTGGCACTGCATTTTCAATCTTAATGGTTTTAGTGGTTAATGTTTTAAAGTTTTTAACATTATTTAAGTATTTAAAACCGGCATTAGATAAAAAGAATTACAACGGAAAAGTATGTTGTATAATAGGGTGTCCCAAAAAAACGCGACTTTTGAAATGTTTAACTCTCACCCCCCAAAAATGTTCTTTATGTGAATATAAGACACTGTGAATTTTTCTAGAATTTTTGAAAAATATTTAGAGGTCCCCCAAGGTCATTGAATTTTCAAAAAATGGCCAAAAAAGGGTAAAATTTAATATTTTTTCTAATTTTTTTAAAATAACCCTTAACGTTCAAATGGCATTATTTTCATTTATTAGAGCTATTTATATTGTTTTAAACCAATTCGGTATTAATTATCTTGGTACAAAGTAATACGCGTTATTATTAAAATCAAGAAACGTGCGATATTTTTTGATATTTTTACCTTATGTATTACACTATGCGACAAAAAATGGGTCAAAATGCCACAGAAACTTTAAAAGCAGATTCTTATGTAAAATGACCCCCTGAATCTGAATCCGGCAACCCGTTTTTCTCCATCAGCCTCAGATTTTCGGGGAACAGCCCCTCCCCCTTTTTACGTTTTTCGATGACTTTATAACTTTGAACTCGATTTCCAGGGTCAAAAAGCATTGTTTTAGTCTTCAAATTGCCCCCCAGGAGACAAGAAAGGTTCAAACTAATAAAATATGAAAATTTGTAACAAATGGATAGGTTTAAGGGGTAATTAATCCCCTAAAAACGCAAAAAAATTGCCAAAGATAGCAGGATTTGTTATACCGTATTTATTTCACTTATTTTTGAAGCAATTAATTTTTAAAGGGCCCTAACCGTTCCCCCAAAACCCAAATTTAATAATGATAGGCAGCAATGATTTTTAGGAAAAGCGGTTGAGGAGTTATCACCCCCGAAGCACCCGCGGAAGGGTTCGGAACGCTCTGGCGCATGCGCGCTCAAGAAACATGGAATACCTCCATAAAACCGGCTAGTTACAAACGAACCAATGAATTTCTACTTAGGAAAGTCTTATAATATACGAAAAATGTTCTTTTTAAAATTTTCAAAGCATTAATATAATTTCTTGAGCACGCGTGCGCCAGCGCGATTCAGAGAGTCTTTCGAACCCTTCCGCAGGTGCTTCGGGTGCGATAACTCCTCAACCGCTTTTACTAAAAATCATTGCTGCATATCATTATTAAATTTGGGTTTTTGGGGAACGGTTAGGACCCTTTAAAAATGAATTGCTTCAAAAATAAGTTAAATAAATACGTTATAACAAATCCTACCATTTTTAGCGATTTTTTGCGTCTTTAGGGGGTTAATTACCCCTTAAACCTATCCATTTGATACAAATTTTCATATTTTATTAATTTGAACCTTTCTTGTCTCCTTGGGGGCAATTTGAAGACTAAAGCAATGCTTTTTGACCCTGAAAATCGAGTTCAAAGTTATAAAGTCGTCGAAAAACGTAAAAAGGGGGAGGGGCTGTTCCCCGAAAATCTGAGGCTGATGGAGAAAAACGGTGGCCTGATTCAGATTCAGGGGGTCATTTTACATAAGAATCTGCTTTCAAAGTTTCTGTGGCATTTTGACCCATTTTTTTGTCGCATAGTGTAATACATAAGATAAAAGTATCGAAAAATATTGCACGTTTCTTGATTTTAATAATAATGCGTATTACTTCCTACCCTAATTAATACCGAATTGGTTTAAAACAATATAAATAGCTCTAATAAATGAAAATAATGCCATTTGAACATTAATGTTTATTTAAAAAAATTAGAAAAAATTTTAAATTTTACCCTTTTTTTGGCCATTTTTTGAAAATTCAATGACCTTGGGGGACCTCTAAATATTTTTCAAAAATTCTAAAAAAAATCACAGTGTCTTATATTCACATAAAGAACATTTTTGGGGGGTGAGAGTTAAACATTTCAAAAGTCGCGTTTTTTTGGGACACCCTATTGTATAACTTGGATTACAAAGTTACTTAATATCTTTAGAAAAATATTAAAAAAATTTTATAAATTTCTCCTAAATGCTCAAATAAATAGTCCCATTGTTGCTTATTTGTACTGATTCATAGGACTGTTCTGTTAAATTCATAACAGATTACAAAGGAATTTTTTCATTACTTTTCACAATTTTGAGACCCTACTTTTCAAAATTTTTAATGCTAAAAACTTAAGGCAATTAGGAATGCTAACAAATAAGCAACTCATGAAAAAAAGTATACCAAATTCAGAATCATTTGAAAAAAAAAATTTTTTGAAACAAAAAATTTAAACATTTTATTCTAAGTACATACAATTTTAACTGTTTTCTGATATATTTTACAGTTAGATTCTCAGAGAATAACTGAACTTGAAGGACAATTAAGATGGACTAAAAAACAGTTATCTTCTGCTAAAAAACAAATAGAAGAATATTCCAGAGAAAAGAAATTAGATGCAGGTCAACTGGAATTAAAAGTATTATCATTGCAACAGCAGTGCAGTAATTTGAAAGTTGAACTTGCAGATGTGAGTATCAGAACAAAAAACTTTTGATTTATCCTATCCTGTTACTTTAAATATTTCATTCCTTTGTATTTTGCTTTTCAGCTAAAAAGTGAAAAAACTGAAGCCCTTCGCAAGTCAAATGTTGAGATTGGAAAGTAAGAAACTTGTTTTCTTGTTTATTTGCTTTTTAATTATAGTTAAAAATGCAATTTAAGTTGAAAACTCAGCTGTGTTTGTTTTCTTTATGGAGGATTACTTTGAATAATTTCTTACCACACTAAACAATTAAATTTAAAAAGAATACATTTAACTTCTTTTAACTGTCACTAGGCTTGAATTGAAGGTTAGCATGCTTACTGAAGAAGTAGAAAAGTCAAATGAATACATCCAAAGCCTTAAAAGGTATGTTATAAAATTATTTGAAGTTTTTTGGTACAAGTCTTTTGGTCTCGTACACAGTGTCTTCAACTAATTTTAGGGCTTACTGAGCATTTTTCATACAAGTGTATATAAACTCATGCTACAAACTTAGAAGAATGATAAGACTCATCAAGAAAAACAAAAATTGTATTGGAGGATGCATATGGCATATAAGGGGTGACAATTGGGAAAATGCATCTTTTTCCAGATTTAACCTTTTAAACGCCGCAATTCAAATTTCAAATTAAAGGTTCTGATTTTTGGCTTAAATGGCTTGTTTCATCATTACTAAAACCAATCTTGACATTTTTTGGCAGAAAAAAAATCCTAAGTATGATTTTGAGGATGTTCCCATTTGGGAACATCGGCGTTTGGAGTGAAGTTTTTAGGGGGATTTCCAAAAGGCATTTATTTCAAAACTAATTCAAGTAAAACTACTGAAATAGGTTTCTACTCAATAATTTTGAACATTTTTATGATATTGGACTGTTTCTTCATATTTAATTCCTATGGTTGGACGATTGGGTAAAATTTTATAGATTTTCATAAGAAAAAAATTTACATATTTATTACATGCGTGACACTTTTCCGTACATTTTTATTGTACAATGGGTAATTTTTCGGTATAAAAAATACGAAAGAATGTTCCTATGTGTTTCAAAGCTAACCAGTTATCTTTCTGCGTGAAAAATTAGTTTTAATTACTGTTCTATCCGGATATCTAGCATAAAATCCATGAATTGCATTCAAATTTAATTAGCTTTCAAAAGTGATAATCATAACTATCTCCATTGATTTGTTAAAGCTTCGTTTCTCATGGAAGATTCCAAACTAAACAACATATCTCTTACATCCAACTTACGTTAGAAGAGTGTTTTTAGAAGTACACACTTTTCATTATTTTCAAAATTTTTCAAATTTATACCTAAAATTTTTATGTAGAAAAGAGCACTTGAACAAAATAAGTACCCAAGTCCTCAGAAGTACTCCAAATATGCCCTTTGCATAACCCCTAATAATAATTACTGAAAATTATTCGGTCAGGGAGTTAGAAAAATATGCAAAAGTAGGAATCTGCTATAAAGATTTGGCATTTATTCCTCCATAAATCAGGTGAAAAAAATTAAAATTTTAGATTTAGAAATTTAAAACATCATGATTAACCTGTTTAGATCCTTTGAGACAGAAAAGGTTCAAAAAATTAAAGAAAATAAGAAATAGCTTGAATTTTTACATGTTATAAAAATCCCCTCAAAAACTATACCCCAAACGCCGATGTTCCCATTTGGGAACATATACGTTGAATTAGTAATTACTCTCCAAAATTGAAATATGGAGCTATTCTGCCAAGCCATTTGAAAAGATGTGTACTTAAGCTACCTAAACACAGCATAATTATTTGAAACTAAATTTATTTAAATTTATCATAAATTGAAACTTGTGCATCTTTTGGAAGAGCCAAAAATCAGTTATTTAGATATAAATTCCACAAAAAGGATTAAATTGCACGTGAAAAACTTTTGCATGTAAAATAACTTCATATCTTTGAGTTTCTTACTACCAAGTATCAAATTCCTGCATGAAAAATTAAGTGGTGAAAAAATTCCCTAAAGTGATGTTCCCATTTGGGAACATCGGCAGGTAAAAGGTTAATGAAGTGTTTCTTTCTTGTCTAACTTTGTATATTTGCTGACACATTTCATGATTTTCACCCCTTAACTCTTTACTCCCTTGACTCTTTAAAATATTGTTTCAACTCATTTATGGACAATTGGGATGGACTGACTTTTAGCTACACAACAGAATTTTGAAGGGGAAAACTGAACAAAACTAACCGCCAAAACTTTGAAAGGGGGTTGAAGATTATATAAATAAGAGCACTCTGAATGCACACCCTCTTGTAATATACTTTATATATTTTTTTTTATATGAGTAATAATTCACCCTACTAATTAAGAAAGATTATCCCCCAAAAGTTGAAAAAATCTGTTTTTCTTTATACTTTTCTCGTTTGATGGAACTTACAAGGGGACGGCAAGACCTCGAAAACGGACTTCGGGTTGAAACTTGGCACGTTTGTAGTACACCCCAAGGGTATCCTACCCTGAAAGTATTACGACGCACTAGCCAGTAGAACCCAAGAAAACGCCCCCTAAAGTTTCGCCCAATTAACTCATAAGCATTATTATTTAAATTGCATTGTTGTAACAAGAGCCGAATTGCCCAGTCGGTAGCGTACTCTCCTCGCAACTGACCGACCTGGGTTCGGTCCTACCATCGGAAATTTTTCTTTTTGCTATTCAAAAATTATTTTTAGAGTTTAAATAAAATATAACCTACAAATATAGTAAATTACCTTAAAGACCCACCGAAAGACACCCCCCACGGTTCCAGGGATTAATTAGGGAGGGAGACGAATTAAATAACATATTAATTCATTATTTAACGTATTAAATATTGAATTTTGTTTTAAAATTAATGAATTAAATATCAAACAAATAACACGTTTCATGGTACAATTTTGGATAGTTAATCTTACAAATATAACTTATTTACAATTATAAAAAAAATGTTTCTTATTTTACACACAAGATCCAGAATGATAATTATCATAAAAACATTCAAAACAAAAAGTAGTTTGGCATCTTGCACAATTAATAAAACACAATTTTTTACATGAACAAGGATTTTTAAAAATCTCTGTAGAAAAACACACTTCATTGATATTCATAAACATTAGACAGCTTGGAAGCATACCACGCATATTTGATAATTTTTAGGAAAATTTCGGATGATATATGATGATTTTCAGATGATGGGGAGTATTTGTATGTTTGCAAGAGGCAACAAACACATTTGGACCAAGAGTTCAAAAATCATTCTGGATCTTGTGTGTAAAATAAGAAACATTTTTTATAATTGTAAATAAGTTATATTTGTAAGATTAACTATCCAAAATTGTACCATAAAACGTGTTATTTGTTTGATATTTAATTCATTAATTTTAAAACAAAATTCAATATTTAATACATTAAATAATGAATTAATATGTTATTTAATTCGTTAATTCATCATTTTTAAGTAAAACATTAATTCAAACCGGAGTAAAAAAAATACTGTAATGGTTAATAAAAAATATAAGGTAATTTACTATATTTGTAGGTAATATTTTATTTAAACTTTAAAAATAATTTTTGAATAGCAAAAAGAAAAATTTCCGATGGTAAGACCGAACCCAGGTCGGTCAGTTGCGAGGAGAGTACGCTACCGACTGGGCAATTCGGCTCTTGTTACAACAATGCAATTTAAATAATAATGCTTATGAGTTAATTGGGCGAAACTTTAGGGGGCGTTTTCTCGGGTTCTACTGGCTAGTGCGTCGTAATACTTTCAGGGTAGGATACCCTTGGTTTGTACTACAAACCTGCCAAGTTTCAACCCGAAGTCCGTTTTCGAGGTCTTGCCGTCCCCTTGTTAGTTAGAAAAGCGGGACTTTAATGAAAAAGCAGGACATTTGATCAGCAGGACAGAGAGGCAAAAAGCAAGACGGCTGGTCACCCTATTCATAGGTTAAATCTGCCCTATATATTATAATCTTTGAAATATGTAGTTAAGTTTTTGGAATTTTTTTAGGGTAGGGGACTGAAGAGGGAAGTAATTGTTTAATTTTTAAAGCAATTTATCAAAATCATTTTATACCTTGATTTAAGTATTAATAGCATCAGCGGGTCTAAAAGAAGTATCTTCTCTTTAAATAGTACTAATTTTCATAAAATTTTCTTGGTTTAAAAAGAGTTTAGAGTTTTTTCTGTATTTCTATTTGTTAATGTTCTTTTTGTTCTTGCTTTTTCTTTCAAATATTTTCTCTGATGATACTTTTTGATTTTTAGGCAGAATAGTGAAATGGCTGAAAAAGTAGCCCTTAGTAATTCTTATCAGTCAGAGTTAAAAGAAGCTCAAGTAAAAATAAAAGTAAGTTGAACATTGTCAATTTGAACAGTGGTTTTAATTATTTAAGTCTAGTTTACAAATACTTTATTTCTATTCCTTTGATGAGTATTCAAACATTAAGTTACTCCAAATTTCTATAATTAATTTTTGCTTTAATTGTCCTGTGTTTTTCTTCAATTTAACTGTATTATATTAAACCTCAATCTAGTATCTTGTTTCATCTGTTAAAATTTCTTTAACTTAA
This sequence comes from Tetragnatha montana, assembly GCA_963680715.1. NCBI lineage: Eukaryota > Metazoa > Arthropoda > Arachnida > Araneae > Tetragnathidae > Tetragnatha > Tetragnatha montana. The sequence continues at coordinate 24,378,977 of OY796683.1, forward strand.
TAATAACGCTAAAATAAGACATCCATGTAAAATTATAATTATTAGTGTATTTCTGAAATTTTCTAGTCAATAGTTAAAAATCTCAAGATTCTATATTTTTATTTTTTCAAGGAACTTGAAAACAAAATTGAAGCTAATAAAGATGCAGCTTTAATTATTGCTAGCAGACAAAATGACTTGAAGTCCTTTACTGAAATGCAAAAGGAAAACCGTATTTTAAAAGAAGAAGTCAGTAAATATAAGTAAGAATATTGTTGTGTAGTTGATCCTACTTGTTATACATTTTATGGTTAATTACTTTATTTTTTTCTGAACCTGTTACAAATGTACACCTCATAAAATGTAAAAAAAAAACTTACAGGGAAAAACAAAAATTGTTTATTTGAATTCCATACTCAAATGATTTCTGAGTTGTATTTTAAATCCCTTTTAGAGCCTACCTTAAATCAATTTATCAATTCACAGTATATGAGGGGATTAAAGTTGATTAGCCCCTTTAAGATAATCTTCTATTTGGCATAAAGAATTTCTTTTGCTGGTTTTTAGATTTTATTATTTTACCATATGAGACCCTTTCTTAGAAAGCCCCAATGATCAAAATTTAAATCGAATATAGTCATTTGTCTTAAAGTAATCATCCATCTCAATGTATGATTTATAAATTAAAGATATTAATAATTTTATTGTCCAATTTTTAAGTCTTGATAAAAATATTGACCAGAGTATGATGTGCAGTATAAGAATACATAAAAATATTCTTGAAATATCCTTTATTATTAAGAACATTTCTAGAAATTTGTTATATTGCCAATTGCAGAAACTCTGATAGTATTAATAATACTATCTCAGTTTTTGTAATTGTCAAAGAAATGTAAACTGTATTTGGTTTTGTTAATAAGTTGTGGGTGTAGTTTAACATAAAAGGGCAGGGTGATTTAAGATTATATTGTATGATTTTTCAGAGAAAACAATGTTATGTTGTATCAAGAAAAAATGTGGAGTATGCAAGAAAAACTTAATCAAGCTGAAAAAAAGTGCCTTGCCCTTGCAAAGCTGCAAGTAGAAAATGAATCAGTGAAGTCAAAGCTCAAACAGTGGGAAAGCCTCTTTGATGATAAAAATGCCACATTTAAGTATGCTTTAGAACCATATTGTGTAATATATACCTAACTTTTGTTTATTTGATGGTGTGTAAACATTGTTTTTCTATTTTTCCCTAGGTCTCCTACTGCATTTTCTCGTAGACTTTCTCAATATCAGCACAATGAAGCTGCTTTGACCAATAAGTTATCATACTTATCTTCTCAGTATGTTTTTTTTTTGTTTATAATGCTGCTTTATTTTATTACCACATAAAACTTAACCCAATCAATAAAAGTCAATTTAATAGCCTATAAAGGGTGGATTTTCTTTCAAAATATACCATTTTATTCCAGTTTTAAATGCATGTTGATCATATATTTTTTGAGGCAATAATTATTTTACACGCTATCTTTATTATTAGTCTAATTATATTTATTTTAAAAGGTAATATAAATTTGTTGATTAATTGACAGATTTAGATAGTCTAATATAGTTGGTGAATTTTGTTGCCACTTAGCTAAGTTTGTTTTTCAAATTTACAAATACAAATTTTTATACAAATGTTATGTTTTTCTGCCTTGCAGTTGTGAAAGTTTGGAAAAGCAAAAACTTGAACAAGATGAAAAAATTAGTTCATTAAATAACCAAATCAATCAATATCAGCTGAAGTTATCCCAACAAGACTTAGTTTTGAAACGATTTCAACGAAAGCTTATATTTTTAAGCAAGGTATATTGTTTTGTGTTTTATAAATATCCAATAATATAGATTTTTTATAAGCTGAAATATTTAAATGTGTGAATACATATATTGTTAAATGATTCAAAAGACTAGAATGAAATGTTTTAACTGAGGTATAATTAATCAAACTTTTTAAAGTTTGTTTTTATTTAAAACTAAGAGAACCTGTTGAACCTTGAAAAAAGTAGAATAATTTTGAGAGTAGATATTTTTAAAGAATTTATCTGAGGATAAAGATCTTAAAGCTAAGAGAAACTCAGTTTTCTTTAAAAAAAAATTAACTTGCCCTAAACTGCAGCAATTTGCCCCCCATTTATATGAAATTCCTTTTTAAAAATTTAGTGATGAAGAAATATAATTTATAAAATTAACCAGAGCTCAAAATAACTAGTGGGAGCCTAGTGGTTAAGGCATCAGTTTTGGGAATGGAGGATCTTGGGTTTGATTCCCTATACCTCCAAAGACCAGAGTACATGTTTGTTTAATCTGTGGGTCTGAAAGTCCTATGATTGGTCCTGGTGCAGTTCACCATGAATTCTGGTCATCTGGAGACTATTTCCCTCCCGTTTAGAGAATAACAAAATTGTGGAGGTTTTGATAAATGGTGGCAGCATCTATCATTCGAGGCTTAAGTCCTGCCATTTAAGGACCTCACTTTCTCAGGAACCACTCCCTGTTACCTTAATTTCTGTACACCTTTGCAGACGGAACTTGGATATCCCAAATGGAATAAGAAACAACAACAGAGATAAAAAAATTCTGGATAAAGTGTTAAAATAATGAGGAATAATTATATTCACAAGTGCAAGTCAAGTAACTTCCCCTAAGAGTATGAGCCCTCACAGTTTTCTTTAAGGAGTTAAATTTAAAATATTTGGCTTATAAATTATTTTTCATACTCTCTCAAGCTGTATAAAAGTCAATTCTCAAATATATTTACTTATTTTTTTTTAAACAAAAAATGTCATTTTATAGAACTTTATGTTTTCTGTGAAAAACTTCCCATGATCTTACAAGCATAAATTATTTAAAAAATAAACTAAGTTTAAGTTTACTGTTGAGGTTCGCTTATTAAATTATGTCTGTTAGGTTTTACTCATTGCTCCCTATTAAAGAAATAGTCTGTCTTTTGTGTCTAGTTCTCTTTCAAAACTTCATTGAAATTAGCTTGAATTTTACTCATTTCAAATTTAAAAATGCTTTAAACTTTTTCAGGAGAAAGAAAACTGCAGAAAGTTGCTGGATTCGTATCTAAGTGAAACAACTATGGTTGGAAATGTGTTTGGAGCTGAGCAAATAAATCACTTGGAAGAGATGAATATGGAATATAAAAGAGCATTAGAAAAGGTAGTTTTTTAGTGGGGGAATGGCATAAGCTTAAAGTTTTTAATTTTTTTTTGTCTAGCAATATAAAACGATTGATGAAATGTTTGGTTCTATTTTAGTCGGAAGCAGAAGTCGATGGTTTGCTTGATAAAATAAAAAAAATTTCCGAGAACTCTAAGGGAGAGGAGTCAACAGTTGATGTTAAAAAACTGAAGTAAGTTTATTTTCTTACATTTAATGTTACTGGCTATACTTTCTTCTTTATGAAATTTAATAATGCAATATCCTTTTTCTTTGTTTGAAAATATTTGTTAATGACAGCATTAACTTTGTTTTGTGCTTGTTTCAGAGATGAAAATGCAACTCTTTTAGCAAGAGTAACTGAATTGCAGAAAATAAGTTCAGATCTCAAGGACAGATGCTCCAAGCAGGAAAATGTAACTAATTCTTTTTTGGTTTTCCTTATTGATAATTCAAATCTTATTTATTAATAGTGTTGATAGGTTCTTGTATTTAATTTACTGTATTATAGTATGTTCACCCTTCATACCTAAATTTTGGAGGTTCTAGCATCTATGCTGAAGTATAGCATTAGTAGACTTTGAGAAGAAGAAGAAGAAATCTTGCTTCACAAAATTTTAAGCTTAATGGAATTTTGTAAAAAATATTATCTTGTATGAAAATATGATGTTAATCAGAAGCTGAGAATAATGACATAAGTAATCAAATGTAAATGTAAATAATTATCTTGCAACTACTTTTCATCCAAAGTATACTTTTTCATTGTAAAAACAGGGTTTTTCAAATGAACAGAATTAAACTTCAGGAGTAAAATGTACAAATTCTGTACCTAATATTTTACTTAACACTTAGCTCTTTGCTGTATTTCTCTTTATTTTTAGACCCAGAATACGAATCAAACTTCAGGGTCTGAAAAAGTTTTTCATTTACAATTCAATCCTCTTGAAGCTGCCAACCAAAGGCACTTGGAAGAGTTCCAAAAAATACGTGACGAAAACGATAAACTGAAGAAAAGAATAAAAGTTTTGGAAGAAGAGGGATGTGGGGCAAGTGATGTTACCATGAAGGTTCAGCAAAAACTAGTATCTGAAGGAGCTGATTCTACTCTACAAGGTACACTTAGAATTCATCTAAGCATTCTTTTTTTTTTGTTTATAGTATAAGTTTTTAACCGGCTTCTCTATCATCAAGCAGTATACAGAAAATAAGAATTAATTTGAAATTGCAATTTGTTATGAATTTGATTTTGTTGGTTCTGTTTCTCCTCTTTATTTTGAAAAGATTTTAAATTCTAATGTAAGTTTAGTTTATTGATATTATTTTTAATGCTTCTTCAATCTTAACAACCTTTTAAATTCTTACATAAAAAAAATGTTTCCATTTCAATTTCTTAGGTAAATTAAAAATTAAATGGATTCAGTGGCTTATAATCTATTAAGTAGGAAGAGTTCCAAAAAGTATGTGAAGAAAATGATAAAAAGAATAAAAGGGGGCTTGTTTTGGGAGGTCCTTTAACCATTACCCAAGTGGCAAAGCATCTATGGAAGAACTGCGACCTCCTTTCACAATTAAGCCAAAGCAGTTTTTGGTCTAAAAGACTGGTTTTTGTTCAATTTTGTATCAATTCTCTCAAATTTTTGAAACTTTTTAATTTTTTGAAATGATTAGCGTTTTTTAGCACTGCACCTTTCCCTATGTTTCTATGAACCATTGTGTGACATAATGCGATAAAGAGGGGAAGGAGCACAATCTTTATGATATCATACTTTAAAATAAATCCTTATTGTTGATTTTATAATGATAAAGGAGGCATTTTTTCCACTGGTTGTTTGAATTTGATTCCATGTAATAAAGGAAATAAAAATTTCTAAGTACAATATAATTTCTGTTGAGCAATCACCTTTCTTTCTGAGAAAAATCGGTCGTTAAGAGAAGTAGTAGTTTAGAAGGGGTAACCTTAAAATCAGAATTACTTTACAACTTAATCAAAACATTTTTCAAACTATTATAGGTAAAAAAAGCTATGATTGATTCCCACACATTTTAAATACAAAATATTGAATAAATGTTTGCTCATTTTAATAGGATTCTATTAAAATGAGGAAAAATATCTGACTTTCACTTTATTTTGCCACACACTGTTCTACTGTTAGAAACTCCCTCTTCCCAACTTTACCAAAGTAACAGTAACTCAACTGGATGACTAACTTTTTCAAAACCCTGGGATGCACATGAATACACACCAAACAAAGTTTTCTGTCCAATAATGGAATTGTAAATTTCTTGAGATGTTAGTAATACATTGAGTGTAATAACTCATTCTCATGACTAATTCTTAATATTGCAGCTCTTAAAGAACAACTAGCTGCTGCTGAGAAAAAGAAGAGATTCATTTTAGATAATGCTAAAAAGAAGTCTACAGAATTTAGGGAAGCAGTATATCTTCTAACTGGTTATCGAATTGATATGATGTCGGAAACCTATAAGCTCTCACATATGTATGCTGATTCCAGAGATGATTATTTACTTTTTAAGGTAACTTTGGACTATTTAGTTTGTTGAATGTTCTTATTTTATTATTTTTTACCAATAGAAAAGAAATTATACTATAACTGGTCAGTGGTCAAAATGAGTGTTTCATATATTTAATTAGTGCAATATTGCAAAAATTATTTAATAAGTTATTTTAGGTTCAGTACTTTATAAACTTTTTTATATTGTTATTTTCAAGATATTTCAAGTCTAAGCTTTTTAATTTTTAACTTTGTTTTTTAATGAATCCCTGGAACCTCGGAAAAATACTTCCTTATTCCCAAATCATAGCATTACCAAATTACAATACCTAATCAGTTTTATTTCAAATTAGAATGGAAAAGTGAATGCTAATTGGTGCTGTAGAAGCTCTTATAAAACCATCTGTCTTACCTTTTGAAAGAGTTAACTTTGGTGAAAGTCTTTAGCAGTAGCCAAGTTGGCACTATTTTAGCGCCGATCTGTTGTTTAAAAAGTAGAATCTCAAATCTTCAATTGCTAATAAAATGGTGCCAATTTGGCAAAAACTAGGGACTTTTGCCAAAGTGAACTCTATCAAAAGGTGAGAACTGGTTTTTATAATCTATGTAGTTTTTATCTAAAAGTCTTTGTTATAATTGGTGTTTTAATTTCAGGTGAATTCAGAAGGTATTCAGCTTGTTGAAACTGAATACTCAAAGCAAGTTAATAACAGAATGGAAATGTATTTACATCAATATGATAGTTTTCCTGCATTTTTAGCCAGTTTAACCATGGATCTTTTTAATCAACAGACTTTTATGGTTCAACAATAAATGTATCAGGTGCTATATTACAACCGGATGCCACTCTTCTTGGCCATGTTTTTGGCACTATTCTTGGCGCCATAATTCACTAAAAAATATATCTGCCGGGTTGCTGGGAAATAAATTATGGCCCTAGTTGGCGATGCCCTAAAAACAAGTGGCACCTGGTTGTAGTATTAAACCCCCATATCATAATGTAAAATATTTCGTATTCCTCATGTACATTGCTTGTATAAAATATAATGGTAATAAATATTTTTAGTACTATTTAAAATTTTTGGTTTTCTCTCTCTCCTTTTCTTTATATTCTGTGTTTATATTTACTTCTGGTATATTTTTTTAGTTTAATGCCAGATCATAACACACACTATGACCTAATCATTGTGGTTCAACCCGCAGGCCACCTCTCAAATATTTTTATGAGCCACAGGCAAAAAATGCAATACTTATTCCAACTATATAGAATATAACTCACTTGTCAATTTTATTTCAGAAGTGCTAAAATAATTTTTACAGGTTGTATTTTCTAAAATATTTTCAGGAGAGAACCCCTGAACACCTTTTGAAGAGTTTTTGGCTTTAAATTCAAAAAGGGACACTAAAGCAGCCTCAGAATGAACTCTGCTATACAAAAACTATTAAGACTGAGATTTACCAGAATTCAGTTTTCAAGTTTGGGACAATAGTTTATATATTTTAATTTATAACCACTACTTGAAGCTTTATTGTGTATGTAGCTAAAAAGAGTTCTTTAAAAGGAGGTATACATAAAAAAGAAATGTGCTCAAATCAGTAGATGTTAGCTAATTAAAAATTATTGATACATTGTGCTAATTAACATTTCTACAAGTGTAATTCCTGTAGAAATGTTTACTACAGGGCATTAGTTGTCTATTTACTTAACAAAATTTTGAAAATTAAAACCTTTGATAACCTTTTGATACAAGAATCCCCAACCTCGTACTGGATATGAGCTAATTTAGCTTTTATCTCTTTTTTACCTCTAAATTATCAACACCTGAAGCACTTCTTACTACAGTGGGACTTCTTTATTATGACCCCCTCATTACAACGATCATCAGTTAATGTAACAATTGTTTTATCATAGAAATAATATTTTTAATTCGTTGCAGCGATCCCAAACACTTGAGTTTTTCCTCATAGCAACCCCAAATTTCAAGCAAGTATGCTTGTTTTTTTCTTAAATATAAACACCAATAGAATTGACAAAAATAATCTTGTGTAAATGACTTAAGCAGGAACAATTCAACATGATTTATTACATAATAAATAAAAATTTAAAAGCATACAATTGTTTTGGGGATACAATTGTCTTTCTTTAGCAGTGACTAAGGGGATCCAAAGAAGATCCCTGAAACAATTGTATGCTTTTAAAATTTTATTTATTGTGTAATAAATCATGTTGAATTGATCCTGATTAACCAATATATATATATATATAGGGTTTTTTAATCCTATATAAGCAGCAGATATTTTAACCCACATTTGGTTTTCATTCATAAATAAATAAAAACTTTATTACTAAAAATATACATATGACTTTTCCATGCTATAAAAACCAGTTGTTTTTATGCAATGAAAAAACCAGTTGTTTTTATGCAATGAAAAAACCTGATGGTTTTTACAGGGTGCATATGCATAGGAAAGTCCCTTAAACCTGAAAATACTCTTGAATGGAGAAAGCTAAAGGTATGCAAGTGAGGTAATGGTATAGTAAAGTGAATTCGCCCGAAATAATGCAAACGACAGCATTGCCCCCAGTGGCAAAATGAAAAGTTAAAAAATTAATTAAAAAACTAAAGGGGATAGATAGAATAGACTTCTAAACTTAGCAGACTTAGAAACAGTAGACTTAAAAAAACTAAAGGAGATAGATCAAAAACTTTGATGAGAAAAATGTTGCCAATATAATAAAAAACTACACAGAAAAAATTCATGAAAATATCTTCAATATTCAGAAATATAACTAGAAATAAATGAATTGGACGGGGTTGCAGGGTTGCTGTTAGACAAAAATGACGCCTAAACGCAAAAATTAAGAAAAATAGCTGAAAATCCAGTTTTTTTGTTACACATAAATGGGATGTGGTGGAACTTTTTTACTTGCAGATATTTGAATAACTATATGAATTAGTAACAAAAATAGTAATTTGGTTGCTGTTAGGAAACCCCTCTGCACTGGTATAATTGGAGGAAACTTAATTTGTAGTGTGCAAATTACATTCAAAAATTGTTTGGGTTAGGAAAATTGATGTCTGATTTTTGAGTAAAGAAATGTATAAATTGATATTCAATGACTTTGCTCAGTTGATTCAGTGACTTACGTTCTTAGTAACTAAATTATAAACTTATACAGTTTTTCTTACAATAGGTTAAATACAAATTCATACCCTATTCCGTTTTCCTTAATTATAGGGGAGAGTGTGGAGCACCTTGGGGCAAGGCCCACCTTGGGACACTCCAATTTTATAGCTATGAAATCGTACTTATAGGTACTAATAAATGACCCTAAAATCTACTCTTCAACGTGTTTTGGAATCTTTGGTGCGTATGGATAATTATTTACACCAGTTTCCTTGTTTTGCGTAGTGCAAAGTGCAAAGTAACAATCTCTTGCAGTTTCAAAAGCATTTTTTTATTAAAAGAAGTGTGTTTATGGTATTATAATTATATTGTGATTAAAATACATATATACATTAATATATTAGAAAAGAAAAAGAAATTAGAAGAGCCTAAAAGAGTAATTATGTGTAGGTAATAATATCCTAAGAGTCTAGACACTCAGGTGTGGGGCACCTTGGGACATTTCCAAAGATACCCCAATCCTCTCACTAAAAAAAATCATTTTTTTTAAATTAATTAATTTAAGAATTTGGGATTTGGGCATTCTAATTTAGAAATTGGTGGAAAAAGTATTTGGAAAGAAGCGCAAAAAAAAAAAACAAAAAACAAAAAAAACAACCGGTGATTTATGTCATGACAAAAATAAGGGAAATCAGTGAAAAACTTTGAATGAAAATATGTTTCATGTCTAATTTAAGATTATTAAACATTTCTTTTTCATTAATTAATGTTATTTTTATACTTTTCAAAATAATATTTATAATTTTTAGGCTGATATTGACAGTGCCCCATGGTGAGCCACTAGTGGGGCGCCTTGGGATATTAAAAGAGATTTTTTATATCGTTATTATGAATTCCCTAAAAAGGGATAATTAGTTGGAAATTTTTTTTATTAGATGTGCAAAGGAGTATATTTAATATATTAGCTGTGCTTGAATAAATAAAATGGTTTAGTAAAAAGTGTCCCACAAGGTACCCCACTCTCCCCTATGAAAAATATTTAGCCAACTGCAGCTGAGAAACCAAGGATTTAATTTTACTCTCTTTTTTTGAACGAAAATTCATCAAAAGATGATTTAAAACTAATTTAATTTTAGACTGGTCTATGCGGATCGTATAAATATATGAAATACAATTGTGTAAATTATTAATAAGTTAGAACCAATAAATATTGAAACTTTTAAGAGAGTGTTATTCAGGGAGATGACCTGTGACAAATTTTTGGGAAAATGGTTCACGTTTCTTCTGCTAATTGCTTTTAAGAATGTCTGGTCTATGCGGATCGTATATATAAATATGAGAAATACAATTTACATTGGTTCAATTTCGTTATCTGTCCCGTTAAATATAACCAACCTGTTTTGTTCGCAAAATATACAAATATCGATAAATTTTTATGATAGTTTTTGATATATCTGCATGAAATTTCTTATCTTTGGTGATCGAAACAGCTTGGTGTTACATAACGAGAGAGATAATTTAACTGAACCTTTATATTTTAAGAGCTTTCGATTATTAAGATTAAAGTTTATAAACCAAAGGCCATATCTTTAAGAAATCTTGAAAATAATTGTTTTCATTTAAAAATCTAATGTTAATTAACAAAAAAAATTTCTAAAATGTTTTATGAAATAAAATAAGGTAGTTTTATATGAAACATCATTAATATATGTATTCTGTATTAATAACGAAAACTTGCAAGCGAATTATTAAAGATTATCTTTAAAAGTACTTTAGAATTAGCCGGGATGAAATCTCTCTAATCAAACTTTATTGGAAATGTTTTACACATTACGCATAACAACATTAAAAAAGTAAAAGCAACATTGCTAGTTGAGATATTTTGATTGTTTTTTAAATTTCATATTTAAATTTTTTTCTTGATTAATCAGAGTTTGTGCCCGGCTAATCCTAAAGTACCCAGTAATAATTATTCCTACCTAACAGATTTCTCGCCATAAGTGAAATTTAAATTCCATAATTAATCGATAATCTTTTTTCTCTTTCTCGGTGGCCTATTTGTATATGATGTATACATTTTATATGCATGTATTAGTTTTTGAATGTGGTTTGAAACATTAAAAACGATAGCAAAACATTATTATATTAAAGCCTGTTACGCATAAAATGGTTTTCGAAACTCTTAAAGACATAAAACTTGAAAACATTGGAAAACGCTGAAAAAACGCTGTATTGGGGAAAACGCTGAAAAAAAGCTTCGTATATATGTTAGAAATTTACTGAAGAAAACATCTATATCTTTTTGAGTGTACTGAAGCCAAAGCTTTCAATGACGAATTTCGGATGCTGAAGACAATTTCCGCATCCTGATCTGCCCGTCGATCCATACTCTGATAGAAGAAAGAGAAAAAAAAATGGCCAAATCTGATTCGGTCAGGGTTTATGAACTTTGACCACCGATAAGGACTGTCCACACCAAAGAGGTTATGCGTTATCTTCCGAATACTGATTCTCCCTCCTTAAAGAATAATCCTTTCACAGTCACTTTGAAACAATATAAATGCAATTTTAATTTTTGAATGGTTTAGAAATAGGAATGTATAAAGCCACTGTATTGATCGTGTTGTGTGTTTATGCTAGTACAGCATATGGTGAGTAATTTGTATTTATTTCATTTGTTGAGTAGTTGAACATAAACGGAAACATATGCGGACTATGGGGAGTCGCTTTGTCTTTTTCTTCCATAGTCTTTTATAAATGATGATCACAGATGATGATCTTATCAAAAGATATTAAATAGGTGTTATTTATTTGAATTTGTAGAGATGTGTTTATTTTTCTTCTTTTGTTCTTAACAATGAGGTTAGGTTCAAAATTTCAAATATACTATAAGAGTATAGAGGAGAGTGGAGGCTATGTTACAATTTTCAAACTTTTAATTTTATTTGAAAATATCACCTACAAACTTGGCATTGGCTTTATAAAACATATCTAAAAGAGAGGATTTGTAATTATTTTTAAATATTATATGCTATTTATTAGTTTTATCATGAACAATATCAGGCAATACAAATTTATAAATGCCATTGAAATAAGAAAAATCAAATTAAATCTTCACACTGCAGAAAAACTTTATTCATGTACACTTTCAAGCAATTAAAAATAGCTGACTTCTTTATAATAAAGATTGCAGTTTTGGTGTTTCTATTTAGATGTAACATGATGTTTTATTAAAGAAATTTTCGAATAATTATTTTCTTTGTCCCATTAGCCCAAACTCTCCTCTAGTCAAAAATTTGTGAATGTAATTTTAAGCATTGAGAAGTGGATTTTGATGTTATTTGCATATTAAAAGTGCAAATAACGATGTGTACATCTTCACATACGTTTGTCAAAACACTTTTGGATAAAATGATACTTTACTAATAATACTTTTCTTGGCAATATTTAATAAAATACCAATTTGGTTATTAATATGTATAGTATTTAAAATGTTAAGTAGTTGATAAAGTTATTTTATTTAAAAAAATCAAATACCATTTAGGATTTCTGAGTATTTGTAGGTAACTATTGTTTTTTTATCTTATGAAAACTAGGATGAGCGATTCCATAGGTACTAATATAACTCATATAAGTAGTAAATAATTTTATTAGCTCATTTTCATTCAATCTTTTAAAATTCACAACTTTTATTTTTTTTTGTAATATACTTCGGGGAAATTGATCAAAATGTTCTGAATGAGATATTGAAATAAACTTTTTTTTTTAACTTTCACAATTTTAAGAACATTTTTAAAAAAAATTTCGATGTACGATTGCAGGAAACTTAAAAATTATTTATTAATAAAAAGTGATTGGAAATTTTATATAATCTTGAAGACAAAAGTACAGAAGAAAAAGCATTCTCTATCATAGGAAAATGTCTTAACGTGTTATTTATTATCTCTTATTTATAAACTGCTCAAAACTGTTTATTCTATGGCGTTGCAAATTCAACTATTTAAATGTACCCAGTAAAAACACGCCATACAAATTCTTAAGACATGGTAGAAATTGAAGAGTTGTCTATTATCCAGAAGGTTTTAGAGATAGTTCAATGGGAGAAAAATTGTATTACTTTTCTTAAGTAGTGAAAGTTATGTTAAAATATTTTTTCTTATATTTAGTATTTAAAGTTTTAAAAAATAGGAAGAAATGTTTCTGTATCCAGAAATAATTTACCTGATTTCTTGCACTCTTTCCTGATTTAATAATTACTGAAATAATTTACCTGATTTCACGGTTGAAAGTGATAGTTATCAAATCAATCAATTATTAACAATTTAGTTTATCTGCACAAAAATTACGATTAGGGAAATAAAGGATTAGGACCATAATGCAGATATTATTAACAAAACTTTGTGTACATAGGCTAAACATTAATAATTATAGATATGTTAATGAAAGTTAATATTTTTAATCCTTCAGAAGCTAAAGTAATGAGTTGTTTTTAAATTATTTTTTTAAATACTGGACCTACTGCTTTTTTCGTCTTTGTATTGTATTTTAATGTCATTTTATGTTTTTCCTTCAACCTTCAATAGTAGAATGTTTCAGTACCGAGTAATATCAATATCCTTTTATTAACAAACTGAAAGATAAATGATGTCTTCACTTGATGTTAAAATGTAATAGTTTAAGAAACCCTTTAATATTCCCACCAGATTCACAATAATGTAAATAATAATTATTTGTTTTGGTGTTTATCGATCTTATTTGATCTTTTTAATAAATTAGAAAAGTATGATTTTTATTTTTATTTATTTTTAATTTTTCTTTACCTGACCCATGCTCTTGTAAAACTACTTCTATACACATAGAATAGAGCATTCGCACATGACGTCACTTGGAGGACAAAATCAACGCTGCTAAGGCTATTGTTAGGGGCGGGACATAGAAGTATCCAATAGCAGCATTCGCACATGATGTCACTGGAGGAATAAAACAAAAGTTTGCAGGGTTAAGCCAAACGTTTTGAGTACATTTTAAATTTACTTTTAACGAAATTTTATTCTCCAAATTTGTTATAAAAACATCTTCTAATAAATATATAGTATTATCTTTTAATGAAATACATACATACGATTAATTTTGTGGGTTGTTTATCTTAAATAAGTTTTCTGTGATGTGAAAGTTAAGAAAGTGAGAATTCTCATTTACTCAGAAACTTACGTATTGCGCTAGGTAGTTCATTAGTCAGAAACCCTTACAGATATGAATTTATTTTCTCCCAATTATGTAAAAATAAATGCTTATTAATGTTAATTATGATTCTTACGATAGAAAGGTAAAACATTTATACCTATTATCGAAAATTTCCAAAAAGTTCGAAGCCTTCGAAACCCGTGACAATATGAATTTTCAAGGTTATTACGTATAGTTAAAAACTATTTTCTCTTCAGGCAACTACTGCAATGAAATTTCGGGGACATGGCAAAATCAGCTAGGGTCCAACATGACCATTCTCCGTTTAACAGGAAATGAGCTGACCGGAATATACAGCACAGCAGTAGAGAGCAAACGAGGAGCATCCTTAGTCACATCAAATATTACGGGTATGATTGGTTATAAAGTGAAATATCTTACACTTTACTTTAATAAAAATCATTCAAAATTAGTGCTTCTATACTATTTTATTTACATAACACGTTTTGAACTCTCAATGATTTTAAACAGGTACTGTGACACACCTTGAACACGGAGCTTTGTTCGCGTTCACAGTTCTTTTCAATCACGGAAAGTCATTGACTACTTGGGTAGGTAAGTATTGTCATTGGTTTTGAAAATAATATTGCAATAAAAAGTTTTGGTACTTCCGAATTATCTCATCGTCCGTGCCGCTGAAAACGAAAATTAGGTAGTAATAGTTATAAAATGCATTATGTCCATTAACTGTGCCACTGAAACTGATAATCAACGGGATAATACGTAAGAACCAAAATGTTTTACGGTCACATTATGAAAATGACCTCTTAAGAAAAAAAAAGCTTTATACCAATCTAATGTTAAATTACAGCAAAATAATACCACGAATTTTTTTCCCCCGATAATAAGCATATTTTACATTGCTCCTGGCAATTTTTGTCCGTCCCATCAGGCTTGAGTCTTGAACTCTACTTTCCTATGTCAGAGGTCTCCAAAGTTTTTAGCTCAAGGTCCACATTTATTACTTCATAATATCCGTTGGGTGCTAGACTGAAACTAGCTTTTGCAATTTGATGGAAAAACACAATAAAATGAGATGAGAAAGCTCAGTAATAAAATGAAGAAACTCTTGTTTGAAACCTTCGATGTTTCATGATTTCTTTAAAAAATAGGTACAATTCCGTTAGAGTCACCGCTAAATATCGCCAATATCCAAATCGCTAAATATATCCAAATATCAACAAATTTTTCCGATTTTTATTAATAAACTGAATAGTTATTGATAATTAAACATTTTAATTCCGAAGTTTGAAATTATTTATGTATATTTCTACTTTTTGTTGTCTAAAAGAACCGGGCAATATTTAGCGGGGACTCTAACGGAATTGAACCAAAAAATTATTTTAATCATAACCCTCTAATTAAGAAAAACATTCCAAATGTTATATTTTTTTTGTATTGGTTGTACCAATTAGCCTGTATAGTAGGGTGGTCGCTAAAAATCAAAGTGCGAATTTTTTTCACGGCACCCCCTCAAAAGGTGCCATTTGATGTCAAACTAATATTCTGAAAGTTTCAGACCAAAAAAATAATATTTCGACCCCGCGCCCAGCCGTCAAAGTTTCGAAAAAACGCAATTTTTCACTAAAAACTGCGCGTTTTTCACCATAAAATTCGAACCGAATATAGTAGAAAAGAAAATAAGGATTCATTCTTTAGATAATTTATTAAGCTTTAACTTTTCCAAGTGAAAGTTTTTTGTGTGACCCTTAGATCAAGAGATACAAGGGGGATTCCTTACCCCACCCCCAATATCAATCTTTTAGGGAGAGACGGGATTTTTTCTTTTATTCATTAAATATTGTTTACTGGTTTAATAACATGAAAACAATAATTTTTTAACCATATAAGTGTGAAATTTTAGGGTGTAAAGCGAGAAGAATTTTTTTAATTTACTTTTTTATTCCAGATAACAGTTAATGAAAAATACACTAAAAATTATAAAATATATTATCAAAAGCACACATAGCATACAAAATTAGGATTATTATTCACATAAGAACAACACATTTAAATTTAACATTTAAAATTTACAAAATATAATGCAAAATTAAAGAGGCAAGGGTCTAGAAAGAGTAGGATTTTTTTCACGTCCGGGTTTAATTTTCTACACTAAGAAACAACTTGTAAAAGGTATTGCTGTTCTTCGTCTTTAATAATTGATGTATTAAATTTTTGCACTAGTTTTATACCTCTTTCAGCAGCATCATTAACAACTTTTAAGTTTTTCTCAATATCAAATCCTCTTGAAAACTCCAAGTTAGTGCACCACTCATGTGGATCAGACTTTAAAAACTGTGCTGAAATACCTTTTAAAAAAGTTTAATGTAAATGGAGTATTAAAGCTATCTAGTTCTTTGCTTAAAAGAGAATGGCATTCATTTAAATGCACTTTTAACTTCATTGTTCTATTTTCTTCATTATAGTCTTGGTCCACATCATTTTTGTAAGACAATACTTTTAAAGCCATGTTAACTTTTATATCTTTATTTAGGCTTTTATCAAAAAACCAAATGCAATTATTTCAGGGTTTAAATACCATAAGTGGTTTATAAATTTAGTAAGTACAACTTCTATGAAGTGCATAACCGGGCAGATGCAAAACTCAATATATCATCCTAGAGAAGACTATAGAGAACTGTTACTTCTGTGTTTGATGTTTATTGGGTTTTCAAAACCACATCAGATATCATTTAGAGCTCCTCATCACGCTAGATGGATGGCTAAAGCAATCTATTGCTTAAAAATGTTCAGCTTTAGAAACTAGTTTCCTTTAACCTTCAAGTGAGGGAAGCAATTAGAAGATTAGAACTATTTGTGTTTTCATTTTAAATATTTATGTAAAAGTGTGGTTTAACGCTCCTGATCCCATATTAGCTCTGAATCAAGATTTAAAATCCATTAAATCATTAATTATAAAAAACGGAAACTGAAGTATCAGAAGTTGCACTTACTAAATTTATAAACCACCTATGGTATTTAAACCCTGAAATAATTGCATTTGGTTTTTTTGATAAAGCCTAAATAAAGATAAAAATTAACATGGCTTTAAAAGTATTGTCTTACAAAAAAAAATGATGTTGACCAAGACTATAATGAAGAAAATAGAACAGTGAAGTTGAAAAGTGCATTTAAATGACTGCCATTCTCTTTTAAGTAAAGAACTAGATAGCTTAAATACTCCATTTACATTAAACTTTTTTAAAAGGTATTTCAGCACAGTTTTTAAAGTCTGATCCAGATGAGTGGTGCACTTACTTGGAGTTTTCAAGAGGATTTGATATTGAGAAAAATTAAAAAGTTAATGATGCTGCTGAAAGAGGTATAAAACTAGTGCAAGAATTTAATACATCAATTATTAAAGACGAAGAACAGCAATACCTTTTACAAGTTGTTTCTTAGTGTAGAAAATTATACCCGGACGTAAAAAAAACCCTACTCTTTCTAGACCCTTGCCTCTTTAATTTTGCATTATATTTTGTAAATTTTAAATGTTAAATTTAAATGTGTTGCTCTTATGTGAATAATAATCCTAATTTTGTATGCTATGTGTGCTTTTGTTAATATATTTTATAATTTTTAGTGTATTTTTCATTAACTGTTATTTGGAATAAAAAGTAAATTCAAAAAATTATTCTCACTTTACACCCTAAAATTTCACACTTATATGGTTAAAAAATGATTGTTTTCATGTTATATTAACCAGTAAACAATATTTAATGAATAAAAGAAAAAATCCCGTCTCTCCTTAAAAGATTGATATTGGGGGTGGGGTAAGGAATCCCCCTTGTATCTCTTGATCTAAGGGTCACACAAAAAAGTTTCAATTAGAAAAGTTAAAGCTTGATAAGTTATCTAAAGAATGAATCCTTATTTTCTTTTCTACTATATTCGGTTCGAATTTAATGGTGAAAAACGCGCAGTTTTTAGTGAAAAATCGCATTTTTTCGAAACTTTGACGGCTGGGCGCGGGGTCGAAATATTATTTTTTTGGTCTGAAACTTTCAGAATATTAGTTTGACATCAAATGGCACCTTTTGAGGGGGTGCCGCGAAAAATTGAACGAAAAAAAATTTTCCCCATGTTATTAGCGACCACCCTACTGTATAGCATCCAGTCAGCCATGGTTAAACTTAATAATATTTATACATTAGAGAATGACTGCAAATCTCGTAAAAAAATGCGGATCGTATACTAGAAAAGTCCAATCAGTTATCGGAGACCACATTTTAGGGGCTTCGGGAGGGACCATACTTTATGGAGACCTTGTCCTAATTGGGTGGTGGTCTACACCTCTTAGAAACTTGTTACAGTATTTTTGAGACACCTCGTATAATCGACTGTGTGTTCATAGGTCAATGCATGATGTGTGATGGAGAGGAAGTCCTGCATACCACCTGGATTTTGCGATCCTATCAGATGAAGCCCGTTGACAGGTGGATGTCCAGCACCATCAATCAAGATACCTTCAAACGCTTGAGGGTCGAGAGCCGTAACAGCATTCCAAGATATCTAAAAATGATGGTAACTCTGTTGGATGTTTTCTTCATTTAAGAACTATTTTTATCAGTGGTAAATTATGATACCATAAATGATACAGCTTGTTTATTGATTTATGATTAGACTTTAATATCATTCTACTAAGGCATCTAATAATGATAGGAATCGTTTTACTATCTTAGGAATGTGTTTACTTGGAATAAAATTGTGTTCATCCATGATTCATATACCTTCCTTTTAATTGGTTCTGAATGTGAAGTTTATCTATTATTTGTAATAATGTATAAATTCATAGAAAATTTCTTGACCATATTTTATTTGATCAATTTTATACTTTGTTTTTTAGGGACCACCTGAGAAAGTAGAAAGATCTTCCTCCTGTGAAAAGAACTTGAATGGTATTTTTTCAAAAATATATCAAAATTTTTACCGATTGTGTATTTTCCTGTTTTTCTACTAGTTAAAAAATAAGTCTATTCATAAAAAAATCACATCCTCTTTTGCTTTTCTCTAATAAGTGTATTGATGCAGTAAAAAGCATCCACAAATAAATTTAATACATTTAGCTTCTCTGTTACGCAAGTCAATCAAAGTGAAATGGAATAAACATATATCAGAAGTTACGTTACGTTATTAACTATTCTATTCTAATGTAATAAAAGTCAAATCTTGTCTGTGTGTGGGTCTGTGGGTGGGTGTGTTTGTTTTTTATACAAATCTACAGTTTACTTCCGATCTGCACAAAACTTGGTATACATGCGTAAAAACATCCCATTTGAAATTTAGGCAATGTTTCGAAGTTCTAGAACTACCCCTTGACCCTGTTTTGACCGTTTTTCAATTTCATTTTGCCGAAATACCTTTATATCTGCTCAAAAAGATATCTGTTTACCAAATCGTTACAAAAATAACATAATGCAAAATGACAAGTTTTTAAAAGAAAAACTAAATATAAGTC
Organism: Tetragnatha montana; assembly: GCA_963680715.1. Lineage (NCBI taxonomy): Eukaryota > Metazoa > Arthropoda > Arachnida > Araneae > Tetragnathidae > Tetragnatha > Tetragnatha montana. Next base: position 24,398,492 of record OY796683.1, read on the forward strand.
TCTTTAAAAATCCTATTAATAATCTAAAAATATATTTACAAAATTAAAATATATTGTAGTTTTTAAGAAAGTTGATCAACAAACCAAAAACTATTAATATTCAAAACCCTTTCAAGTGGAAATATTAGCTTTTTTCTTAACTAGCAGGAATATGTTTTACAAAGATATAATAAAATCCTTAAGATATGATTAATTTAAGACTCTAATTGAGTATTTTGAGTGATTGTTGGAAGAATATTTTCCTACTATTTTGTTGTTTTTTTATGGGAATCATGTGGTAAATACAGAAATCATCCAGAATTTAAAATGCTTGATTTCACTCATCAAAATAAGGTAGGAAATGTATTAAAAATTATAAAGGAAAAATCTATATCTCCACCCGTGCAAGGCCTGGCATATTAGCTAGTAGTAGTACTAATAACATTTGAATACAAGAAAACATTGAAACTTCTTGATTTCTTATTCCAACGCATCAATGCATCATCTGATGAAAAAATACTCCGAATCTAAAAACAACATAGGAAAAAATCCTTAATTTTACTGTACTAGTTTTGTTAAATTTAACTCTAAGAAAATATTTTAATGAAATACTAATAATAATATAATTGCTATTTCATGATACAAACCTTAAAATTAGGTTCTCTATTAAATTCTTAGGAATTTTGAAATTTTCAAAATCATTCAATAGGTAATATTAGACATTAGAGTACAAAGAATAAATTATAAGAAAAAGACTTATTACATCAACACTATTAAGCACAGATACTTTTTTTTAATAGATCATAGATTTCTCTGATTGTGATTTAGTTACATTTAACATTAGTAATTATTAATCTATGAAGTCGAGATCTAAATGTATTGATCTTTTTAGTTGAAGATAATGGATTCTGGGCTTCTGAATCTGATGCTATGCAATTTTCTAATTGTTATGAATCTGGAAAATTATCTGGTAAGTTTTTGCACTATATTCCTTCTGAAGTATGTATAATTCCGTTAATTCAACTTATCATTTAGATTTTAGGGTTTTATTTTCAGTTAGGGTTTTTGCCTAAAATGCTAATGAAAGCTATTTTTAATTTAAAATTAAATTAGAATTAAGAAAAATATAAGGGTATCCAAAAGTATGATAAATGAATGAAACTCAGACTCTATTAAAACACTCAAATTGAACAAAACCTAATAATTCTTAAAAATATTATGCCGCTCTCCTTTTATTACTTACGTTTTATTCAAATTTGAAATTACGACTTACGTTAGTTGCAAAATTCTAAAACAAATTATTGATAGATTCAATTAAACTGATTAAAATTTCAAAGAGATAGCGTCAAATGTAACGTAATTATTGCTGTTGTGAGAATTGAAAAACTTGAAAATTTAGTACGCACAACCTGTCTGTAAACGAATCAGAAATTTTGTTTTAGGAAGATACCAGGGCCAATCACTGCATGGAAGAACTGCTGGAAAAGGATCATTCACAGCTCTAGGATTGGTATCTTCCTCCCCTCAGGAAGTAAAAGGATGGACAGGTAATATCATTATAGCGAACAATTGTACAAGTATAAACGAACTATTTTTTATTTTTGTTTCAATATTTTTCTTACACTAAAATTTATAAAAAGACGTTGTGTTTGATGCTCTGAATATATTTTATTTCCGTGCTTAAACTTTTTTAACTGTTCTCTATGTCTTTTTTACAGGTCACATTTATGAAAATTCGAGAGAAAATGGAAGGAAGGTGGTATCTTCTTGGCTGACCCACTCCTTCTCTGACAGTTGTCAAAATCCAAGAGCCTCAGTACAATATGGAGTGGACAGATACGCATATGATGTCAGCTATAGATGTAAGTATGAAATATCTAACTGTTAATAGTAGTTATCGCCCTTCTTTTTACCACATTTCCCCATTTTTTCCAAATTTTGTCCAAGCCCGGTAACTCCATTTTCACATTGTTATGAAGGTTTTTTTTTTCTAATTCAGTTTTTTCTCTTTTGGATTTATATACAGCAAACAGAGCAAAGGTAAACATTTTCAAATAATCTAAAATTTCGAAATAACAAAAATAATGTTTTTAAATAGGGAGTCAACGAAAGTATTCCTACTTGAACTATTGTAAACTTAACAGTTTAAAATATATGATATTCAAGGAGTAGCAAGATTTAATTAGATTGATGATAACAAAAATATCTTTATATGATGAAAGGACAACTTTTATTTTTCTAGGAAAATTATAGGTATCATGACCTATGTGGCAAAAATATTGCATATAAAGTTTCTTTTTGGTATTATTAGTTTCATTGGCAAATATATTAACTGCAAAAGGACACTAGTCTGTGTAAATAAAATCGGCGGTTTCACGTCATTCTTTACCATGGCAATGCAGAAGAAATACATTGAGAAAAAACTCAAGGTCAATCGCCGATTCTATTTACACAGAGTATAGTATAATTGCACATTTATTAATAAATTCTTACTTATTTATTTCAGATACTGAAGTGAAAGATAAAGATACTAATAAATCCAAGGCAAGAAAAGTGTTAGACTTTATTTGGTCTTATTTCTTATGATAATCCTTTTATACATTTAAAGCTTTAATTTTATAAACTGTACCTAACAAATTAATATATTTTTTACCTGATGCATGTTTCCGTAGTTTATATAAATCATTCGAAAAGGAAACATTTTAATGATTGTGATGTTTATCTGGAAACCCTAATAAAGAATGGAGGGTTGTGAATAAATTATGTAAAAAAAAAAAAAACTAAAATGCGTCATGAATTAATTTATTTACTGCGATCGTGGCTAATAACTATCTTTACAAGTTGTTCTTTGCATATTTTTTTAATTTAAAACTAATATCTAATTTAATGTGCTTTCTTTTAGAAATAAGACATATTTTAAAGAAATTTCACCTGAAGACTCAAATTAATTTTTGGAAATAAATGTTTTAAAAACGTACCATTAAAGTATAAAAAGTTCCTTTTAAAGTTTCCGATGAAGGAACTTGGAAAAGAAGACTAACTCTCTACCTTAAACATATTTTACACAAAAGTAAAGTATTCCACAAGTCAGTGATGTCGTTTTAAAGATTTCTGATTTAAAGGAATAATTATTTTTTTTCTTACAATTGATACCATGTGTTCATGTAGGTATTTCACATCATTAGTTCATTTAAAAGTTAAATCATCGCTCTATGAAACAGAGTTTCTGAGTTGGTGGCATTAGTCCAGCGCTGAATTTATACTCCATATTAGGTGGTTGATCATCTGGAGTGCGAATGTTGAATTTCTGCATGACGCTAACGAAATACAGGAACACAGTCATCATAGCAACTCCTTCACCTGGACAATTTCTTTTTCCTAAAAGAAGAAAAAGAGATCATAGAGATTAAAAGAGTTCAGTATTTACGCGGAGATTTGATTGAAGGAAATACTTTCTCGGAGGTTTCCTGAATTTGAAGTAAATTCCTATTTTCACGCTTTTAGGGAGAGAGAGAAGGAGAGAAATTGAGAAAGAAAGAGGAGATTGAAGGAAATTAAAAATAGAATACTAATAAAATAGAGAGGAGAAAGAGTAAGGAAAATGTAAGAGATGCGAAATGGTAAATAATACAATGAGAGAACGAAGAAAAGAATAAGATTAGGAGGAAGAATAAGAGATAGAAAGAGAATAACTGAATGAAAATAATGTGCGTGAGAAAGGGAGAAAAAGTAGGAGCGGGATTTGGAGAAAAAAGAAGAAATTAGGGTGTGTAGAGATTAAGAGAAATTCATTTTGGTACATTTTAATTTAACACAAGAAACAATTTAATGATCATACAAACTTACCAAATGAAAAAGGTCCATATCCTTCCGGCTTTATCACCCTCGCTCCATATTCATCTAGAAATCTTTCTGGTTTGTATTCCATCGGATCTTCGAAATACCTAGGGTCATGCAACATTGCCCAACTATTGCACACGACATGGGAACCTCGTGGTATTGTGTAACTTTTGAACTCAAAATCTTCAAGAACGCTGAAAAGAAAAATCATTCAAGTTCACAAACCTTCGAAACTTTCAAGCCTTCATAAATTTCCTAAATTTATTGCTTTAGTAAATGAATTGTTTATTGCAATTTGATATCCCCAATAGATGTAAACTCAGATAACGGGGTTCAGCAATGCCGAATCAGCATACTTGTAACCACAGCAGTTAGTTGAGATAGGCCAATTCGAAAATCATACAATTCAGGCGCTCGAAGCAACAACAATTTTACATTGGAATTAGCTTGTTGTTGCTGCAATTAAAATATTAATCGGTTGTTCTTAATACTGTATCTGACCGCAGTGGTGTAATGATCAATATGTCTGGCTACGAAAACTATCGACTAAGGTTACATGTATTGCGGCTTCTTCTTGGAATAGACAAGGGTAAACTCAGCCCTTCATCCCTCCGAATAAATAAATGAGTACCTAGTTCGCTTGGTGAATCAATTAGCTCAGACTTTTATAAGTAACAGGCACCCTAGGCCCGAAGGCTAATGAAATGGAGATAGGCACCGCCTGATCACGGCTTACCAGATACTATACAGGCTAGCCGAGATACGGAAATCATTAAAAATCCAGATGGCAATACTTGACAAACTGGCAAAGCAAATCCACAGAGTTGAAGGCGGGACTTAATGATTCAACTCAGCCATTAATGGCCAACAATTAGCAGTTTAAGTTATGAAAACACGCCTTTATTTTTCCTTATTTGTCAGTGTGTTATCCTATTGGTTGGGTGATATAGGTAGGACTTGTGGCGATCCAAGGGGGAAAAGTTGTCAAATGAATACCTCTGGAAAAACGTTGCATGTAGCGAAAGTTCAATTTTCGGGAGAGTGAATTATGTTCAAAATGTAATTAAAACGGCACCTGGCAAACTAAAGAGCAACATACAACGTTTTTCCACTAAATAAAACTCAATAGCCAACTCAGCGCTTCCACAACATGAAAAGTTTATCCACCAAACCCAAGCATGATTCCCACTTTTCTAGCGCATTATATAGGCTATCTAGCGGTTTGAAAACTAACTACTTCAAGGTTTGATTCGATCAAGCAAGTGACACAGATAGTTTTTCCATCAAAAACAGACTTCGTGAAAAAAAAACGGCATGCAACGTCTTTCCAACCACCCATTCAAATGGTTTTCATTATTTAAAACTCGGCTAGCCTATATAGTATCTAGTAAGCCTTGGCCTGATAGACCACTAGGCCTAGGCAGAATTGGATGGATTTGATTTCACTGTGCAGTATGGGGAATGTGGTTGGCCCATGCTTACTATCTTGGAGGGAAGAGAGGGTTTATGGACACCCATCGCATCATCTCCAGAATCGCGGCCAATGTGAAGGGCATCTTGACCTTGTCGTCGTAGGAGACGAGACCGTCTCTGCCGACCACCTGACCGATCTCCTCGCACACCTTCTTCTGGAGGTCTTGGTGCTTGGCCATCAGGAGCAGCATCCACCCCAGAGAAGCGATAGTCGAGTCCTGACCAGCGACGAAGAGAATGAACAGATTTCCCATCAGATTCAGTTCTGGAAAAGAAAAGAAAGTTGGTTAGGGTTAGGTTATTTCGAAGTTATGATACAAAATATTAGTTACAGTCAATTTTACCCAATGACATATATACAACGTTAGTATCATACAACGAAAGTTTTTCCATCACTTTTCTTTGGAATAGTTTGTGGATTTTTAGTGAAACCAGACCTGTAACTAGATTTTTGTTTCGGGGGAGGAGTATTTGCTCAATATTATTTCTAAGGTACGCGTACATTATACATTAAATGAAGTGTTTTAAAACACTCACGGGGTAGGATTCGAATCTCGCTGCCCTTTCGTGTATAATATTGAGTGCCAAGCAAAGATGGTGGTTTGGGGCAGGGCCGTATCCAAGGAAGAATTTAAACTTTTACCACCATGCAACAAGTAAATGGTTGAAATAAAATAAAAAGTTTATTTCAGGATTTTATTACTCAATAATTTTTTTTTAATTTTTAGAAGTCGATTATTTATTATCGTACTTGTGAACGTGTGGGGTTTTCCTTCGGATTCTTTTCTCTTCATTTCTCTCATGTAGCATTCAATAAAATCCTCTTTGGAAACGTCTTCGTCACAGTTCATCCTCTTATTGACCTCTTTCCTAAGAATTAGACGCAAATAATACTTAAATATTGAAATGGAATTCAGAAAGGTGCAAGATTTTTTACTACAAAATGTATTGATTACGAATTTATGTGAATAAAATTACAGCTATATATTTTTTCTTTCTTGCACAAATGAGTTTACATTAGTTGTTTGAAACTGTTTATAAAGAAGTAAAATAATGCGCAACAACCTAGTAAACGTTAAAAAGGAACTACTTACTCAAATATGTATTCAAACTTTCTCAACAATTCTAGAAAACTCTGGATGCTTGAAAGTTTTAAGAGGCCAATAACTTTAATAATCCAAGGCATGTTAATGACTAAATCCACAGAAGAAAAATGATCCATGAGTTTCTTTCCAAAAGCGTGCATTACCTAATAATGCAGCCATATTATCATCAGTTTAAAAAAAACAGGTGTAACGGAAAAGAAGGGCAATGATACCCTTTCTATGATCATGTTTAAGATTATGGGTGTTAAGATTTTGAAATTTAATATTTATAATTAATTATAGACTGGATTATTTTTTCACAAATGGGGAAGTAGTTTAAAATGCTTGGTTAGTTTTCCAACAATAACAATGCAATTCATGAATATTTGTATACCTATGCCTATTTATCTGCGTATGGTTAAGTGTCTGAAAAAGCAGAAAGTAAACTCTTGACTTGGTTAAATGGGGTATCAATTACTTACCTCTATATCGTCCTTTTCTGCTTCTGGGTCCAAATGTCTTCCAAACAAAAGAGAAAGACTGTTAGTTATTTGAGACATAGCTAAAGGCTCATCATGCTGAAATGGTTTTCCTTGGGATTTCTTTATAATCTTAACCAACTCCGCAGCATCTTCCTGAAAGCAATGAGTGCATGACTAGATGAAATTTTTGCTTAATCCTTTTTTTGCAACACTTTAAAATTAACTAGCAATAATAAGAGTTATTATAGATTATAGATCAGAATGACTAAGGAAGAGAAGGTAGAGAGGAGGAATAAAGGTGAAAGGAATGAATGAGAGAGTTAGAGGGAAAATGAGAGAAAGGAGGGACAGGAATTAGAGTAAAATCCGACCGCCACGAGAAAAACCCCTCAGTTACCCGAGTTACCCAAACCCCGAGTTATTCCCCTCAATTTTGGGGATGATGGTAATTCATGATCTCTGAAAAAAAAAACGTTTTGTACCGAGTCTATGTGACTATCTTTTAGATTTTAATTTCTTCTAAAAGTTTCGTTTTTCTGCAGCAGTCTTCCTCGTGGCGGTCGGACTATAATTAGATAAAATTAAAATAATATGAAGAAAAGAATGAAAGCAGAGGAGGAGACTGAGAAAGAAATAGAGGGATAGAATAGAGGGATTGAATCTTAAATCATATTTTGCTTATTTTATTGATATGTGTAAGATAACAGTGTATTACGTTTCCCTGGACTTGGACACCCTGTCCCCAAATGTTTTGCAGTTGATCCCATAGTCTATTACATCAATTCGCTCGTCAAAGGATAAGAGATAAAGCGAGAGAGAAAGACATAGAATGTAATATAGATGTCGTTTCGATGTGATCCAACCCCACTAAATCTAAAACCAACCGCGTCATCAAGAACATATACCTGGATCAAGGTTTCCCAAGTTCCTTTCCCCAAGCCTAAATTTCTCATTGTCAGGAGGGTGAAGCGCCTCTGTTCCTGCCACTCCTCTCCATTCATGCCAGAAAAACCTGTCAATGCAAGCAAAACATGCATCAGAAGCTGGAGGCGAGACCGGCCATGTTGTTTCAGTTTGTTATTAGGGTTCATTTACTTCCCCAGCGGTAAATTCAAGGTTGAATGTTTTTTTATCAGCTGTTTGATCGCGAGCTTGAATCGTGTTTCGCCTGTCCCTGGAGCGAAGGTAACTTTCGCGCATTATCAAGGGATATGTTTTTGGTAAAGAGGTGTCTGGGTTTCTTATGTGTTGGGCTTGAAAACGGAATGCTGGGAATTTTGTTGCTGGGAGATATTTCTCTTACACTTATTAATGCAGTGATCTCAAGACATTAAAACAGGAGTGTCGTGAACTCTTAAAACTCTTTATAAACTGCATTGCACTATTCAAGTTAGAAATTTTTTTTATGACCCATTGAAAAACATTACTCCAAAAAGGTGTAACAGATCTAAAATGTTTGGGAACATCTGTATTGACGTATGGGAGAAAGACTTATACAAGGATGATTTTAAAATGCGACAATACTAACTTTTTTTACTGTCGCATTTTAATTTTTATTTCCGGATTTATAATTGTAATACCAAGAAGACGACAAAATACTATTTTACTGAAAAATTAGTGTAGGTACTGCCTGGTACTACTTTTTTTTCAATTTGAATTTATTGGACATGGATAAAAAATGAACCATAAATAAAACAAACGCAGGAAAAAGAAGTACAAAATATTAAAGTACACAACTAGAAACACATAAAACATTACACAAATACTACATATTTTAAATTTAAACACTCTTTTGTTATATGTGTATTCAAAACTAAATACATTTTCTTGATACAAACCTCCTTTTGCGGCAAGAAAATCAAAGGCATGTGGAGGCCTAGCTAAAGTCATAGGATGATTCAAAATTTCTTTTGCTAGGTGATAATCACTGACGCAGATTATGTGCTGAGGCCCTATGTAGAAACTATACGAATGAGAGAAAAATACACTTTCGTTAGATCTTCTAAGTAAAACAATCAATGCTGTTTTTGATAAACCCGTGCATTAGGAAACGACAATTTCTTTTATTAATGCGACCTATAGTTGCATTCATAACGTTTTGGGAACTACTGTGTATTTCAACCTTCCAGTGGTGCCTCCATAGTTTGTTTGAATTGAACTCACTCAAAGTAGTTTTAATTCAGAAAAGATATTATCATTATGCGTTTCATAAATGTTATACGAACACAGAGTAAGCGATTAAAATTACTACTCTGTTAAAATTGAAAAAAAATAATTACACTCTAAATGTGAAATTAATGTTTTAAAGATAAAAGTTTATGAATGAAACTAATCTGTAAATAAACGACTCATGAATCTATAAATTACCTAAAAAGGAATGTATAAAATATATTGCGATCTATTATGAGACAAACACTTAATTCTTTTTTATCACACATTCCACATTATTTCCAACCTAATAAAAAGATAATTAATTGTTTTCTCTTTCCCTGTACAGTGTACACATAATACGTATGGTATTTTTTTATGCTCGCATTTTGAATTTTTGCTCATAAGTTTGAATAAGTAAGTTGAATTTTGAAGTCCATTATCAATAACTTATAAATAGAAGTAGTAACTTAAAGTAATAACTGCATCAAATAAAAAACAAAATCTAAAAGATCTTACCTAAATATGTCACCATACTTTTTACTCACATTTAGCAGTGTGATGTTAGGTTTCTTTCCTAAGAAAGGATAGTATCCAAGGAATGGCAATCCTATCGGTCCAGGTGGATATTTGCCATTATTAATCCAGTTGTTTATAAATGAACAAATTAGCAAAGAAAACGCTAAAATACACAGAACACTGGTCACATTAAAATAAAATAAATCGACCATTTTTATTTTCAAATTTCAACTCTAGCGAACATCTGCAGATGAAAATAATACCAATCTAACGAAAACATGTTGGACTCTTGATAAAAAAAGCACCGGGTATAGAGCATTATAGATAATATCTTTAACTTAATCTTATCTTTTAGAAAGACGTTCATGACAATCAATAGATATACTTAAAGTGAATGCTATTCATCTTTTTTAAGCACATTTGTATGAGTATTTTTTAGAAGGTCGATATTAAAGGGTTTAAGAGTTATGAATATCAATATATGTTTTATTTTTCCTTCCGAAACTTTATTTATATTTTTAAAATTCTTTTAATCATACAATACATTGCAACTTGTATAACAATGCGGCAGGGACCTAGAAAAAATAGTGTTTTAGACAGAAAACATTTCATAGCTGAAAATTAAAATACAAATTAGATACCTAAATTGTTATTGAACAACATAAATTGCCTCTTATAGGACTAGGACAATGGAAAAATATTGTTATTATTGACAATTTATTGTTATACAGAGACACAGGTTTCACTGGGTTTCACTGTAGTTGCATTCCATCGATGAATTTACTTTATTTTCTTATTTAATTAATGAAAAATGCAAGAAACCCATAAAATCATGCAGTTAGTATTTAACTCTTCAATCAAACGGATTGAGACCACTTAATTTGGTTTATGAAACAAAAATTAATTTGATTATAAAACGCTTATTTCTCCTTTTCTCTACTAGATTACATCTGCTTGACTCACTTTTATTAATAAGTTGGACACATCAAAATTATGTAAAAGGAAAGCAGCAGAATAAATTGTCTATTTAAAAATTATGACAGTCATGAAACTACCAAAATAAATTCAAATATGGTTAACGTAAGGTTATTAGACTACTACAGGTTGGCTCATAAAATGTAAACAAAAAAGTGTAGAAGGTGATTTGCCATTGTTAATCCTATGTAAACTATGCTTGCAAATGGACATAAAGAACTAATTTCAGCTAAATTAATCTGTTTATTTTTTGTCCTTGTTATTGATAGTTAATAGCCCAAATTTATTAAAAATAACAAAACAATAGATTAGATACAATAGCAGTACAAATAGATTTTAGAGTTAATTAATTTTTACTAATATGTGTTCAAACTTAAGGGTTTTGCAATTACATATTCCGCGTGCTTTTACATGAAGGAGCTAGTGGAGGGAGGCATTCTCTTACTAAGAATCTGTAGTTTACCTATCACGATGGTGAATACTTCGGGTTTGAAAGTGGGAATAGTGAGAGGAGCAGAAAAAGAAAAATAAACGAGATTTGATTTTGTGTTATTTGTAGTCAAAATGATACCTTTTATGCTTTGATTTGGTCAAATTCTCCATAATTTAAGAAGATGAGGCAGGACTGACAGAACATAGTTTGGAAGTTGTCAATTCCTTCCGGGCTATGATGACGAATGGAAAAAGATTATGCTCATTTTCTCTGTAGTTAGAGTTAATAGTCGTGTATTAGAATATTCAATGGTACCATTATTTTACGTACTTTCAGATGAGAAAGAAATAGCGATGGAAACTCTCACTAGGAATGGAGAACGGGGCAAAAGAAAACAAAAAATTATGTTATACCTTATAAAAAAGTTAAAAGTAAAACCACACTGATAGAATGTGACATACCATAATGGTGGAATCTAGGGCCCAAGACAGGGAACGGTAAGGTGATCAGAAACATGAAATGTTTTACTTTACTTCAAACAAACTTATTAAAATTAACTATCTTAAAAATGAGAAAATTCATAGCGGACATGCATAACACCCATGTTAAAAAGCGTCTCTTGGGGGAAAAGAGGGTATTGTATATCCTGTAAGAATTTTTTTCCATTTAAAGATATTTAATACAATAACTTACACTATTAAATTAAAATATAACTAGATGTTAATTTATTTTTTACTGCTTAAGAGAATTGCCTATTGTTTTCTAAAAAAAAAACCACCAATTGTATTAGTTAACACCAAATTATTTATTTAGTACTTAGATGTGTAACTTATTTTTGATAAAAAAATCTATATAAATGAAGAGACTACAAAAAAATGTGAGTGAAGATTTTTATTGAAATTAATAAAATAAAAAAAAGTTTTAGAGATAGTTGTACAGATAGTGTCCCACATATGGATATATTAATTTCTAACAACAGGATTGTGATTAAAAAATAGAGTAAATGAATATACTAACTTAAAAAAATGAAACTAAGCTTTATAGTATGAAATAATAAGATCAATATTCAGGATAGTAGATTCACATAAAACAACTAATTAAATGTAATTTATTGTAAAAATAGTAATTTTAGTAAATAATCTTACTTTAATGTTTGAATATTGAATCACACAGTTTAATTCTGATTTTAAACTAGTACTACATATATTTTGACATTTCAAATGACATATTTTCATATTATGAATCAATAAGAACAATTTATTTCCTATAAAAATTAAGAATTTGTCTCTATTTATGAATACAAACAACTGCGTTATATAGTTTATTCAACACAAAGATTCTCGAAATGATTTTAAACCCAGTTATAGCTCACAAATACAATCTGGCATCCCGAATTGAGTTGAAGACCATGTCATGTCCGATAACAAGCTGGTCAAGGCCAATAATACTGGATCTCACTTGTCAAAGCGACTCTCACGGGAGAACGAATCTAGATCCGATCAGATACTAACTACATTTTTCAACAAGTTTCCGAAGCATAGATCAATTTCTTTTTCTCCTCCACACATTTTGCCATTAAGACACTCAATCACCTTTGAATGAGGATAATTTTAATTTATACACCTTGTTCGAGAAACAGTGTTTCATGGTGATTAAGGTTATTTTAATGTGCTTTATAAATTTTAATGTTTCAAAAGCATTTAAGATTCACTTTGAAACAGTCCCTGATATGTCAATATTTATTAAGGAAAGGACTAAGGAGGGACTTTGAAGTGGAGGGTGGAACGTCTGGGAATAATGTCCATAGACCACCGCCGGAAATTGGCTTAGTAAATATTGAAGATTCCGTTGAAGTTTTCATCATTTTATTGGGTCCTTGGTATGGTTCTGATGGTTTGCAAATCATAACTCAATTATTATTTTTTATTTCCTTAATTTAAAAAGTGTTCATAAATCATGTAAGCAAAGATAATTTTCTACTTTTTTTGTTCGAAGAAAATATTTTGAATAATTATGATAAATAATTCATTTTTAATTCATCTACAATTGTTTACTGTTCTGCTTCTATTATTTTAAATCTCACAAGAGGACATTGGAGTTTGTTTAATACCCCCCCACTTTAATTATTTAAGGTTAAAAGTTTAAACACGATATCTTCTCAGCCTTAAAAATACTTAAAGAATTTTCAAGAAAGAATTTCACCCATCCCCATAAAATATAATCAACCCAATTAAATCAAAACCCTCCCTTTTCAAATTACAAAGCTTCAAAAACCGCACCAAGAGCTCAATTACTCCTTCATTTTGACAAGATTCTTTTGAAAGAACTTTCTAGAACATTCCATTCACGTGTTCTCTTTCGCCGCAAATTCGAAACCGTAATTTCACCGGATAAAAAACACTATTCATAGAAAGCACTCATTAAGAAACAGGATAGCATTCGAATGGGGTCATCGTTTTCTCCAAACGATTACCATTATATAACGTGCGACAACACCCGCGGGGGGTTTACGTACCTGTTGGAATCACGGTTTTCAGGGGTCATGGGTTATTTATTTACCGTTTTCATAGCCAATGACGACATTTTACATCCTTTTTCGTAATATAGGCTGTTAATAAAATCTTGTGGTATATTGGAATGGTGCTTCAATGTTGAGGCGAATACCTGTTGAGATTTCTATTCCATAGGTATTGGGGTAATTAACTTCACGTGCGTTGATTTCTATCCGCATAATGTGAATTCGATGATCAGCAGAAAGATTGCTGTAAAACTAAGTTTGAGTTCATACCAATCATTTTAAGAATAATTCTGTGGAATAAAATAATTTTTTAAGATAGTGAGTCAAAGTAAAATGTTTATTATGATGGCATAAGTTCTATAATATAAAACCACACTTAGATTACCAATACTTCGAAAAAAAAAAAGTTTTAAATTAATTTTGATGTTCTATTTTACTAAAGATAAGGTTGGTTTTAGCCATGGTTTTAGCTTATCTTGATAATTTTTATTGCGTTGTCACTCTACACAATTCTATATTTAGTTTGAAATAATAATTATACTTCACATTTTCCCCTGTGAAATGGCAATGTTTCAGACTATTCTATTTCATAACCACAAATTAAATTGAATAAAACGGTTTAACCCTTTAGAACCTAGATCGTCCAATATTTCCATTAAATGTTATAGAAAATTTAGGACTGAAATGTCCTATCAGGAAACACATTTCTACCAAAAGAGCAAAGTTTCTCAAGTTTTTCAAGTTCAACGAGAACTTTATTTGTTTTTCCAATGCATCCCAAAGGATCACGTTTGTGAGCTTACAAAATTATTTTTCATAGAAACTCCCAATTTATAATTGGTTAGTCGAGTTTGGAAAAAACCCCTTAAGGACAAAAAATTTTAAAAATAATGTTATGTATGAAAAGAATGACACCCCTTAATTTCAATTCTACTCTTACCTTTTGTTCTTTTCTTTCTCATTATAATATTTTCCCTGACTCTATAAACTAAAATGATTGCATTTGTGACTTATCCTTCTGGAAAGAGATGTCACAAATGCAATTTTTTTAGTCACACAGGCTTGTATAGTGTATAATTCCAAATCGTCTATGGCGTGGTTTTCTATACTCACCTGCTCCTTCAAGAATTTCTTTAAATGACTATGGAATTCCAAAGTACTATACCTACTATCCTTAAATTCTTAATCTATCAATGGATATGGGTGGACACATAATTTTCAAATTAGTTCTTTCCTTTGGGTATGCAAACACAGATAAACGAACTAATTTCTAAGTCACTCACGTTTGTTCTTAGGCGCCATGTCCTTCATCCCGTTATCTAATTATTATAATAATCATTGTGTTTTTCAAAAAAAGATAATTACACGTGTGAAAGGAGTATTCTCGATCTGAATTACTCCCATAAAAAAAAAAGGATGGCATGCCGTTCCGGTTTAGCCGCATACCTGACTACCTAATAGACACAATAGCGGTTATTTTATTATAAGGAAGGAGTCCGTGGGTCTGTAATGATGCATTTCGGCCGATTATCCCGGTCAAGTGTTTGGCCTGGAGAGAGGAATCACAAATTACAGTGGGATTCAATCGTTCTGGTATTGCACGTTTGAATGCGAAGTCGCACTAAAACTGCCATAGTCATTGTGTTTGGAGTATGTAAGTTTTTTTTTTCGACAGGAATTGTGTACGGGTGTCTGATTCTTAGGAGACATCAGTTACAGGTATTGTTTAATTCAATGCTTTCGAAGCAAGAAAAAGCCCTAGTCACATAACGATTCTCTACCTAGTTATACGGTATCTTTATGAATGAATACCATTGGCTTTCTATCTCAAAAAATTTAGCCTCCACTCTTTCATAGTTCACGTCGTATTAGCCATCACATCTGACTCTAACGGTCAGTTTACAGTCCTTTTGTTTTTTCCTTCTAATTTACCAGCACTTTCTTTGTAATACGTTCTGGAGTCATTGGCAAAATAGAGAATAACACCTAAACGATTTTATACAACAATCAATAGTAGGCAGTTATCTTGGAAATGAATAAGACGGTTTTAGAAATTTAATTAATTCAATTATTGGAACAGCGCAAAAATTAGTGCAAAATAAAACATAACTAAGTCATTAGTTTTTTCTGGGAGCTGGAACTCTCCAGCTTTAGCCGATAGAGAAAAATTTTGAACATTTTTTTTCGCCTTACGCATGCATCTACTTGGTTCTTCTTGTAACTCCGAATATTGGGGCCGAAATATGTGAATGGCAATGACATTTAAAATTTAGGGATAGGTGAAATCGGCAAGTCCTTCTTCTAAAATCAAAGTGTAGGTATTCATTCCTTTAAATCAAAATTATGAAACATTAATCAGTGGTATAGGATTCAAGAAGTTCTGACCCCCCCCCTCCGAAAATTTCTGGTTTCTTGGTGTGGATAATACTGGATATTAATTTCAAGGGGAAGTTTGACCGATATCCATCCTTTAGGTAAAAGGTTCTCAATCTTTTTGTTTTGACTCAGAGAGCACTTTTTAGAAAGGAAATGAGAAATTCTCTTGGGAGCACTTTTCTAATGAATAACGTCTGTCACGAAAAGAAAGAAATTAAGAGGAAGATTAGAGTTTTTAGGTGGAGCACCAAGCAGTTTTCGAATCAAGCATGCCAATATTTTACAAATCAATCTTTGTTTTACAAATCATATTCATCAGAGAAGAATGAATTCGGTGAAAAGAAAGATCCTCCACATTAGGCCACTTTCCCTTACTTTCCAAAGCAGGTAAACACTCATCACGCCGAATTCCTCCCGCTGGTTACCATCAGAAAATCATCCCTTGAGAACCACTTTTTCCCCCAGAGAGAGACGCTGGATGCTAGCAGCGCCATAGAGGCTGCCGTCCCCCTTACTCAGAGCTAGTTATTCGAGCCATTCCCTTAGAAAAGCATTACTACCTGCCAAACCGCTTCACCAAGTTGTCATCGGAACTTATGGAGTAAGTAGGGCTCTTTTGTTTTGAATCGGCCGCAACTTTCACTCTCGTTGTGTTTGTTTAGTTTGGATTTGGAATTCTGAAAGTTGTGGGGTTTCTGAAAGTTAGACTGGTGGTAAATTTAATTTTGCAAAAAAATCAGTGAAGATGTCACTTTTTTCCAATTGTGTTTGGGATGTTTCTTACAAAGGATTTGCATTGTCTCTAAAACGTATAATTGTAATAATTGTTTATAATAATAATAATTGTTTTCTCCATTCATCTCCGTTGGTGAAACGATATTTATATTATGTTCTTCTATTAACATTTTTAGCTGTAGGTATCTTAAAATGTTTTTCATTGATTTTGTCCTTTTCATGAATTTTGAAACCACTTTCTTCATTTCGTTAACATAAAAGATCAAGTTTATGAATTTTTTTTTGTTATTTTAAGCTCTCAAATATTTTAGTGGATTCGTTTTGTTTTTATATTTAGAGAAAGATGTTTGCTGATAAAAATATTATAACTAATTAAAATATTCTGAAATTATCTGACTTAGTGTAGCAGTAGTTCATATGAAAAAATCATTTTTTTTTTAATTTATAAATAGTCCTATCGAATTTTGTACCCATATAATAAGAAGAGGGCATAAGAATTTTGAACTGTTTCGGCCAATAATGACAGGAATAGAAAAAAAAAAAACGTTCAGTGTTTAGCTTTTAAAAATATTTTCTAACTTTTATTTTATTCATTACTTCTTTAATTTTTATAAATAATTTCCTGGGTAGTTAAAGCTCCAAGTATTGAAAACAGTTAATAAAATTTCATTATGAAGATGACAGAAATACTGCTTGTGTAAACAATGATCATAGATTTCTGAATTTAACAATTTTAACTAACAAACTTTAAAAAAAATAAAATAATTAATGATCCCCCTTTTAAATTGCGTAAATTCAAAACGTTAAATTTTGATGAGTTTAGGTATCCTAAAATTAGCCTCATTCCAGCTGATTGTTTTTCTAATTGTTTTACTCTTGGCTGAACAGAGAAATTAGTCGTTTCCTGATTAAAAAACTCAAGTAAATTATTCAGTCATTACAACCATTTTAGTAACAAAATTACTTCCTTTTGGAAATAGACTCACCGATCTAGTTTAATTTCAAATTTCATGCGCATTACAAATCATGCTGCGTTCAAAAAAGTTCAATGACATTTTTGACTATACTAAAACCAATGATGTATTCGAACATAAACAATTGATTAATTTACAACAAATTATGCTTCGTTTTGGGGTCAAATCATCTTACAACTATGGTCCTGCTGGATTACCTTAATTAACATGTTGCAAGAAACACTCTATTGTAAGTTTTAATTCAAGTACACGAACAATTTGTTTCCGATTAAACAGCCATCGCCAATTTGGATGCAATCACCAAAGTGATAGGTGCTTGACCATTCAGAAGGCCAGAGCTTACCTTGGGTAGACAATACTCGGCTTCGCCCATCAGAAACCACAGACAGATTGCAGATCAAAGGACAAGGTCAATAAAATCGACTCCCTTGAAAAGTCCAAGGCTTTTTTGGTGGGCAGGCTGGAAAAGGGGGACCGTTGTATTCAAAACCGGTATTCGAAATGAATTTACCGGTCCCTTTAAGGAAAAATTTTTGAAAATGTTTCACTATTAGATAGTAACGGATGTCGTCTTGTTTCCCATTTTAGCATCAGGTTTCGGTTTACAGAGTAGTGTTCCAATAGGAGTCAATAAGAGCAGTTGGCAAATCATTCAAAGTAGAGAAGAAGGGATATAATCATCAGTTTACTCAAATATACGGGTAAATAGATATTTCTTTGTACTACGACTTATATATTAAGTTTAACCATTAAATTAATTAACGAATTTAATATTTTATCTAATTCTGAAGTGTAAATTTTCATGTGATTCGCTTATGTAGTTTTTAATAGAACGTTTATCTATATAATATTATTTTCATCATCCATTAACTTTATTTTAAAATTTACAGACAAAGCTATGGTTTTCTGTAAATAACGTCACATAATATTAAAAGAAGTTTTAAAGTAAATTCCAATATTTTTACTTTATTTTTTAATTTAAAGCGTTTATTAAGTGGAATTATTTTAGTGTTTCTTTATGAAAGTAAATTTTATTATTCTTAAGAAAGAAATTTTAAAATCAGTTGAAAAACATTTTTGAGGATCATAAATAATGAGTAATGGAAAAATATAAAGAGAATAATTATTTCTCTAAAATAATTTCCTTCTAATATCATATTTCTTTAGAAAGTATTTTAGCAAATAGATACTTTTTTTATAAGCATGAAAGGTTATAAATTGGGATTAAGATACTTACAAAATAAATCTATACATTTAGTTTAGATAATTTTTTTTTATAAACGATTGAGAATGATTGAAAATTTCTTAAACTTATATGAAGATAATTAAATTACTTCGGTTCGGATTTTTGATGTAGTAGATAAAGACAACAAAATGTTAAAAGTTTATTATTGAAATATTCAACAAACTTTTAATCAAAGCAGACGTGGATACACTATTCACCTATGATGAAATCAACATGATTAATTGCCCTTTATTTTATACTATTATTTAGTTCAGGTCAAATATTTTTTTCCTGCTATTAATAAAGTAAGAAGGGTTAATTTATTAAAATGATTTATGATACTTTTCATAAAGCATTCATAGAATAAAATTTTCATTTCAGAAGGAGTTGAATTAAAAAAAGATCATTAATAATGATTTGACATTTAACAAACTAACTAAAAATTAAAACGTAATTCTTTTAATTAAAACTATTTGAGTGTCTAATATATTTAAGTGGAAATATTTATAGTAATTTGCTTCTTTTAAAAAACTCATTCCATACATCATCAATTATCACTTTTAATGAATAGAACACTTGTAATGAAATACCTTCACCAACCTAAAAAGATTGTAATAATAATGAAAACTATATATGAAAATAAACTAATATTTGAAAGAGTTGATAGTAATTTAACTGTTTTCCCTTACATAATTAAGAGGTTTCATAAAAAAAAACTTACTTATTTCTCGAAAATTTAGAAAAAGCTTTGAAAATAAGAGATATTAATAGGTTATTTTTATAATAAGGTAAATTAGTAAAATTAAAGTTTAGAAAACGTGCGTAATTTATATATAAACTATATTAATGCTTTTTATACATGGTTTGTTTTTTAGAAGTTTTTACTGTGATAGTTACCTGTGTAATTTTAATATGAGTTTTAAATTTAAAAAGCTACTTGAGCATGAAAAGTATACAAGCTTTTACACTTTTTCTTAAATATATGGTGATCAAATTGACTATAATTGATATTGTTCCACACTGATTGCTAGAGGCTTCAATAGAAACTGGAGTAGCAACAGTTCAATAGAAAATAAAAACCATAAAATTCATTCTCTTTATATTATCGTATATATGTTACGGGCAATGTGATAACTCCGGGCATTATTAATAATTCTCTATTTATCCCATTGCCCGTAACATATATACTACTACTTGACTAAAGTGTACAGAGTACCATAAAAAGTTATAAATTGAAAATCAAAGTATGTGACACAAAGTTCATACTCATCATGAAAATTTCCAAATCCCGTTGAAGTAACAATTAATTTGTAAGTTTAATTTTAAATTTAGACCTTTTCCACATTTACAAAAAGAAACTAATACTGAAGCTTTGTTGTGGCTGAATGAAAGCTTTATATAAATGTCAGGAGTTTTAACATAATGTTTCGTAATAAACGGATCGTCTAACGAGGACACTGCGAAAAAGATATCTGAATATTTAGATTCGTTACATAGTAAAACGCAGACATAGTCGTTTGTTACGTTTCGTCGTTCTAATGAATGAAGTTCGTTAAATTTAAATGATGTAACTTACAAAGTTTCAAATAGAAGGTTGATTTTAAGCTAAGAATTTTGTTAGTGCAATTATTAACCGTCGTGTTTTCTTGCAGAAAAGTCATCCTTCAACATGCTTGCCCTCCCAATGGGGATGAAAGAGAATTCATAGAAAAATTAGTTTCTGTCATCTTAACTACATTGATTAAAAATTCTTCAGAATGGTTTTTAAAATATTCAACGTCAAGAGCTCCCGATGGCTGAAATTCACATGGGAAGTAAACAAACCCGAAGAAACGCAGGATGTCGAGGCTGAAGATTCTAAAGGTGAGTCATTTTTTAAAAAATTGTAATACTTGTGTGTGTACATACATAATTTCTTAAAAATGAGTAAGAGCCAAATGAAAGTGTAATGAAGCCAAAAGGGAGAAGTGACGATGTGGGATAATGAGTTTACTTTTATCTAAATACAAAACACACATCTTTCTATAAAATTCAGCTACAATAACAACTTAAAATAATTTGCCTTACTTTACAGTATTTTTCAAGGTCCTTGTTTTCTTGAGCTTAGTACATTTGTTTGCTTTACATTTTACATCTTATGTAATTGCTTGAATCTAATATTATTGGATGTAATTAGTGTTTAAAGGTTATATATTTACTGATGTTATTAAAAACCGTTTTCATACTTACACATTTCCTAAATTATAATAAATAAATTTAAAAAAACCCGCACTCTTTAAAGCATATGTTCCCAAACTTTTTGGGACCATAGTCCCCTTTTCAAGAAGAAAATTTTCCACCACCCCTAACAAATTTTTTATCTTAATTTACTTACATTTTATAGAATTTTATGTTAAAGTTTTGCTATGAAAAGACTTCAATTTATAAATGAAATAAAATTTTGTAAGTATATGGACAATATTCGAAAGTTAAGTTTAGGTACTATGCACTTAAAATTTAATTTGAAATAATTAGGATAATTATTATTTGACTCTGCCTTTTTATAAAATTAGATTCAAAAATAATTCTTTGCCTATTTTGAATATACTGAATCTTTTGTGTGATACCCAAGGCGTATACCCCCTTTGGTACCTCCAAAGGATATTCTCTAATTTCCTGTTTTCATCCTAAAAATTACTTAAATTATTGATACATCAAACCGTAGGTAAATTGGCAATTTTCCTATCAACTCATCACCGCTCCCCTGGAATTCTTCAACCCTCTCTGGGGGCGGTATCGCCCATTTGAGAACCTTTGCTTTAAAGGCTAACGAATTCTGTAAGATGTAACCTTGGTAGGGTTTCTTTGGGTAAAAGCTACATTTCTAGTCAAGCTCATTATCACTTCTTTCGGAATATGACCCAATACTCGAGGTTACACATGGAAAGTTCCAGTAGTGTTTCCCATTGCTTTCTTGTTGAGAAAAATGAAAGATGCAACATTGCATCCATTATGTACACGGTTTCTGTTTTCTTCACTTATAACACGAAAGGAAAAGTTATATAGTTTTAGTGTGATATTTAAATTAGGTTTTCATTATACAAATATCCTCTTATTTTATCAAAAATATTTATTTATAATCGATACTCTGTAGAATGATAAAGAAAAACATCCACGAGTATATACCAAGAAGTTTTTATTTTATTAACTTCAAGTCAAACTGAACTGGATAATAGATTTTAGGTAGTCAAAAATGTAAAAAATACTATAATATAATAAAAGCAAATAATATGATGCAATACTTTAATTTCCCGCAACACTATAATGATTTAGGTGAAACAGCTTGAAAAGAACATTTATGGCATATATTGCTTAATATCATTCAAATGCATAAAAAACATTCAAAAATCCAGTTAAAGTAGCTTAAAATCACTTTTAATAAGCTGAAATTCAAAAATTTCCTGGAGGAGGAACCCCAGACCCCTACTTTACCTACAGTTTGATGTATCAATAATTTAAGTAATTTTTAAGATGGGAACAGGAAAGTAGAATTTTCAAGGAAAAAAGGTATTAAGAGACGTGAAAATTTCAATAGGGGTTTGGGGGTCCTCCCCCAGAATTTTTTCCAAAATTTTACAAACAGTAGGATTTAATCCATTTTGAGACCCTTTGGGTTGCACTTCTAAGAGGACTTCTCCTTGTAAATTAGAGAATTTTCAAGGAAAACTGTATAAAAATTGATGTCAAAATTTCAGGGGGGGGTTGAACCCTAAAATACTATGAGTGTTTCCTAATGTATTTTCATGTTCCCTGACCCCTAATGTAACAAATTAAGATTCAATCCCGATAGCCAAGAAGCTGGGTGTTTGTTTCAGCGTGGTAAACAAAACCCCTGAAAGTAGAACAAGCAATCGTTTTCGTTGAAAGGCCGATTGCATGACAGATTCTAAACAAACAACTGATTTTCTCAGAGATATGTGACTAAAACATATTCAGGCTTCATAAAACGACATAAATTAAGACAAGAATATTTATCGAGCCTTCGAGGAACTAATAAATATAATTCTTGCTACGAGGAAGATTCGGACGCTGCTAATGACATTAGGTTTTTCTCTGTTTCGTATATTCAACAAACTTTGAGAATGGATTTAAAAAAGGGTAAGAGTTTATTTTTGCTTCTATAAAAAACTACTAAACATTAGATAATCTATAATATTTTCAAGGATGTTAGTATTTTTTACAAATGTACGAGTAAGTTAATATTTTCTATTAGGTTTTAAAACTTTTACTTGAAATTTGGTTTTACAATTATCATAACGGAGAGATGTTTGCATTAATCTTGATAGAAGTATTTTTAATAGTTTTTAAAATCTTTGGTTTCCTAATTAGGAGCCGTTCAAATATTACGTAAGTACCTAAGAGGTGAGGGATTTGCTCTTTGCTTATTTTTCCTGACAAGAAGGGGATATCAATAATGCTTACAAAAGATGTTACAAGATAGGTTTTTGTAAATATCTTGTTTCTTGCATAAATAATTTCAATAAAAAATAAATTTTATTAAAATAAGCTGAACTAGAAAAAAAAATTCACTTTTTTTTTTGGAGGGGCCTGGTAGTTTTTTTACGTAATTATGAGGGGGGTTTCGGTTTGCTTATCTTTGCTGACAAAGAAGAGGGGGTCAAAAATGACCAAAAGCATGCTTACGTAAATTTGAACGACGTCTTATGATTCTCAATCAAATTGAATGAATTTATTCGTTCTACATCAACTTAAAGGTTTTATTTTGAAGAAAAGGATAAAAATTTAAACTATCGATTACTTTTAGAGAAAAAGTCATTATTAGCGTAAGAAATGCATTTAAATCAGTAAATTGATTTATTCGATTTTCTTGATTAATTTTTACATAAAACACAAAAATTTTAAATTTAAATTATTTTAGGTTGTCGAAATTCCTTTTTCTAAGAAAACACAAATTACAAGGCTAAAAGTATGAAAAATTATCTTTTCAATTACTGAAAAAAAAAACATTTTTTATCACCTAACTATGTGAAATGGATGAAAATAAGTAAAATATATGGAATAATGCAAAAAATTGCGATAAATAATCAATCTTTAAAGCAATATAAAACTTTATTAATGAATAAGTTTAATGTTTAGCAATAAAGAAGTGTAAAGGTTTTCTCAAGGTTATCAAAGATGTGTTTATTTTTAGCCTCTCGGACGTTTATACACTCGTGAAAGATTTCAGTCAGTAAAATACCAATATAAGTTCCCAAATAAAAAAAATACATTTATTACTATTTAATAAAATTAATAGTAAATTTAACTTTTTATAAAATGCTTTTACTTAAGTCATTATTTGCTTCTTCTTTTTAATATTTATTTCATATTACTTGAAATTTTTTTTATCCTTTACTTTCAATCTTCACTTAAAATGTTTTGTTTAAATATAAATATTCTAACGTGTATGTACTTTTGTTTATAAGGGTCCAACAACAGTATAATATAATCTTTTTTATTCGTAAAATGTTTCCTCATTTAAGAGATTTTACCTAATAATTTTCATAATTTTAAGTTTTTATACTTAGCAAGAGCATTATAATTCCATTAAAGATAATTGAGCACAACTAGTTGGAGTTTTTGCAATGGTGTTACCACCATATCATCATAATCATGAACTTTTATATGATCCCATGAATTGAATTACATATTGTAATGTGAAATATGATCTACTTATTTGATCAGTTTGTTATTGAAAGAGATAATGTGATAATTATATTTCACTGAGAACCTCTAATAGAGTTCTCATCTACCCTCGCACAGTTGAAAATTTTTCATTAATTCAGCTTTTAAAAGTTATAAAAATCGTTAGAACAAAAGGTTAGATTTGAAATATTTGTTGCCATAATGCAGGGGGAAACATACCATTTCAATGTTTTCGATAAACATTATTTTCTAGACGTTAACAGTTTATTGAGAAAGACGATGATATTTTTTGTAGTCTTCGTAGTTTTTGTTGTAGTCTTGTTTAAAATTAATTTTTATTGAATCAAGTTTAAAAAATATGGAAGAATTAAATATTTTAACTTCAACGGAAAAAAAATAAAATGTATAAAACCGAAAAGTAATTTTCAAAAGAATAAACCGTCAATAGCTCATAAAATCAAGTGTTTAAGAGTTTGAAAAAATAACTGCACTAGAAGTTGTAGAAATTTTATTCCGAACCCCAAACCAAAATTTCACTACTACTTAGCCATTTTCATTATTCGTAAGAACTGTAGCCTATTTAGCTGCAGAACCTATTTAAAATACAGAACATTAATTGAAATAAGCAAAAAGTCAGTCCTAAATGTCAGTTGTTGGACCTATTTTCATCTAATACCGAACTTAAACGGTTTCAGCTGAGTAAAAGCTGCAAAAAAAATTTTTAATTAAAAATTTAAAGATAGCAAATTTAAATTAAGTGAAGTAAAGTTTAAATAAAGAGTACAGTAAAGTTTATTCATTTTTACCTCACGCTTAAATTTTGGAATTAAAATAATTTGAAACTTTATGATATCCAAATTAAGGTGTTTAAAAAACTGTTAAAGTTTATAGAATAGCAAATTGTGATACACTTTTTCATTTTTTTCACTTTTAAGTCCGTTAGCAAAAGTAAAAAAAAATCTCAATGGGAAGGAAGGAATTGGCTGCAAATAGTTATCAGCCAAAAATACGTTTTTTGTGGACATTTGTTTATAAACAAACATCAAGGTTGCACGAGTTTCGAGATACGAATTGAGGCTAAGGTTGTGCAAACGGGGTCGTAAACTTCATCAGGTTAAAGACCTCAGAGGAGATCTGTAGAATTTTTTTTCAATGATATCGATTGACATAAGAACTTTCCATCTTTAGAAAACAAACATTAAAAAATAATTTTGTCCATTTTTATTTGGGATTTTCCCTGAATTTTTCTACGCCATTTTAATTTAAAATACAGGGTTTTTCAACCAACTCTGCCAAAAGATTCCTTGCGTGGAGTAGATAAAATTTCTCCCAAGAACTATTCCTCTTCGATTACTTTATTTACTAAAAAGCTTGACGCCACATTCGATAAACACTTAATTATTTCATTCTACGGTGTGCGCATGCATGGACAATTACTATTTTGCCATCTCAACATGAAAACATATCGAAATAACCATGTTCACGTTTTCCATAACCCTTTTTTTCATCGTAAACGAATATGACGTTATATACTTTTTCTGTTGAGATTTTCTCGAAAACTATATGTGGCCGTAAAGGTATAGTTCTATGGGATTTTTATGTACTCCCCACAAAGCAACCTGTTACGAGTTATGGTGAACATGCTGAAACACCCTGTATATTTCAGCTGTTTATCTAGATCTCTATCTAAATTTATCTACACCACAATTAATTTTTTATTAATTAAGGAAGTAACTTATATTTAACGTGTTTTCCCTTGATTTGCGTATTGAAGACACTTTTATGAGTTAAGAAAGTCAGATGCATATGAACTTTTACAACCTAAACGAATTTAAACAACTGTAAAAAATAAAAGGATTAATGGAACCTATGACCTCTAAACTGGGGATACACACATGAAAATTAAGTTTTTATACTATATCAATGTATAATTTTATTTTAAGAGATTACTGTTTGCATAAGGAGTTTAATTAAAAATTTAATGTACTGCCATAAATATCTCATATTGGTTCTTCACTAACTTACAAACCTAGAACATCCTGTCAATTCAATTCAATTAGGTTTTTTTTTGTTTAAAAAAGCAGTTATGATGACAGTTTATTGAAAGTGTCTTCAAATACTAATTTTTTTTATTTCAGGTAACAATTTCATAAAAAGGAGGCATTTGGTGACGATTTTGGGCTTCCTGTGCTCCATCGTGATGCATTCCCAACGACTCAACATCAGTATTGCAATGGTTGCCATGGTGAATTCTACCAAGTCTGATTCATTTGTGTCTCTTCGCAATGCTACTGACTGTCCTAGACCAGTAACAGCGATTGAATCCAAAGTTCCAGTAAGTGTATTAAATCATACAAAAGTTTATAAAGGGAGAGGAGACTTCGTGTTTTTCAATTGAAATACTACTTCACAAAAATAGTTTAAATTAAGGTTTCTATCCAATCAATTGCCCGCAAACTAGATTAATTCCTTTAATTTCTGTCTTTCTGTCTCTCCGGACTTTTACTTATAAGTTATCTTGAAGAAAAATTTTAGGTAATTTCTCACTTCAATATATTCCTTTATCATTGGTAGATAAATTAGCAACTTCATCTTAATTACAAAAGCCAAAATAAAAAAAATATGGTGAATACTTTTGAACTAGTAGGTACACACGGCGGTTTTGCGCTTTGTGAAATATTTGTGGGGTTTATTATTAACGATTCCTTTAATAATATCATTTGAAAATTCTTTGTGATGATGTTTAATGTCTTAATTTTAAATTCTTTTAAAAACAAATTTCTGAAAACTCATATTCACTTAAAAACGCAATTTAAGGTAAATTTTTAAATGGATTTTTCTTTGTAACAGATTTTTAACTTTGACTTATGAAGTCTATGCAGCTTACCAAATAAAGATTAAAACAAGGAAGTTGGTTGTTTCCATGGTTGTTTCGCCTTCTGTTAGAATTAAATTCACCTGTTTTCTCTCAAGTGGTTCAATTATGTTATGTGTTTCTATAAAAACAAAACACTTTTTCTGTTATGTTACTACTTGTTAAAATTGTTTTCAGAAATTCAGATGACGAAATCTAGAGCAGCGTTTAACACAGAAAATGCTACCATTCATTAATAGCTAATTATTTTCATAATCACATTTTGAAAGAAAACAGGAAATTAAATTGTATCTTCAAAAAGCAAAACTCCTTACCCTTTAATGGAGTGGGAAAAGCGATATTTTGTTGTGTAATCTTTTGAGCTGAAGGCGGTCCGTGAAATAACGTAACGATATAAGTTAACTCAGCAATTTCCTTTCTGATGTTAAGAGACAAATATTAGGATTAAGAAACCCCGTCTAACTAAAAGCAAAAATAAAATATGTAGTAACGCCGTTCGTTTTTCCTTTACAACATACATTTACACAAAGTGCATTAAGCATTTGAAACACTTTAATTAACTAAATAATTTGAAATTTAACTTTTTACATACCTTTAAATGAAACATTTTAACATAGTTAAGTAAAGTTTTAAGCTAAATGTTTGCCTATTGTGTTTGGGGGTGTGCATACAGGGTGGGTGTGCCTATATAGTGGGTAGAAATTACTATATGTGAATTACTTTCTGTTTTTCGTCAAGGTATTTTAATAATGCATAACAAACTATCCAATTAACAGATATATTGTTTTAATATTATTTCAAACTTTTTCAAGCCGTTAAAATTTATTCAGATCAAATGACTACCAAAACTATGTTTGTCCATATCCAACGTATTTTAAAGCTTGAGTAAGATGTTTTTTAATATTCAAAAATAAATTCCCACCATAAAAAAGGAACATATTAATAATTATTTTTTTTAATTCAAAAACTTAAATTTCAAAGTATGTACATAAAAAGTAACTAAATTTAAAATAATTTGAGAAATGTATTTCTACATTATGGTAATTTTACAGTAATTCATTACTTGTTTTTAATTTAGTTCTTTAAATATATCGGGTGTTCTACATAGGAATTTTAATTTAAAATAACTTTCCCTATGCGCTTAATGTTTTGAATTTAAATATTCAATTCCCAAAAGTGAGAGTCTTGAAAAGTGTAAATTGCAAATGTATCACACAAATATCTCAGACTATCAGGCAAAGCAATTCATCATAAGTTGACAAACTAGTCTCTATTGATTGAAAAAGAATTGAAAGTAAGTTGATTAGTAATTTAAATGATCACTCCCCCTTCCCTAATAGTCAATGTTTCTACATTCGGAATATGAATACATTATCGACTTGTCGCACAGTTTGGAGAAATTTCACAAGGTTTTTGCCGAATGATTTCTTTTTGACATGCAATACATCCCTTTCTCAGAGTGGTTAAAGATCTGTGGACACATTATCTCTTCAGATCAAAAACGATGGTGGAAGTCAACGAATTAAGGTCGATGTCAACCTAAGCGTTTCGTTCATGACCTACTATGATGGATGTTTAGGGTTCAAATGTCATCTTTCATCGAAAGAATATTAGAGATTATAGATAGACCGTGTAATTACTCTTCAAGATAGATTTCTTTCAAGGTTATGCATATTATCCTCTGTATGAGGAAGGTGTAGAAATAATATACATCTTTTGCTAGTTTGTTTTAATTTTGTAGCTAGTAGTTGAGGAGTCAATCAAAATGAAGTAATGCGTTTAAAACGATGCAGTGAAATACCTTATGTTAAAAAAGGCCTTTGTGTTGAATTGTACACAAGATAATCCAGTTTTTAAGGCCATCATATTTTGTCTATGGCTTTTTCATTCAAGGCTAATAAAGAGTGTTAAAGTTCTATCAGAAGATAGTATTGAAGATTAATATTTTATGCTTAGTAATTTAATCAAATTCAATCACTATGACACAACGTGAAAGCTGTTTATTTAACTGTAATATTTAGTTTAAATGTTTAAAAATTTATTTTAGAGGATTAGCTTTATTAAATTCTTCTTATAGAGTGAATACACATTTTTACCGAGTATTTTGAAATTGAAAAGTAAGCATTATATTCTAAGTTAAGAAGTTGTAATTTTTTAAAAAAAATTATAAGACAGTAGTGAAAAACTTCAGATACTTGCATTTAATGGAACTCGTATGTTTAAATATTCGGATAATTGGATCTAAATGGGGAAAAAGTATATTTTTCATTATTACAAAATGTATGCAATTTTCAGAATATATACAAAAATTGTAAAGTATTAGTTTCAATAACCAAAAACGTCGTAGTTTGTATTTCACCAATGCATACTGTTTGAGATATAAGCTATGCACCTTATACAATAAGACAAATAACAGATATTTCGTGTTAATATTTAAAATAAGGTGTTTCTTGAAGTGATTCGAATAACAGAATTGAGTATAGTATATAAGGATATCTACTACTGTACTGAAAATAAAAATGAAGCTCAAATAATACAACTTGCAATTTCAAATACAGCTACTGAGAAGGCTATACAACGATGTATGCGACAACGATTAATTTCTTCGTATTTAATATTTCTGTTAAAAACATAAAAATCTGACCAAATGTCAGTATACACATTAAGAATATCGCACTCCTGTAACGTTAGGAACCCGTTGATGACCAGTCAAAGTGAATAGCCTATTTTTCCAACCATTTCATCATGACATTATTTTTAAACAAAAACACCATATTCATAATACTGACCATTACCATTACAGAACCAGGGGGAATTCAACTGGAACCCAGAACTCCAAGGCTACATACTGAGCGCCGGTTACTTGGGATATTTCCTGACGCAGATTCCTGGCGGTATCCTAGCTGGACGCTTCGGCACCAAGCCCATCTTGCTCCTGGGACTCATAAGCGCTTCCATCTGTAACTTACTCTCCCCCATCGCTGCGAGAACTCATCCCTACTTACTGGGTGGAGTCCAGCTTATAAGAGGAATGGGACAGGTAAGCTAATATAAACGTGATTATATCATGTTACCATGCTTTAGTTGAAATTTTATCTCATGTTCTCACTGCATTTATCTTTGTAACAGGGGGTACAGCAGCCCGCTATGAGCGTCCTCATGTCCAAGTGGTTCCCACGGAAAGAGCGGGGCTTTCTGTCGGCTTTTATTTACTGTGGGTACCCCATGGGTGCCTTCATCGGCAGCTTGGTCTCCGGCCCTCTGTGTGAAGCTGAGTTTATGGGAGGGTGGCCTTTAGTGTTCTACGCATTCGGTGAGAGATCTATTGATATATTATAATAAGAGGTTTATACATTTTTTTTCTTGATTTACCCATTGAACCTTTTAGCTAGTCTATCATTATTTCACTAACACTTTTTTAAAAAAACACATAGTTATTTTTACTCTAACTTGTCAAATTCTAACTAAACTATTTACTAATGTTTTACAGTGAAACCCCGAGTTAACATTTTTCAAGGGACCAAAGAAAAATAACGTTAAATGCGGGAAAACGTTAAATCGGGGTAGGACATCCTTTAGGAAATCATTTGGGACCAATGAAATCTGACGTTAAATGCGGGAAACGTTAAATCGGGGTTTCACTGTAATTTCTATTACAACTATAACATTTACTTAGTTAATACTTTACTTTTAAAATACCTAACATATTAGTTGGGGACTAGGCACATTAATAAGGAAATTTTGCTCTAGTAAAAATCCCAAGGACAAACTTGAGGGAAAAAAAAACTCCCCCGTAAGTCTTGAATGACGAGTTTTTTACAGTTGTATATCTTTAAAAAATAAATGTTATTTATTTAACCCATCACCTTCAATTTTAATCCTCAAACTTAATACGTAGTTTCAGAAGACTCTAAAACTCCTCTCTTCCTCTTTACTCTAATTTCAAACCTCTTCCATTCTTGCACTCCTAGATTTTTTATTGGGTCTCTTATATCTTATTAAGTATTTAAAATAATTAAAGAAATCCCTTTCATTTCCGTTTTTCAATCGAAAGCGGTAACAAATAAATGAATTTCATAAGCTTAATACTATTACTTTTTCGCAGTTCTCTAAATATTTTCGCTTCTCTTCTTAGGACTGTTTGGAGTTTTCATTAGTTTCCTCATGCTTCTTTTCTACGCTGAAACACCATCTGATGATCCAAATATTTCGCCATCCGAACTCAATCACATTTTAAAACATCAAGAGAATGACACTTCACTAAAGGTAAAAGCTCAATATTCATTTCTCACAATACAGATTTTTAATCATTAGAGTAACGGTGTATCTAACGGTTCTTTAAATTTGAAGCTGCTTTGAAAAGTTTTGATCAAACAACTGTTACCAAAAGAAGAACTAATTCCTCTAAATTCTCTTCATTCTTTTAATTTACATTTGTTGAAGAAAACTTCTATGAAATATTTTACAGCTACATAAAGCTATTGACAAGTTTTGACAATAGTATTTATTTCATACTTTGAAATATTTTTGAAAGTTATTTAGTTCTTAACGCTTGTTCAACATCTCTTTTCAAAAGGCAGTACCTATTTCTTATGAGGTAACTTTAATAACAGAAGATAAAGTTCATCAATGAATAACTATTAAACTAATTTTAGGGATTAATATTTGAATATTAAAAAGTTAATTTTAATTTGTAATTTATTTCATCAATATTTTAAGCGTCCACCAACCCCTTGGGGAGCAATGCTGACTTCAGTTCCGACGTATGCACTTATCCTAGCCTTATTCGGACAATATTGGATGGCATTCTACTTTCTGTCTGTACATCCTACTTATATGGGAACAATTTTGAACATTCCAATTAAAGAGGTTAGTGGTCCTAATTTAAAAAATATAACTCTTCTAACTATACTTGTGTGGAACTAAGAAAATACACCAAACATTACTTACATTCAGATTTAAAACCCCTATTTGTGCCTAATATCCGCTAGAGATGAAAATTTTCATTCCGAAAATTCAAGTTTTATGTGTTGTTATTATTCGAAGCTAAGTTCTTGAACTATTTGGTAGATTTTCTTTGTATATCGTTCATCGCTAAAATTTTAGAAATTCAATTCGGTTCTCAATTTTTTCTACAGTAACTGAATTTCTTCAAGGGAGTTATTAATTTCATTTTAACTCTAATTAATTACAGGGATTAACCAGCCTTTTAAGTATACTGAGAGGCAGGGCCGTATCCAAGGGGAGGGGTTTAGGTGTTTAAACCCCACCAAGAAATTTTGGCATAAATTTTTATGCTGTTTTTCCCTTGAAAATTCAGCAACTTACAAGGAGCAATCCACTTCGTGTGTAAAAATGAGTTAAAACACTGCTTTTGATGTTCAAATTTCAAAATTTTTCTGAGGGATTCATTTAATCAAATTGTGCACATTTAGCAAAAGTAAAAAAATTCTTTCAGTTCTTAACTTTGAAACGTGTTCATGAAAATATTATTCACATTTCTAAAATAGTTTTATATTTACAAACCCAATCATTTCCCTCAATACTGCATACAGCTTGGATTATTTTGGTTTGAACTACAACCTAAATAAATAAGGTATTTTCTCTCTATCTTTTTAAAGGACTCTTAAATTTATAATGCTGAAGTCAAAATTAAATAATTTAAGTTTCATCATGACATGATTCCATTATTAAATTGTCCCACCCCTAAAACTTTTATTTATGTACTACTATATGACGTGTAAAGGTCCCTGAAAATATCTGATTATACCTCTTTTAACTCACCAG
This sequence comes from Tetragnatha montana, assembly GCA_963680715.1. NCBI lineage: Eukaryota > Metazoa > Arthropoda > Arachnida > Araneae > Tetragnathidae > Tetragnatha > Tetragnatha montana. Next base: position 24,431,601 of record OY796683.1, read on the forward strand.
AATGGTATCCTGTCATCAGGTCCGTACGTATCACAAGCCGTTACTGGCTTCAGTGCGTGCATGTTCGCTTACTGGTTGAGTCGAACCCGCAACGCCAGAGTGAATACCGTCCGTAAAGGATGCAACACACTCAGTAAGTAAAGCTCTTCTTTCAATATTCTAATACCAATGAGCAAGTATTGATATTTTTAATGAAAATAACCTTAAAATCGTCATCTTCATCATACACGTCCTGCACCTATATAGTTTCATTCCACCTTCATCATACATATACTGGTTTTCCCGAACTATTAACTTGAGGAAATTTATAAAGGTTTACGGGAGTATTCGGTACTGGTCCTAAATTATTCTGGGATGTTCCATTTCTATTATTAGTGTAGTAACGGTCTTTGGAGAGATTACCAAATCATTACCAAAGGTCCCGTAGGAATTCCCCACTGATGAAATTGTTATAAACGTTTGTTTTTTGAATAATTATTAAAAACCCCTTGTGACCCCTAATCCACTAGAGGTGTCTATAGAGAAACTTGCTCTTGTGGTTCTGTCTATATTGGAAACACAAAACGCTCCATAAAAACAAAATTATCTGAGCATGAGACATTGTCGTCTTCACCAACCTGAAATGTCAACTATAGCTGAACACACTCTCACTCAGGATGAGCATATTATCAATCCTATATGATAAAATGATGAGAAAAACGGGTACTTTTAGACCTGTAATTAATTAGGTTTTTGGTGCAAGGGTTATAGCAGCCATTTTGGGCCAGGGAGTTGTCGGATATTTTCGAAGTACAAACTTGTCTTAAACAGTGTGGTTATGCTTTGATTTCAAGTACATAAGATACCTCCTAAAATGTTTAGGTTGTACCAAATTATTTATTTTATAAACATAAAAGTATCGGCCTATCACTACTTAAAAAAACACTTGGTTTTTATTTCAGGTTGCCTCATTTTCACTGTTGGAACAATCGGCGTGTATCTCTCGGGATGTAATCACACGTGGAACGAGGTTTGCCTCTTCATAGCCACGGCCAGTGTAGGATTTGCCTTCGCTGGAAGTCTAATCACATCTGTGGATATGTCACCAACATTTTGCGGTAGGATTTTTTTCTATTATTAAACATTCAAAATCTAAAACTGTAAAATTCTTTATAATTTTTATAACTTTACTAAAATTTATCCTTCCTTAACAGTCCTTCAGTCAATTCCTTTAGATTTAATACGTGTGTAATGGGTCGCAGCTTGCTGAAAATGCTCATCCTGTAGTCCACCTCTCTCAACTAAGGGACTCAACATGCTGAGCATGGAACTTGTTCTTTTGAGGGACTGGATAGAGGATTGGACAGATTTTCCTATACTGTGCTGTGCACTCTTTCGGGCAGGAATAATTTTTAGACTGGGGCAGAAAGTTTTTACACTGAGTCAAATCATTATTCAGTTTCTAGTCCTTTATAGGGGACTTTTCAGTAGTCTGCGGACAGGGACTGTTTTCAGTCAGAAGGTTGGAAGAATGGAGCTTTGTTCGAGGTGCCTGTCTTCTTATTTTTTGCCCCTCCTTGAAATTCTATTCTATTCTAATATGTGTGTATTACGTTTCCTACTGTCATACCGCGAGGAGAAGAGCTTTGAACAGGGTTGCCGTGAGTAGACGAGTCCAAAAGAAGAGGGAAGCTGGTATGAATTGAACGGCATTATTTGGGTTTTTAAGCGTACATTTGGCGAGTGAGAAAACGCGTTTAACGAATGAAAATAAGATAATCATATTTTATTAAACTACATTAAAATATAGATTATCTTTGAAATTTCTCGTTAATAAAAATCGAATTAATGAACACGGTAACTATAAATCCAAAAAATTATAAAATATCCAAATAAAATCAGATAAATTGATGTAAATCACATAACATAATATCAAATTAAATAGATCAGATTCGGTGAAATATTTAAGATCAGTTGAAAAAGATCAGATCAGTTAAAATAGATCAGATCAGTTAAAATAGATCAGATCAGTTAAAATGGATCAGATCAGTTAAAATGGATCATATCAGTTAAAATAGATCAGATCAGTTAAAATGGATCAGATCAGTTGAAAAAGGTCAGATTAGAAATATTTAATCAAATCAGATGTAATGCGAAAGGAAATTCCAAAATTCGTTACTCTAGAATCGAAAGAAGTACACAGCTGAAAGATAGCCACTCAGATTTGGCTCGGAACATTTATTTTAGCGCCAAGTGAATTACCATCACCCCCAAAATTCAGTGGAATAATCCGTTTCTATAACAACCGCAGCATCATTGAATGACGTCAATAGCTCTTCTCCTCGCGGTACGACAGTACTCTTAATTAATTTTCTTTTTTCAAAGGTCCTTTGATGGGTTTCTGCAGTACTATTGCCAGTCTAGCTGGTTTCGTCATTCCTGTGACAGTTGGGATATTGACCAATGGAGCTGTAAGTACACGCTACATTTATTCTCCATTTAATTCAAAGAATAAGCTTGAGAGTAATTATAGAGGCTATGAAACATTTTCACGTTTAAGGTGCGTAAATGTTTTTTTAGAACGCTCAAAGTTAGAGAAAAAATTTAAAATGTCAATAGACGACATTAGTGTGACGTCACTTGCTTGTTTGGAAACGTGTTGATTTCAATGTGATTGGTTCCGTGATTGGAAGTAAATCCGTACGGATCCAATCACGGATGGAATCAACGTTTCCAAACAAGCAAGTGACGTCATGACTAATGTCGTCTATTGTTAAAGACGGAGTAATTTTGATGTATCGTTAAATGTCTTGGAATTATATGTAAATTAAAATTATTTCAGCAGTCTCTCATAAACGTGGGAACGAGGTTTCGTTAAGGGGTGACAAGTTTTCTTTATACTTTTTAGATTATCCATTGTCACCTGTGTATGCCAACTTTTATACTATCTATACTGTTATTAAGATACTTTTTGATATCTTTAGAAAGTAGTAGTATAGAGTTTTAAACTGTCACACACCTTACAGTGGGTGCTATAACAAAACTAATAAATATTTTTTCATTTTTATGTTAGCAAACTCTGGTTCAATGGCGCAAGATATTCCTAATCACCGCATCAGTTGCTGCCGGCAGCGGCTTCGTATTTCTCACTTTGGGGTCAACAGATATCCAACCCTATGACCCAGCTGCGAGCAAGGACCTCAACATGAACAATTCTTCCAAAAAAAAAGTCGTAACTCCCGACTCAGCGTCGTCATGTAAACTTTAGATCGAGTGGGCCATAACTATGAACTTCAACACGAACCATCCCTCCTAGATGGTCGTATCTGACTCAGGATAATGTTTTGTTACTGTTGAGTGAATGCAAACGTCCAGCCTCAAGATATCATTGAGATGAATAACTCTTCTTAAAAGATCATACTCGATTCTGAATAATCGTGTAAACTTTTGTAGCTTTATTCACTGTTACCTGACCAGCGCACACAGGCGGAAATCGCGAATTTCCTGGCCAAAACCCCAAAAATGAAATTAAATCTGTACAATTAAAAAATCGTTTGCATGAATCTTATTAGTATCTAGAATCTTGAGCCAATTTTGTTTTTATTTTAATTCAATATTAGTGTTTGTTTTGAAAGCTCAAAGTTTAACGTTTTCAAACAACTGAACTTTATTTTTGAAAAGAGAAAATTTTGCCTTCTTATTTAAAGTTCTTTAAATATAGTTTTAATCAACCTTATTCCTATGGATTCTGAACTGGGAAGTTTAAAAAACTCCTACATATCGTTTTCAATTATAATTTTAGGTTTTAAATACGTATATTTATAAGAATTCTAATAGAACTCGCTTTTCCATTACTCAATATTTTACATCCGAATGTTTAAGGAACAAAAAAGTATCAAATTTAATCATATCACGCGGTGATTTCAAGTGTTTTTTATGCATACATATGTTAACTTTAAGTTTTAATAAAAATTAGCTGCAATAATCTGCAATTCTTGAAATTGAAGTTCCTAAACTAAATGTTGGTAATTCTCGATTCAGTGACCAATTCTTATATTCTTATTTTAGGAAATAAGCAGCTGCTAGCAGATGTAAAAAATATTTTGTAGAAAAACAATAGTTCTGGATTAACAGCTGCATTCACTTTATTATTGATTTGTCTACAAAACAAAGAGGTGCCATGCATCATAGTTACAGGCTTAACATTTGCAAGCGGCAAATTAAGGAGAGGTAAAGACGAAAAAAATAATTTAAGTTATTTTAGAGAAGAAACACGTCTTATAGACAAAACAAAACTAAATAACCAGAAAATATTCTTTAAGAACACATTCCCTAATTAATTTTTAGAATACTATTAAAAATACTGAATTAGCAAGTATTTGTACTATATTTCAAAGTGTTTTCTTTTGTTATTTATCAAGTTTTATGCAAGTAAGAGGTTTTGGCCAGGAATTTCACGATTTCCGCCTGTGTGCAGCGGTTATTCTTAAGGATTAAGGATTATTTCTTTGGTTGCTAGTTAACTACTGGTCAGGCAGCAGTGAATAAAACTTTTATGGTGGTATGATGATTCAAAACACGAGTTGAAGTTGGCAGGACATGGTGTAGTATTGGATGGTTTTTGGTGGGATTTCCAGGACCTGATAAGGAATTTTAGAACTTTGAAAACCTCCCATTCACTTTTGAAAGTTCCCATTTAAAAAACAACACCTGAATCAAGTTTGTTTTCTTTTGATTTCGGCAGGATAAAATAACAGTTGAATCGAGTTTGTTCATTAAAATTATAATCAAGCCATCAACTAATTTACGCAGGGATATAAATATTAATAAATATAAGTTTTAATTTACATTTACGACTGAATAACATATCTTCCGAAGGAAAAAGAGCGACAACTGGAATCGGACAAGGATTCTGAGCATGAAATACACACATGGATTGACTGAGAAGTGTATTCCCAATAATTCCAAAACAAGTAGTGAACTGATATTATTTGAGTAGAAAAATTAATGCAAAAATATTTAATTTCATTTTAAGTATGAATTGTAACTACCTATTTATTTTCAAAAGAAATTTATAGTTTCGGAATCAAACTGTGTGCAACTTTCTCTCATGACCATTTCTAAAAGTTTCATCTATCATGCGTACGTTTTATTTAATGTATTTTTCTTCATTAGTATACCTCCCATTTCATCAAACATTTCCTTTTTTTTAATTAAAAAAAAATCTTATTTAAGTAATTAATTTTGTTGCATATCACTGCAATAATTTTTACACCATTAATGATGTCATGAAAATCCTGTCATACTGATAAGGTGGTCAAATGAGGAATATGTTCACAAGCATTCATAGACATTTTTATTAAATTATTTATGAACTACTATAAGTGTATAATGTAATTAAAGTGTTATGTTATGTGTTGTCATTGTTTTTTTTCACTAAATTTTCAAATGAAATCATTGTATTGTCAATAAAAAAAAGTGTAGTTATTGTTTTAAAAATTTAAAAAGTTTTATTTTACATTTTGAGAACAGAATCATTTTATTTTTTATAGAAATTCTCATGAGTAATTTTTTTAATTCCATTTTTTTCTTTTAAGAATATTTCATTTTTAAATAATTATTTTATATTATACTAGCTGACTTACCCGGCCTTGCACGGGTTGAGTTAATTCATAAATATTTTAAAAAGTTTTTCAAGTTATGTCTTTTCTTTTTCTGGAACTTATCATCCCGTCGTCCCCGTCGTCTTTTTCATCCCAGTTCTTAACTGTAAAAATATACCCTAACTCATCCCGTCCCGCATTTAAATTTGGCTGTTACCTTCGCTGTAAAGAACAATCAAATTGAAATAAATCATCAGGTTTATCAAGTTATATGTCTTTTCTTTTTCTGGATTAGCAGTCACTTATCATCCCGTCACCCCCATCGTGTTTTTCTTCCCGGTTCCTTACTTTGAAAATATACCCTAACTCATCCCGCCCCGCTTTTAACTTTGGCTGTTAAAGAACAATCCAATTTAAATCATCAGGTTTATTGAGTTATATGGTTTTTCTTTTCCTGGTTAGCAATCACTTATCATCCCGTCGTCCCCGTCGTCTTTTTCATCCCGGTTTCTTACTGTGAAAATATACCCTAACGTATCCCGTCCCGCATTTTACTGTGGCTGTAAAAGAACAATCCAATTAAAATCATCAGCCATTTGAAATTTATAGTTTAAAATCTTAAACAAAATTTCTACGAAGTATTTCCGATGTCCTTTTCAAAAATTACGCATCGGTTTTTATAAATCCCTTGATAAAAACTTAGGAAGTAAAAATCACAACCCTCTTTGAGCCCCTTGGGAATAATTTCCTACAGGATGTTACAAACCGTATATGAAGTTTCTATCGTTTTCCAAAAATGATATTAATTTAATCAAAAAGTAATCCCTATGTGTAATTCAGTCAACAACTCCCGCCGCCAAAGCAATATATTTAACTATACCTAATTTATTTTATATTCAAAAATGATAAAGAATCCATTTTTATTTGCATGATCCTACATCTCCAAAAATAAAAACATTTTTATCAAAACAATAAAATGCTTGATAAATCTCATTTTCCTTTTATAATGATAGCCAACTTCTTAGTAAAAACGGTTTTCTAGTACTTAACAATAAAAATTTAGTGAATGGATAAGTCTAGTAAACCATACCCCATGAAACAATGAAATAATTTCAGCTCTGTTTCCATGGAAACCATTTATTTTTGCCTTTCCATAAATATATTTATTTTAGAAAAAAATTAAAATTACAAATAAAGGAAAATGTTGTTTCAAAATTAATTATTTGAATTTATATGTTTCCTGAAAATTGTTATAATTTTGAAAAAGAAATTTACACTGAGTTTTTCGTCTTAATTTGTTATAAATTATGAAATTTTTGAAATTAAATTTTATCACATGAGGCCAGACGAAACCTCAAGAGAGAAATAAACCTACTGCAATTTACGCATTTCAACAATGCATAATGCTATTTCAATGGGAAAAACGGAGTAGAAAAAGCGCCAAAAAACAGGGAAGGAGTCGTTGGATTTTAAAATCGTTTCTTAGTGCGCGTCGCATAGCTGAGAGGAACGTCTCTGTCAAATTTCAAGCCTCTGGGTCCAGTAGTTTCGGAGATTCCGTGTTGAGTGTTTGTCACTTACCAGTGAGTCAGTCAGTCAGTCAGTCAGTCAGTCAGTCAGTCAGTCAGTGGTATTTGGCTTTTATAGATATAGATGAAAAATTCATTTAAATCAATAAAATATCTTTATGCATGGATAAACGATAATTGTTATTTAAAAATTATTTAATAAAATTACATTAATACAGTAACAGATCATTAAAAAAATAGGGTGTTTAGGAATCAATACTATTAATTTAGGAGGATTTTTCAAATCTGGTTAATAAGACAGGATAGACAAAGGTAAGTATTTTGCAATGAATTCCAGGGGAAAAATTAATTATATATGCTATAGTTGCAAAGTATTCAAAACGTAATTTTTCACTTTCTGAATCTTGGTATATCATTTATTAATTAGATAGTAGTGTTCGGCAACTAGTGGTCAAAAAGTAGTTAACTACCAACTACTAACTAGTCTGGGAAAATCTAGTTGCAACTAGTAGTTAACTATTTTTTCCTGGGACTAGTTGCAACTAGTAGTTAACTATTTCCCAAAGTAGTTAACTAGTCTATTTAATTTCATAACCTATTTTTTGCCCAAATTCTAATACATCTTTTTTATCTATATCACAAAAAACTTTATGCTTTGCTCAAAACGGCGCTTTATTTATGGTTATAATATTTGAGTACTCTAACCATGACACTGTATAGTTATTAGGGTGGTATAAAAAAACAAAAGTCCGATTTTTTTTTTCGGGGCATCCCCCCCCAAAATGTGACCCTCGGTATAAAACTAATATTCTGAAAGTTTCAGCTCAAAAAAATAATATTTAGACCCCGCCCCCGAGCATCAAAGCTCCAAAAAAAAAACTCGAAATTTTGCACGTTTTCACCTATAAAATCCGAACCGGTTGTTGTAAAAATACAAGACTGGTATCATTTTGTAGATTATTTATTTAGCTTCAACGTTTTTAATTGAAACTTGTTTGTAGAACTTACAGATCAAACGATACAAGGGGTTTTACTAACTCCCCCCGCAATATCAATTTTTTTAAGGAGTGTCAGGAAATTCCTGAAAATGTTTCAGCTATCGTAAAATGGTTCAAAAACATATAATTAATGGTTATTGACTGCATAGGTGTAAAATTTAAGAGATTTACAATGAAAAAAATAATTTTTGTTCATACCTGTTAATTTTTTAACTATCCTAAAATAATTCAAATAAAATACGTAAATTAATTTTTTAAACTAGTTAATAAATGCATAAGGTGTAAAAGTTGACAAACAAGCAAAAAAAGTTCAAATTTACTAATTTTAACCCATTTTCAAAATTTTTCTCTTCACTGAGTTAGGTGTAAGAAGACTGAATGGTGTATTTCCCCACAAGATCGCCCTATTTTAGAAGTTTTGAGAGCGGTATTTGACTTTAAAAATGGGATCAACTACAGGACCTCCACCTGAAGTTTTTAAAAGTTTCAATTTAAAATGGACTTAAATCAATAAAAATAGCTACGGAAAAAGAGTTGATAAAAAGAGGCCAAGTTAAAATCAAAATGGTATCGGAAATGTTGGAAGCTTCATAGCTGGGCTTGATACATCGAACCAAATATCAATTAGAGCCCCAGGTGCCATGCATCTGCATCATGCTAGTGCTAGATAGATGACAAATGCCCTCTATTGAGTGAAAATTATCTTTTTCGGGTACGAATTCCCTCTAACTCTTACAGAGATAGATACATACCATTAGAAGTATTTGTATTACCTTAATAAACATCAAAATTAAAGTTTGGTTAAATGCACCAAAGAAATTTGCAAATATTTACGAAAAATATATGTAGAAGTATCAAGAGTTATAACCACAGTACCATAGTTTAAGAACTTGATGTCTTAAAACCTGAGACATTTGAATTTTTGACGAAAGTTTTATAAAAGAAATTAAAATTAACATGCCTTTGTCTAATGGGGAATACTAGAGGAAGACAATAGTGAGGAAAATAGAATAATAAAAGTGAAAGTGAAAAGTTTCCATTAATCAAAATACTAGCTAATAGTTTCAGAAAATTATCACGCAGTAGAGGGCTTTTGACATCCATCTAGATTCTAGAATGATGCATGGCACCTGGGGGTCTAATTGATATTTGGTTTGATGTATCAAGCCTTATAAATATTTGGCCCTTGGAATACTTCACTGTAGTCTTGAAAGATATTTCGGGTTTTTCAATTGTCCAGGTATAAGCTTCCAACATTTTCAATGTCATTTAATTTTAACTCTTGACCTCTTTTTATCAACTCTTGCTACGTAGCTATTTTAATTGATTTCAGTCCATTTTAAATTGAAACTTTTAAAATCTTCAGGTGGAGGTCCTGTAGTTGATCCCATTTTTTAAGTCAAATACCGCTCTCAAAACTTCTTCTAAAATAGGGCGATCTTGTGGGAAAATACACTATTCAGTCTTCTTACACCTAACTCAGTGAAGAGAACAATTTTGGAAATGGGTTAAAATTAATAAATTTGAACGTTTTTTGCTTATTTGTCAACTTTTACACCTTATGCATTTATTAACTAGTTTAAAAAATTAATTTATGTATTTATTTGAATTATTTTAAGATAGTTAAGAAATTAACAGGTAAGAACAAAAATTATTTTTTTTTCTTTGTAAATCTCTTAAATTTTATACCTATGCAGTCAATAACCATTATTTATATGGTTTTGAACCATTTTACGGTAGCTGAAACATTTTAAGGAATTTCCTGACACTCCTTAAAAAATTGATATTGCGGGGGGAGTTAGTAAAACTCCTTGTATCGTTTGATCTGTAAGTTCTAAAAACAAGTTTCAATTAGTAAGGTTGAAGCTAAATAAATAATCTACAAAATGAAACCAGTCTTGTATTTTTACAACAATAACCGGTTCGGATTTTATAGGTGAAAACGTGCAAAATTTCGAGTTTTTTTAGAACTTTGACGCTCGGGGGCGGGGTCTAAATATTATTTTTTTGAGCTGAAACTTTCAGAATATTTGTTTTATACCGAGGGTCCCATTTCTTGGGGGGGGGGGGGGTGCCCCGAAACTTTGGACGAAAAAAATTTTCCCCATGTTAACCTGGACCACCCTAGTTATAAATAGCAGTGTAATTTTTGTATATTTTGATAAAAATTTTAAATATTTTTGAAATTTTAAACAAAATTTTTTTTAAAGTAGTTGAAAATTTGAAAGTAGTTTCAACTAGTAGTTATTAAAAAAAGTAGTTCAACTACTAGTTAAACTAGTTTAAACCAAAAGTAGTTAAACTACTAGTTAACTACTAGTTGATCGGTAGTTAACTACTAGTTGCAACTAGTTCTAGTTAACTAGTGCCGAACACTATTAGATAGTAATTTTGTTGTAATTACCTCAAATATGGTTGTAAAGCTGAGTTCTTACTTAACCTTTTAAAACTACTTAAACTTTTACTAATACGTTCTTCAAGATAAATATTGGTAAATCAGACAAAACTAACAAGAGTTAGACTGGATGAATAACTGAGGAGAGGATGGGGACTATGCTTTCTTCAAATAGTAGTTCAGTACAGACATATAAAGCAAGTTTTTCGATTTAAAAAAAATCAAAATCCCAAAAATTAACAACAAGGGTATAACATGGATTTGGATATGTTTCTTTTCAGCATTAATACTTTGCATCATCATTTCTCAAAAGAAAGGTCAGCATTTTTTACACATCCTGAACCTTCGCCAACTCAGTTTTTGTTTCATTTCCATTGTACCTGACAGCAGCAGCTCAGTCCTTCAACGTGTTAAAAACAGTAAAAACTATGTACAAATGTTCCTGTTTTGGCTTTATGAAGGCCTCGTCCCTCTCTCTGACAATTCGTTGCACTCGACGATGCTGGGATCTCGACTCGGAGATTCCACGAAATTCCAAGACTGGGTTTCAGCTGACCCGAAAACGGCGAAAATCAATCCAGAAATTAAGATGATGGCCATGGTTAGAAAAAACACAGAGTGCCACTCTGACAGGGTTTGCTGCAAAAATGAAATTGATTAGAAATTAATTAAAACTTCATTATACATTTTATTAAACAAAGAAATTCATTTAACATTTTTTTACCATTATTCTATTGAAAAATTATGTTTTACGATTATAAATTAAAAATCACATAGTGTTAAATCTTAATAGTTCAATCCATCAATGTTTCTTTAAACTTTAAAGGAATAACCCTAGGGATGAAATATTTCTATCTAACTTCAAAACGAAAAAAAGATTTAAAGGAAATACTGAAATAAATGAATGTGCATGAATTAATTTTAAAAGCATTCTTAATTTGAAAGATGTTAAATACAATAGCACGTCAATTATTCGAAACTATTTTATCCGTAGCCTCGTTTAACCAACGTCAATTTCTTCTTTTTTTTTGCAGAATATAAAAATTTACTTCGTCTTTTCTTCCTTGGGAGAGACGGTTGTTAACAAATTTACTGTCCGTTATTTTAGCAATGCAGTAGTACCTACTAATTAAAAACACATGACATTTAGTTATTTTGTGCGTGTGTGCTTAAAACATAGTGGTAAATGTTTGATGTCTCCTGACTGCCACTGAGCTGAATAAACTATTCTATACAAGCTAAATATTGAAGAAACCAACTCTTTAAGTAATAATAAGTAGTAGAAGTAATAATAAGTAAGTAGAATACAGCTGTCCATTTGATTCTCGACATGAAATTGATTTTTAAGTGTAAATAACACTTTGAAATATTTATGTTACGGGCATTGTGATAATTATTAGTAATGCCCCGGTTTATCACTTTCCCCATAACATATACATTCATATCTGTGAACGATTCATATAATTACTAACCTAGAAAAGCTTGTAGAGTAATAATTCTATGAGTATTTTGAATCGATTTTGACTAAATATAGACCGCAAATTTAAAATACTTCTCGGAGACAATTTTAATACTTACATTTGGTGTCATATTCCCGACTATAATTGGAAATACGAAAGCAGCAGTACTTCCAGCCGTATTCATTAATCCAGAAAGAGATCCTTGAAAAAAAACCCGACCGATAAAAAATGTGTATTAGGCGTAAAAATAAATAATAAAGGAGAATACATATATATACATTCATTAATTCCATGCAATTCTGAGGGAAGGATTTTTTAAAAATAAGTATTTAAACTTACTTTAATTGGGATAAAAAAAACAATTATATGTTCAACTGATGAACAAAATTAAAAATATCTTATTCTTAAATCTTAATATATTCTTTTCTAGTCTTCTGTTGAGGTTCTGTAAAATGTTACTTGAACTAAAATGTGTTAATGCGTATAAATTTGATAACTATTTTTAAAGGGACTTTTATTTTATTTATTAATTTTTTTTCTCTAACCCTTTTTCTCTCTTTCTATTAAAACAAACATTATCAAGAGTTTATAAAATAGTAATTATTAAAAGCTTAAAAAATAATTTAATTTCGTTCTGAACTAATTCAAAATTGGAAACACACTATATAAAATATATAAAGTATTAGAATATATTTAAGAATATTCAAATATGAGGTTGTCTCGGACGGAAAACAAGTAAAGAGATAATTTTTCAGAGCTAATTTTTGTTATCATGCTGACGACACTTTAGTTGCCTCCACGAACTCACTTTATCTTATGTTTAATCTTTGCTTCATTGAAAATTGTTTTCTTTTGATACAGTCAATGTCAAACAAATGAACACGCGTAGACAAACGTGCGTCAAATATCCTTAAAAGAGGAACTTCCAAATGAATAGATACACTGGATGTTCTTAATTCATAAGGAAAGAAAGTAAGCTTCACAAAAGAAAAATAAATAAATTTAGAATTATTAAATCACTTGTTTAGCCATTTGAATACATAACTTATTAGCTTATAATGTAAAAAAAAAATCACTTTCCCCCTAAATATTCAATTTTTTTCTCATCGGAATTTCAAGTGTATCCCAGTTGATATAATAGCTACTTCATTCTACTGAAATCAAGGGAAATCATTCTTCTTTTAGCAGAGTTTTCCTTGTAGAATTATAAGTTGACTTGTAAAAAATTCTGTTCATCACTTCTTTTAAGAAGTATTCAAAATTACGTCAAAATCATATTTAGTACAGTTTTTTTAATAAATTTTTTGTTGAAAAATCTTATCCTTTTAAAATTGGATATTAATATCACCAGAACATTTCCCATGAGAGGTTCCCTCCAATAATCTCCTATATGATAAGTTTTCATACAGCACAATAAATTATGAAAAAAAAACCCCAACAAGATACAATTTTGTAATGCCCCAAAGTAGAGCCTTATATTAGATTGGGAAGCACTAAATAAAGCATAACCTCTCGTAGCCTATGGTCCTGTCTGGACTATCTATGGATATGGAATGTCTGGAGACTATTTCCCTCCCCTTCAGAGCCATGGCAAAATTGTGGAGGTGCCCCCCCCCCGATAGATGGTGGCGACATCTATCATCCGAGGCTTAAGTCGGACTCCTGCCTCCTGGACCAGGAACCGCACCCCTTTTGCCTTAAATCCTGTACTCTTAGCGGATGGAGCTTGGATATCCCAACTGGCATAAGACAACAACAACAACAACCTATGGTCCTCAGTATAATATATGAACTACTTATGATTTGGTAATCATAGCTACATTCTTGGTTCTGTCCTTATGTTTGTATCTTGTTTTATTATTCATAATGATTTAATTTATTAATAGTAATTTTAAAAAATCCTGTCAGCTATGCTACCAACCACTAAAATTTTCGCAGGGAAATCCTGTTATATTGAGTACAGACTCCGTAGGCAGAATATAGAGGAATTGTATCAGGTTAACAGGATTCCTCTGTCAGTAATACAAAGATATTCTATTGGCATATGCAGGACTACATCAATATAACTGGATTTTACAACTGAAATTACAGGGGTTATTTATAGTAGCATAACTCACAAGATTTCTTTGTTAAATTAACAGGTTTTTTATAGTGCGGTATTTATTTTATATGAATTTAATGGTAATTAACCATATTTTGATTATCACTGTTCTTGTACGAAGGTAAAGAGATAAAAAAAATGTTACCAGCAAATTTTTGTGACATGTCCATACACGTGATCAGTGCACCAGGAGTGGCAACCCCCACGAAGAACATCGCTATAGACGATATGACAGCACTAAGAGGTCCATTACATCCAGCGAGGTATATTCCGAGAATTGAAGCAGAAAATCCTATGGCTCCTGGCAAAGACATAAGAACTCATTTATAATACAATAAAAATTATAGAAATGGAAATATCACAAGTACTTACTTTATGAAGCAATTAATTTACTATTTGAGGTTTCTTCCTTTCCTTCGAGTTAAAAATTAATACTTCCCATAAGTTCGAAATGCTGATGAATTACAATTTTTTTTAAGGAATAGGATTTGTTATTCACTGTAATACTAATACTTATTTTTTATATATGACATCTTTTAGCCTTCCAAATTTTTCCGTTCATTGCTTTTGTTTAAATATCTATCATAAATAAATAAAAACAAATGAAAAATGTTAGAGGTTTATATAACATTGGACAATTTTATAAGCAGTATTTTCTACTATTAAAATTAAATATGTTTGATGTAAAAATAGAATTAATAAAAATGTTAGTACCTTTGAAAGATCTAAAATTTTCAGATGCATTACACGTAAAAATTAAACAGTAGAGGATATTGTGTTGTATACCATACCCAATGAATTACAAGATTTTCTAAGAGCAGTTACACTCAAGAAATTTTTCTTTTGTAGCCAATCAGAGAACGAACTTGTTGAATACTCTCCAATGGCCTTCATGACATACGGCAATGAAGAGAAATAACCATTCTGAAAATGCAAAGAAAATAAATATTCAATTCTTATTCACATTATTTCATATTACACGTAAATAAATATATATCAACTAGAAGTATTGAGAAGAAGTTCGATTCGTTAAGTGACCAAGGCAATGGTTCCCAAACTGTGCACCGGGTCGCCCCGGGGGCACTGCAAACTCTACTCCAAATATTCAAATCCTGTTTAAATCTATAGAAACACATCCCATTCCAAAACCTTTTTACCAACTAATTTTTAGTCTTAGTTTTCGAAGATAGTAATTTTAATTTTTATTAGAGAGTATTGGTGCTATTCTATAGCTTTAAAACTGGGATCAATTTTTCAAATTATCCTGAAATTATGGTATTTTCTTGCTTACTGCACGCTCAAATATATCTCTCTACAAAAAAAATCTTTAATATTCAATGTTGTTCTAAGAAGTTTTTAAATATTTGAAATTACATAAACACCCAAGGGAAGGTTTCACTTTTGACTTAATTTATCGTTAGAGTTCAGCCGATTTTATCATTAAATGCGAAATTTTTACAATTATGGTAAAGAGAAGAAATAAGAAGATATTAGGATGTTAGCACCCTTTATCTGCTTTTAATTTAAGGGTTTCTCCCAATTATGGTGAAATTGTTTTATGACACATTCCAAAATTAAAAAAAAAAAGCATAGGACCAAAGTTTTCATTTTTCAAAGTTAACCTTTTTTTTATAAGTTGGGCTCTATATAGAAGAATTTTTTAAAGTGTAAAAGGCTTGTGATCCATTGGACTGAGGTATAAAATGTTATAGGTTATTTGGGTGTATAAATTAGTCTTATTAATACAGACGATAAAATATTACGAACATTGTGAAGGTTCTCCTTACTTTGTCTATCGGGAAATTCAATACAGCTCCCAAAAAGGTAGAGTGTACCGACCAAAAGTAAGCGTATGTCCAGTACTGTCCTATCAATGCTATCATCAATGCGTAGGTTGGAACAGAAGTGAAGATCCTACACCATGGAGCTGAAGGGGCCTGAAATTTATATATAATAAATATAAATAATTATAGATGGTAGAAAGTTAATAATAAATTAGTAGTACAAAAATAAATAAAACTTCTTTTAAACCCCATTTAGTAAAAGTGTTTGGATGAATGGAAAGAGTTTACTTTATAAGGGTCGATTTTTGTATAAAAAACTACCTAATAATTATATTCAAATTCGCACAAGTTTTCATTTTAAATAACTTTGTCTTACGTATCAAATTTCTGCAAGCAATATAGTATTTACAGAACATATTTTTGTCTCAAGCTCACATATTTTTGTCACTTTATACAAAAGACCGAAATTGGTGTAAATTTCTGTTTGTGCCTATTTTAACCTTTTTAAACATCCAAATTTTACACAATTGCCTAATTTTTAATCTCATTTGATATTAGTATACTTACTTTAGAAGACACTTGTACTTTGTTTTCAGATATATATTCCAATTCATTCACTGATATCTTTGGATGATCAGTTGGTGTTTCATGCAACGCAAAGAAAATCAGCAGAGATAATAAAATGCCTAATCCAGCTAAAAAGTGAAAAGAAATGTTTTTGCTTTAGAAAAAAGGTGGCTTTTTCTGCTGATTAGATAGATAATTTTCAGTCATAAACTACACAGTATTATAGTTTCAAACTAAAACTATAATACTGTGTAACTGAAAATTATCGAGATGATAAGCGTTTTACGTATGAAAATGAACTAATCTAGTTAGAACATCTGTCATGCTTGTCATCATTGTTTGCTATAACCAAAGTAAATGTACAATTCTTATACTTTAGGGAATACGTATAAAATTTATTCATCTGGTTGGAAAAGCATAAAACACATTATTTTTCATCACTAATAAATAAATATCTGCCTATCATAAATTTATACGAAATTACTAATTGCTTGAGAATTGAATTGAGTTTTGTTTCTTTACATTAAAGTATATTTTCAATAAATATGTTGACATTTCAGTTCAAGATTAAAAATAAAATGGCTAAATGGTTTTTCGCTTATACATTTTAGTTAAGAATGCATTAACCCATGGACGAGCGGTGACTCCTTTGAGACAAACATTAGAAATTCTCATATAGTTCCGATCTTTCCTATAGGTGGCAGCACTACCAGAAATTGAGCGGTCCCATTGTAACTGCAGTCCGTTTGAGTGCTTACAGGATACGGTATGGTACATTGAGGAAGCACTCTAGTTTTAACTAAAAAACATGGGCGTCTACCTTCTCAGCAAAAATTATGTTTATTTTTGTTTTGTGAAGAATGAACTTCTAGATATAGATTTATTTGAGTGTAAAATATGGCTATTCAATTATTACCAAGGAAATATTTAATTACTATTGGTGTTTAGACGAATAAAATAGAATAAGAATAATATATACAAATTTGTTTAAATTTCAGGCCGATTTTTCGAGCATTAGATTTTATTAATATGTTTAAATATCTACATGAAGGATAAATCAGTGTTATAACTGCTCAATTGATATTCATTCAACTTTAAATTATTTTTAAAACAAGTCAGTTAAAACTAATTTTCTACTAAAACTCTAACAGTTAGACTTAGCAATTTAAAAAGCCAAAGCAAATCTTTATTACATTAATTATAAATTGAAGACTATACTTCAAAAACGAGCTAAGTGCCAAAAAGTAAATTTCCCGTAATTCATCATTTTAAATTTGTTTCTCCATAGAAATACACATAATAAGTCATCTTTCAAGCCGTTTTTGACCTACTAATCATGTTCGTGGCACTTAGTTGGATTTATAGGGTGTTGGTTATGGCACTTAGATTGGTTTTTCGGGTCGAACTCATTTTTGTTTTTAGTTTTGGCACTTATTAGCTCGTTTTTGAAGTCCCAGTCTTCAATTGTCTAAAACAGTTTAAGTAAAATACTGTATAGAAGATTTGTCTGGAAACAACCTACCCACGAAGTAGAATACAGCTGTCCATCCGAATCTGGGGTCGTCACAGATCCAACCAGATGCCATAGCGGCAAAAATAGCACCGACGGAGTGTCCAGAAATCACGAAGGTGGACAGTCTGCCCCTTTCTGCTCGAGGGAACCAGTTGGCCATCAGGACAAAAAACGAAATCATCAACACGCCCTAAAAACAGCTTTAGGCATTATTAAATGGCGATTCAGTGTAATTCTATAAGAAAGTAACCGTTACCTCTAATAACTTCCTTTAAGTATTTTAATATTTCTTCAATAATCCTTTACGACTTTTTATTTCATTTAGAAAATTAACTAACCTAATTAATTTGATATAGAAACTAAATAGACGTTTTTAGCTAAGATTCACTTAACGAACAAAGGAAACTAAATTTAAAAAGTCTAATGATGATGTGTAAATTTTTGTTTTAAAAACAGTTCATCTCATTATCCTATAAAAGAGAAAGTTATATTAGAACGTCTGTAAACGGATTCTGCTTTTTGACGACTCAAATTTTTTTTTCCAATTGTACCTTCTTTATGAATTGTATCTAACTGTAAGTGTGGAAAAAAAATGTAGAAGCTGTTTTAAATAATTTTTTACACTGTTATCAATTTAGCATTCTAGAGTATTCTGTTACATATTACTTTGCTTATGTTCAACTTTTCATATTAATATCTAGTTTATGTAAGAAGGGTTTAGTATTCTTTTAGTAAGGACAACTCAGGTGTCCTACAGTGCAAGAAGGACTGCTTTTGAAATGTTTAGATCCATCTAGTCCCCTCCTTTTCATGCATTTATAAAGCTCACCCTTAAAATATCATTGTGCATCAAAATTATTCTTTTTGTAGAGCAAATAAACATCATCTCACCTGTCCAACTCCTCTGACAAATTGCGCAATGATCATGGAATAGACGTGCCACCGTGAAGCCAGTGGTGAAAGCCCCGTTGCTAGGCTGGAGAAGAGAGCTCCGTAAAGGGCCATGCGTTTGGCACGGAACAATTCCGAGAGCTTCGCTCCAGGCAGCAAGGCGACCAGCATGCCGAAAAAGGAGGCTCCAAACATGTAGCCTTGAAGTTCTGAGCTCCAGTTGAACTCCCCTTGAAGCTAGGGATTAAATGAAATTTAATGACAATATTTTTGCGATTAATTTTCATTTCTATATCATTTAATATATAAGGCCAATATAGTCATATAAATAGAGCATTCGCATGACGTCACGACCAGTTATTTTATTTTAACTGTTAACTGCTGGTGGACACGCACACCCTGTTGCTGGGGCGGTTGCTAGGTGCGAGTCACGTGATTGCAAATGCGCTATTTTAATAAGTCAAAAAAAAATGTATGCTGGCAGCATGTTTAAAGGACATGGGTGACTTCTCATGACTATTGTAAAGAAAAATCCTACTTAGGCTTAATGTTGACATTTTTCCAAAGATGCAATTTGATTAGGTCATTTTATTCCAAATTTTCCCATCAAACATTTGGTACCCAAACAATAAATTATGATTTAGTTTTCAACAGAATAACAATGAAATTTTATATACCAACTACAAATTATTTATAAAATTTTTCATTAAATGTACTGCATGCATGGAGGCATTCCAATTATTCAGTTCCATGCCTAAATTATAAATTTATTCGCAACGATTTTTTAATATGATTAATTTTAATTACCCTTCAGCATTAGGTTATGTTTCTGTAACAAGAATCAAACAAGATTTTTTAGGGTTATAATCGTGTTTAGCGAATAAAATTCATTATGAATTGGCTACATTCATTAAAATTATATAAACTTGGTCAGAAATTGTTACCTTGTGTAATTGTCATTCTTAATATGGGATTACCAGTCGTCTGATTGGTCTTTAAGTATAGAGATGTAAATTTTATGAAGTGGATATGGGAAATGTGCAAAGCCCCCTAGAAGGCATGCCAAGACCAGAGAAGTGGAGGACCAGACTCATGCCTTCATGACATTTGAATATCACCTTGGAGTTGAAAAGAACTCAAGGCTAGGAAAGTTAGGTATTTTATATATTACTTTCATCCAGTTTTTAGTCAAACCTTTTCAGTACCTCCCTATTAATAGGGGGTTTTTTTTTTTTACCATTGTGTAAATATTTTTCATGACTTTTAAAATAGGAAATTCGATCTCAACTTACCCTTGGCTCACCAAAGCTGGAGGATATGTTGTGGGAGACAGGACAAACAATTTGAGAAGTATCATTTCCTCTGGACTTGATGATGGCAGTGCGGTTGATCATCGCGACAATTGTGACTCCAAAACTCAGGCGTTGGGTGTTCATAATAACGAAGGATAAAAATCCAATGACGGCTACTACGTGGCGATAACCCCATCCTACTTGCTTAATATCTGAAACTCCTAAAATCAGAAGAATAAGTCCCAGAAAATTAACAAGATTTTATTTTTATTTTTATTGAAAAAAGAGCACCTAAGCCAGTAGGGCCCTTATCTTTGATTAAAAATTACCGCAACTCAAAATACAAAAACTACAGTACGTTCATTGACAATATATTTTTTTAAAATCAGACATGAATAAACTTTATAAAGTAAAATATGGATTTAAAATTTTAAGAAAGCTTACATAAAAGATAACACCGCACATCTGGCTCAATATGTCTGGGTGCAAGAAACCTCGTTCAATATAGCCCGATGTCTCCTCCAGTTAGATGGTAATTAGCACCATACCAGGCTATGCGTTGAACACAGGGTTATTGCTATTATCTAATTTTTGAAAGAATTTCAAAGCTATTTTAATGAAATGATCTTTAATAGTCGTTAATTTAAGGCTTTTAAGAATTATATGGTTTCTAAAATAAAAAGGGGTATATTGGTTATGAGTCTCGCTATTTTAGTTTGAAGTGTCTCTAATTTATTAAAGTGGTTTTTATCGGCATAGCCCCACACGACGCAGACGTAACAGGTTGTTGGTCTGAGTAGTGATTTGTAAATAAGCAACTAATTTTTTAAGGATAAAACTGGCAATCCCTGGGAGTCCTGCCCTGGGGTCCCTGGCTGGGAATCCCTGGGAGAATTGCCAGGGACTGGGAGTCCCTGGCAATTAAGGGGTATAATAAATTTTGAGACACCAGGAACTTGAGCCTAATGGTAGAGATATGCTTGGCGAACGACAGTTTGGAATCCATCGTGCAAGTATAGTACTGACTTACTCCACGGTATCTCTAGAGTCCATGATGTAGTTTAAGGGGAGGGGCAAAGACTCTCTTGCGGGTAAACATAATTAATTGCCTGGCTTTTTTTAAACATTAATATCTATTTATGAATTATTTAACCAGGTTTCTAGGGTATTTAAATAATTTTGGATGTTTTCTTTAACCATGAATATATTTTTGTTTTTGTTCAAAATAGACGTGTCGTCTGCAAATAGGCCAAGTAAAATATTACTGTTTTTAGGGATGCCATTAACAAATATGTTAAATAAAGTAAGACCAAGTATGAATTCCTGGGTTAGAAAAGGTATTATTTGTTCGAACTTTAAAGAGTCTGTTGGTGTATGAGTAAATAAGCTGTGAAATGGCTTTTGGAATATTAATATTAATCATTTTATATTGAAGGATTTATAACATAAATTCTCTATAATGTTTGAAGGGAACACAGGGTTTCTGGAACGTTACGTTAAGGGGTACTTCTGAGAGATACCCTAGTGTGTACCAAGGAAATAAAAAAAAATTAAAAAATTAATAAAGTAGAGAATGCGAAAGTTTTTAAAACATCTCATTCAGTTTATAAATACCCTTTAAAGAATATGCTTTTGAGTACAAAAGAATCGAAGTTGTATTTTTAAAATGAAGAATGAAATTTCTATGAAAGTTAATTAGTTTTGGTAAAAAAAAAATGTTTTTAAGGTAAAAAGTTGGAAAAAACATCCTGTATAAAATAGACAATTAAAAGAAAGACAGTTTAAAAATGTTATTTAATCACAAATTTTATTAAAATAGATGTTTAGTTAAGTAATTTTTAAAACAGATAAATTTCCACCTTTAATAAAATTAGCAATTAAAATCCATATTTCCGTAAAAAATTTCAAAACTCAGTTATTAGAAGTACCAAAACTAATTACTTTTGGACTTATCAATATTTGAAACTTACCCATTGTTTTTTCTATCCAGCTCAGATTGTTAGCACTTTTTCACACTCTTTTGCATCATTTTCTACAGTATTTCTTCCTAGTTATCTGATGGCGATAGCATTGCAAGAGGAAGTGATGATCGCAGCTTTCGCTGCGCTTTAGGAAGGGGTTTTAACAAAATTCGATTGCCCAATGGTATCTTAAGAAACAATCTCGAAGTAACTTATCAAATTTAAAAGTAACCAATGTGTTGTTTTTAACAAGATGATGGGACTAATCTCATACAAATCTCGGTTTATGGATGTCCATTACTCTTAACCCTTAGTATCGTGGATCAACTCTGATAGTTTGAAGAGATTCAAAACACTTTGTCTGTCTCACTTGACGAAGGATAATAAGCGGATCCTTGTAACAAGCAAAATTGTTTGATGCAAATCATATAACTTTCATAAAATGAAAATATATAATTCAGAGACAGTTTCTCACATTTTCATAACTTATCAGGACATCACTTAAGTTCTTTTTTTAAACAACCATGATCAGGGGCGGATCCAGACCAAATTTTCGGGGGGGGGGCATTTGGAAAAATACGATACTTCTCTATAAATTTTTGAATTTTACAAAAGCATAGTTTTGCCAATACAAATAGGCTACCAACTACAGACTTAAAGCCCAGGAAGGTTATGGTCCGATCAAATTAACTCAACTACCGGATCTACCGGATACATCTCAATTTTTCTCTTGCACTCGTTTACCCCACTTGAGTTCATAATCATTTCATAGGTAACGCATTCCATATTTACATTTCGTACAAGAAAAAACAATTTCAAAAACTTTTTTTGCCAATTAATGGAGGAAGGAAATGTTATTCGAAAGAATAGACTTATTAATTTTGAAGTCATTTACGACTCAATATTGCATACCATTACTGAAGCCTGGGACTGAAAAAATAGTTTTTTTCTCTAATCCAACCAACAGCACTGAGATACCAACTTCTCGAGAACAAAGTTACAAATAATGAACTGACCCAAGTAGAAAATGTCACCCCCAGTCGTCCCCTGGTCAAGTCACGTGACTCACGGGGGAAGGATGTGATAAACAAACAAGCACTGGTTTAACTGACAACCTACAAAACATGCGAAAAGAGTATGCTGGAATGTTGGGATTTTTCTCAGGATGGGCATGCCCCCCCCCTTGCGTTTTGCGTTGTTTTTATTCTTGTCAGACATCGCATGAAGTACAATGACAATTTTTTTGAATTTTAGCTCTGAAAAAGGTTTTTTTTAAAACTATTTTTGAAATTTTCTCGGGGGGGGGCATGCCCCCCCCCTGGATCAGCCACTGACCATGATGTTAAATTAGTTTTTGTTGATTATTTTAAAGTAACAACCTTTATCTGTCGAATTGACATACTTTACTTTTAATTAGTCAGGGTTAGTGCAGCCTCGTTCAGCGATTTGAATTATATGTAGCTCTTGAATTATAGAAAGCAGTAGTTTTTTGTTGAAGTTATGTTGGATATATATTATGATCCCCTTTTGAGGGGTATCGCTATATGTCAAGTACAGTACAACCCCGTTTATCCGAACTAACTAAAACCAAGAAATACAATCCTGATAATAAAGCAAAACGATTCCTTAAATATGCAGGCTTACCATGTTTTGTCACAAAATTGCGAAAATTGTTTAAAAGACATGCATAAAAAGTAACTTTTCACATAATTTTGTAACGAAGAATTGGTCCCTTGTCTTCTGTTTCAAACTCTGTGTGGCATTTGAATGAACAAGGTCATGTCTACGGATATACGAAAATTCCGGTCAATGTAAAAACCGGTCAATAAACAAATTTATTACATGAGTAAAGCTATAATTTTTTTACCGGAATTTATGGACTGGATTTTACATTGACCGGTATTTTCGTGACACCATGCCTACCTATCCGATCCGGATAAATAACGTTTTAACCGTATTGCATTGGAAGGCATTTCAACTTTCATTTTCGAAAATAACTAGAGTTAAATCTGTTTTGTCGTACAACTCATCCGTCCCCTCCACTGAGCTATACAGGGTGTATCTGAAATGATGCGACAAACTTTGAGGGGTGATAGTACTCATCAAGACGAACAAGAATTGGTATAGAAAGGGGGGTCGCAGATACGCCGTTAAAGAGCTAGGACCTAATGTAGTGCGAGTGCGTTTCAAAAGGCCGTTTTTAGAAGGCCTGTGTGACAAAACGAAACATAATAAAATAAAAAAAAACATTATTGCGTGAGGTACAGGATTATCCGTACTACTTAAATCCTCAATGCGATAGAAATTGGACCATTTGCTAAACCGTGGGGTGAGTTTTAAAACGTGCAATATTCATCTTTTAGCCAAAGAATGGAGTTCCCTTACATTAGTGTAATGGTACTTAGAAAAATGATGATCGGGGAAGGAATTTTCAATGATCACACATTGATCATTGGAACTGTATGATCATTGAAAATTCCTTCCCCGATCATCATTTTTCTAAGTACCATTAAGGGAACTCCATTCTTTGGCTAAAAGATGAATATTGCATGTTTTAAAACTCACCCCACGGTTTAGCAAGTGGTCCAATTTCTATCACATTGAGGATTTAAGTAGTACGGATACTCCTGTGCCTCATGCAATAATGTTTTTCATTTTATTATGTTTTGTTTCGTCACACGGGCCTTCTAAAACGCACTCGCACTACATTAGGTCCTAGCTCTTTAACGGCGTATCTGCGACCCCCTTTCTATACCAATTCTTGTTCGTCTTGATGAGTACTATCACCCCTCAAAGTTTGTTGCATCATTTCAGATACACCCTGTATAATTATAATAACTGGGAGTGCAAACTCAGAGTGTCAAAATTAAAACGTATCATTACGCCAAAGAGGCAAAGATTATTTGAAGGTGAAGTTCCCCGTATTGGTTGCATGTAAACAGAATCTAACTTAGCACGTTTATTTATTTGATGAGATGGAGCGCAAAAGCTATGGAACAATATACACAATATTTTTTTTTTTTGAAAACGATGAGAAAACAACAGAGTTATATAAATATTAGATTTTTTTAAGGAACTATTTTTTATTAATGCTTACATTGTTTTAGCATTTATGTTTTGTCCCTTTGAGCAGATTTGTATCCCTTACAGGACGGCAAATTACGCACAAAGAACGGCAAGATTTATATAATCACATCCATTTTTCTATTGGAGTATCAAAAATGTCTTTTTTAATTAAAAAAGTTTCTTTTATCTTGTAAATTTACCATTAAGAATAGAAAATTAAAATTGGATAATTATCAAAATCCAATGGAAATTTAAATTACGTAAGTAATATAATAAGAAACATTGTTACAAGGATTTATAAATCATTATAAAAAGTTTTTAAAAGATACGATGCAAAAAATACAAACGGATTCAAAATTTACGTTTATTTTGAAAACAACATAGTTACTTATAATAATCTATAGGGAGGCAATTCGTTAAACAGTTGAGAGGACAATTTTTTTAAAAAAATGTTTTAGTTCCAGGTTCCGCTTATTGGGGCCGAATGATAGGCATTTTTAATGATGGCTTTCACACGAGTACGAATGGCGCACCCGCGGATTTTGTGGTGGCCGCGCCCGATGCCGATGATCGTAAGCCCGGTGGAGAAGGAACAAATGCTTGTTGAGTCTTGCTCTACTTATTCTCAATCCTTTTATCTGGGGGATGGTTTGGACGGAATATCGAAAAACGAAGATTTCTCAGAAAAACGCGATATATAACATGAAAAGCGGGAGAAAGAGGATAAATCCGGAGAGTTGGCTAGTAGGAATATTTATAAAGTATGGCCAAATTTCGTTTTATGGTACGTTATAGGTAGGGTATGGGACGAATGGTCAAATGGTTTTCATTACTCAAACTCAGCTAGCCTGTAAGCCGTGCACCAGCTAAAAGTTAATATTTTCTCACTCTCACCATGGTTTTCACGGTGATAAGAGTTCCCTATAATAAGAGTATAACCAATCAGGGTAGAGCAATTTCTCACGGAAGGAAATACAATGGCAAACATTATTGTTAAACATAACTTTTATTAAAATTAACTCAAGGAAAATAACTAAGCAGGATTTTATCTCTAATCTTAGCAGGAATTTGCCTAAAATTCAGAATCTATAAGTCAATATAAAATTATCAAATTCATTAAAGTTTGATCTTTTGAAAAAATGATACATTAGTAACAGTATTTTGTTTATGTTATTGTGAGATATATTTAAACTTCATTTACATTTTTTTTTTAGGTTTTTAAACCTATAATTGTTCACTAATTTGTTTTTCCTTTCATATTAAAAATAAAAATCCTTAATCTTAATGTATTACTCGAATTAATGATCTAAACCTTATGCCTGGTCAACTGAAAAATGTCTGCAATTTTTGCAAGATTAGAGGATCCAATTATAGGCAGACTCACCAGTTATTCACTGAAAGTATTTAAAAAACTTCTTGGCTTATACTCGGATATAAATGATAGTTGCTTTCAACCTTTTTTTCGGGGAAAAAAGCATTCAAAGAGCATGTAGTAAGGAGTTTCCTTTTGTAGTTTGGTTGCCTTTCTTTGCATTGTTTTATATTCTGCTACTTTTCCATAACAAAAGCATGAAAAATCTGGCAAATTAATATGTTAAGATACTTTTTTTTTTCAAAAGAATTTAAATTGATATAAAAAATGTACTTAAAAATTGGTTAAAGGGTCTCATAAAAATATTTATTTTATATTTATCTGCATATAACGATGAGTATATGGTTTTCTTTGGAAAAATTAACCCCAATTTAAAAACTTTTGTTAAGCCAAATAAATCTTAATCGCTCGCATGAATCAATAACCCATCAAGGCCTTTAAAAACACTTCTGATACAAATATTGCAAGCCCTGTCAGTTTATGACAGGGTTTATTTATATCAGGGTATGTCAATGGCCCTCCTTTAAAATTAGAGCACTGTATTTAAATGTTAGAATAAATTTGCAGCGCCTGACTTTCAGACAACAAAAGTAACCCATTCCATCTGCCTGTAATACATTAACGAGTGATAACCACCATTGTAAGGATACTTGAAAAGTTTACCTGGGACGGGCGAGGGGGAATCTTAGGAACCATGTATAAACCAACTCCTTCTTTAGCATTGGAAATTATTCCAAAAATCCTTGTCTTATACACAGAAATATATGATATGCATTTAGATTAGGATGTACAATATATAAACCTTTTTTTAGAGTTAAACTTTAGATTTTCTTTTCAATATTTTTAATATCCAATCAACATTTGTGCTCAACACATAAAAAATTATTAAAAAGAATATTTATTAAAAGCAATGACATTTTAAGATCATTATTATCTCCAAACACAAGATATACAAAGGAAAGAAAAAATGAAAACACTTTTATACTTAAACTGATACTTAAATGAAATGGGAAATTATGTAAGTATATTTTTTTTAAAACACACCAGGTTTCAGCAATAAAAACATAGCAGGAATGATTAAATAAGTACAAAAACAAGATGCAAAGTAAGGTTTAAAAGGCAACATTTGCCTTAAATACATTGAGAAGTGCAAATTTCAGTAGTCATAGCAGTTTATTTACAAAAAGGATATTTTTATCAAATCTTAAAATATTGATTTTCAAATTTGAAAGTATTAACTGTTAACTCTGAGTAAAAAGTCAGTCTTTATAATTTAAGATTTTATCCAAAAGTAGGAAAAGTTCTCTTAAATAAAACAATTATTCACAACTATATATATCAAAATTTGATAGAAAATCAGCTACTATTTCACATTAAGTCTAATGGCTTTTATTATCAGGGCAATCTCTCCAGTTGTCGTTGAACTGATTTGAATTCTCTAATCAAAGAGTTAACATTAGGTGTTGAGTCCATTGCTTGCAGATCAACCAAGTACCCAGAAATCACATCTAAACAAAATGTTGTGAAAGATCTCCTAAAAAAAGAAATATATATATTTGTGAGGACAGTATAAATTAACTTAAATATAATTTAATATCAGTTTGAATGAGTTTCTTAAAATGATCAAAACTAATGTATAATGTATTATGACTGTGAATAGAAAATAAATTTCAGTTTTCTCTTACAAGATAGACATTAAAGAAATGTTATTTGAAGACTTTTTCAAACTAAAATTATTTTAAGAAATTTGATATGATTATTTTTTAAAACTTAAAAATAAATTCCAAGCAATTTAGGATGTATTTAGCACAAACATTGGTTCAACTTTCCGCCAATTCTGAAAAGGTTTCCTTTTGAATTTTTTTATGATTTAGAAACACTGCAGAAATGCACACTGTAATTTAAGTATTTTTCTTAATTTTAACAAACATACTTTTTTTTTTATCAGTGAATAGACAGTTGTCTGTAAAATTATGTCATAAAGTTTCGTACCTCTCGTGGACTGCAACACAAGATGTTGACTCTGCAAAAAATGCAATAAGAGAGGCCAGCACAGCAAGTACGTGCAGAGGTTTTCCACAGGCAGTCCAGTGGGTCTCTTTGGCTTGGTACAGCTTGTGATAGATTTTCAAGAGATCAACTATAGACACGCCTAATTTTAACATGGTCTCAAACACCCAGGCAGGGTCGAAATTCAAAGTACAGGTCTTGAGCTCCAAAAATTTGATGATGAAATCTAATCACAACAAAAAGATTTTTTTTGCAACTTTAATAAAGCAAGAAAGAATTTCAATTCAAACATAGTTTTGTAAAGATATCAATAAAGTTAAACATACCAAGTGGAAAATACTCTTCACTAGTTACATAGGGAAGACTAATGGCAATCAATTTCTGTTGTAGAATTGGCACTCGGGTGTCTGGTAGATTTCCAATGGTAGATATCAGTTCTGTTAAAGATTCAAAATACTTCATTATTTATTTTATCTTTTGAATATATGCTTACACATTAGATAATACAATAAAATATGGTAATATAGGACTAATTGCCCAATCACTTCAAATACCTTTTTCAATGATATTCTGCCACAATGACTCAATCAAAGCAGCATCATTCAGACTTCCACATTTGACTATTGCTAACTGACTTTCAGGAAGACCAAATGGAACAGCATACTCTTCATATAACTGTAACAATTTAAATGGTATTTAATAAAATAATTTTTTTACAAGTTGAATAACATCGATTTGGAAACCAAATAGCAAGTTAACCATTAAGTTAAAAAAAAAGTGCAATGTAATAAAAAATTGTCAACTTACTTCTTGAATGGTTTGGAAAGTAGAGTTCAATGAAGTGACAGCATTATCAATACTACTGGTTTGCATGGGAGATGCCTTTTTAAGGACATTCTTCTTTTGTTGCAAGGCTTCCAAAATTTGAAGCTGGATTCTAGCAACCTATTAAGATATTGAACTTAGACATACATTTTAAATAAAATAAAAGAGAGCTAAGCTTTCAAGACCAGACATAGATGCAAATTTTAATAAGTGTGAAAGTCAAGAAAACAAGAATTACCTCCATCTTTTCTTCTAACTCATGCAAAAATTCACCCTCTCCACTAGATGAAATTCTCATTTCAGAACCTTTGATGCACATAATGGCTCGGGATAGGTACTCAATCCTTTGAGACAAAGACATTTCAACTCTGAAAAGATACACACATGTTATGATATTCATTTTAATTTTATATCTAATTTTAGGTGTGCTAGACTCAAACATCAATAGCTGGTTAGTAAAAGACATCAAGATCTCAAGTCAAGAAAAGTTAATTTTGAATAAAAAAAAACATTTAACCTTGGAAGAAGATTCGTGTACTGAAATAAAGGGAAAACAATGATGATAATAATTGTGAATACAATATTTTTTTATAAATTTCTAAATAACATGAGATTTTTATCTAATTTTAAATTAATTCAAAATATTAGACTAATCTTATTCCAGCACATAAGCAGCTTGCAAAAAAGGCAATCCAATTAAGAACAAAACATTTAATTAAATTTATATAAAAGAAGATTTGAAGAAGACAGATTTAAACTTACCCATGCTTATCAGCCAGTTTTGCTAATACTCTAGCAGCTGCAGAAAAGTTTTGGTTCTTTTCATAATATTTCCACAGCAAATTCAAAACATAAAGGTTATCAGGGCGAATTGTACTGCACCGTTTTAGATAATCTTCCAAAAAGTGTGATTTTATCTAGAATTAATAATAAAAAACTTTATGAGTTAAATTTAAAAGAAAAATTTTCTTAAAAGCAGTGCTTCACTTCTGTAAATGCAGGTGCCAAATGTATTTCTCTATGGGTTATTTTTTCTTAAGTTGGGATTTTATAGAGGGTATTCTAATTACAAAACAGAGAAACCAGAAAAACCCACTGGAACATTCTGCATTAAATCAAGCCCTGCTTAAAAGTACCTACTTAAAAAATTAATAATATTTAGAAATTAAATTTATTGTATGGTACTATACTAAATAAGCCTTTCAGGCTTTTCTAAAGTAAAGAAGATAAATATATTTAAGTTCAAATTTAAAACTGTTATAAATTTATAAAAAAGTAAATTAAAAATCTTACATAAAGTAGAGTATCTGACTGATTGTTTTCGATCAAGGATTCATATAAAGATACATGGAACAACTCATCATCGGTTTTTAATGATGTCTCAAAAATCTGTTCAAACTGAAAAAATATATAAAACCATTATTTAGCATAAATTAAAAGATGTAATTTAAATAGACGAAGTGATAAAAACTATTAAACTAAAAAATATATACATAAATGAGGGCTTTAAAAAAATTTTAAATTATGTTTTTCTGACAAAGATTCAAAATGTTTCACTCTTATTGCACAAAAAAGCTTTTAATACTCAAATAATCAGTTGAAAATGAGTCACATTTTACTATAGTTTCTCATAATATTTCCATTGCTAGCATAGTTGGATAACTCTCTAATAAAAAACTCTCTGCGCACAAAAATTCCTTTAAATATTTTCTGCAAACTAATTAAATGCCCCTAGTCGTTTCAATTTTGACTTAAAAACATAATGACAGTCTTATTGTTCACCTAAATACTGTAATAATGCTTCATAACCAACAACAGTAAGAAAAAATCAATTTATTTACCAAAAATTTAAATTATTTGAAAAGATTTTCTGCAAAATTCTAAAACTAGCTGCGCTCGGCGTGCGCTTCTATATTATACAAGTATGATTGCTAGTATCTCCCAGTGCTAGGAAACTCACACCAATACTATGTTACCCTTATACTTTTAAACATAAAAATTGTTCTCAGTATCTTTTTTTTATAGAAATCGAATATAAACAGTAACTTGAAAGTTTAATTTGGTTACATAAAACAATTTATACTTCAGTATTAAAACATAAAAGCATTATTGTGAACATCCCAAGGTAATACAGATGTTCACCTATGGAGAAAAATTTATAAACAGGCATACACAAACTTTAGCCTCCTCTGGTGCTAATAGATTTGGATCTTTAGTGGGTGGAGGTCCAGGTACTTTAGGAATGCTAGGAGACTGAGGATGAGAGATGCTCTGGGACATCAAATCGCTCAAAGAGTCAATTATGTATTTGTAGCACTTCATTCTAGAAAGAGAAGTATGTAATTATTAGAAAAAGCAGAGCTGAAGTTACATACTGCAGGTTAGGTAATGTAAAAATAGGTTAGTTTGTTAAACCATTCAATTAAAAATATCCCTTTTATAAAGAAATTTAACTATAAGAATGTTAGCTGTCTGAAAAAGTTGTTCCCAAGTTCCTTTCAAACCAATTACAATTTTTCAAAATTAAATTATGCTCCCATTTACTTTAGCAAACTATGTGTTTCACAAACCCAGAAAGGAGCGGTACTTAGAAATTGTATTGTTGTGTAAACATTCTTCACCAAGCTGATTTAGCTGACTTTGTATTCCACGAATAGAAGATAAAAATGTAATGCAAATACAACTTCATCGGAAAATTAAGCATAACATCACATCCTTTCTTTAAGTTTTGTTATGACAGACATCCATCTTTTCCATAATAGGCATTAGAGAACTTTCAAGGTCTAAGGTTCAATGCATCACAAATGAAAAAGGTGAGAAAAAACCAAAAGGGACTTACCTGTTACCAAAAGCTTGTTGTCCTTGTAGATCATCCTGAGGCTCCCCATTTTTGTAATAGTGCAAAGCCAATCCCTGAGGATCCCGACGCTGAGCACAACTCAAACAGAGATCAATGATTCCATGGTAAAAACCAACATTTCTGAACAGCCCACACATGAGCTCCAAATCAACATTTGGAGCAATTGATTTACACAGCTGTGAAATAAAAAAATGTAAATAAAAGTAATTCTAAAAAATCCAACAATTTGGCATTTATTAGAAGGTGATAGAACTGTGTTTTATACATTCGCAATGAAACTCATTCTCAATTCCCACACAAACCCATTTAGACTTTAGCAAAATAAGATTCAAGAAGTCTCTTAAGAACCTCTTAAGGATTACAGAAAAGGAAAATAGCTGCACTGTTAAAGTGGAACATTGACTATCCCAAAAAATTGGGGGACTAGGGATGCTTGGGTAACTGATTTCTTTTTTTTAAACTTATCCTTATTTAACTGAGAAGTAATGATAAAGGTATAAAATTAAAATCTAATGTTAAGTTTCAAATATTGTAAAGCAATTTTGTTCAGAAAGAAAAGTTAAACATGTCCCATGTTCAATATTGCATACAGTAACACTAACTAATAGCTGCTACTATATCTGATAAGTCTTCAATAATGAAAAATTAAAAAACTTACTTTTAAAGCTTGATACAGTTCCTTTTCCTTTTCTGCTTTATTAAGAATATTTTTTGCACTTAGAACAATTTCATGAGCCTATAAGGAAACCAAGATATAAGTAATCAATATATAGCATATTATAATGGCAAGAATATGGAAATTGCAAACAGTGCACCAACCTTTGAAAGAGTAGCATCTTCAATTCGATAAATTGTTGGACACAATTCCCTAAGAAGTTGACTAATAGTTCCAGTACTGGCATTGTCTTCTAAGTAGTAGTTAATTAAAGAATTTGCAAGACATACAGAGAGCTGAAAGCCAAAAAGTTTTTTATGCAACATAAAAAAATAATAAAAAAAATCTAAATATAAGTATTTAGGTAAGTAGGAAAGATAGCATTATCAATTGAGGTTTTAATTTTTCTCCATGAGAATCAAAAACAAAAGAATTAAAAAAACACTTTAATTGGTAAAAACGAGATACAGGTAATTTTTTTTCTTTAAATACACAAAAAATATGGAGTTGTACAGAATACAGCAAAAGTGTTACTATTAGTTTTTATGATTTAAAACAACATTGTCTACAGTACATATAGTTAAGTACTTAATCATGCACTTCAATTATAAATATTTTTATAAAAGGTAAAATAATCCTCATAATTGTTTTTGAAGTGATTTGGGCAAGTAATGATTATTTACCCAAAAGAAAATCAAGTTATTACCTCTTTTCCATCAACAATAAAATCTTTGAAAGTCAAAAGCCTCATAAAGTCTTGATATGGCTAAAAAAGTAAAGGAATGTAAACACAATAATTAATGAAACAAACACTATCATTGACTTTGTAAATCCCAAATTCACTTTTTACATTTTTGGAAAGCATACATATGTTTATATTACTTTTGTATCTTGATTAAAGGAGCTTATAAAATAGACTATATCATTAACTAAAGTAACTAGCCATACCTGAGGCAAAAATTGAACCACTGCTTCAAACTGATGATCACATAGAACTTTCCACAATGCCAACATTTCATACGTATAATTAACAAGCTGCTGAAAATTTGCCAATGATACTCGTTCTTGTAACTCTGCATCATCTAAAATATAAAAACGAAAATTTATTTTAAAATTAATTCCACTTTAATCATACTTTAAAAATAGTTCCAAATGATCACAGTAGTGGATTCCAATAATTTTTTTGTAGATACCTTAATGTCACACACTGTAACCTTAAATAACCCTATGTTTGGTTTGGGGTGTTTAACAAAAGGGAAATTGAAATTAGAAATATTTAAGAGCTACAGCATTAATATTAAGAAGCATGAGAGAATCTTTCTTTCTTGGTTGAATAACATAATTTATTCTAAAGGTACACTAGTTTAAAAATCCTACTTTGTGCACTTCTTTGGTAGTTTACAGATGTATCTCCAGGAGATCCATGCCCATTTTGGTTTCTGAATCGGGAGGTACCAGCATTCTGGACTAGGCTAAAATATTTTTTTTAAATAAATTTATTTCACATGATTAAACAGATAGAATTTAGATTTTAAGATAATAATTTCAAAAGCAGAGTTACAATCACTTATAGCTAAGTTGTTTTATTTAACAACTGTTATACTTGTTCAACAACAAAGCTTATTATTTGTCAAAATATACAAATACTTATTAACTTGATATTTATATTAATACTAAAAAACCTTAGTAACTAAAATGAAAGCACTAGTATTTGAATGTAAAATGTAATGACTGCATATAATTATAAAATTTAAATTAAATATAAACTGTATGTACAGAAAGAAACAACTACCTTGCAACAGCAGGGTTAAGGAAAGACTGGTTGTTCCTTTGTAAGAACTGTTTTAAGGACATAATATGTGACAGAAGTTCAGATATCATCTCGGAAGATACATTGCTAACAAGCTGGAAAAAAATACTTAAGAGTCAGAAAAAGGATTACATGATGACTGGTTGTGGTGACATAGTGTTTTTATATACAAACATGAAAAAATAAAATGATTCTTACATAAATAACTTTTGTCTCTCCTACAGTGGTTGTGGTTTCTGAAACCAATTTCAGCTGCCAGATTGGTCTAAAAACATATAAGTTTTTTTTTTAAATGAGGTATTATTAAAATTGGAAAAATATAATAACTGTAAAAATCAAACCTTATAATTCTTGAAAAGTACAAATACAATCCATTGTGTTTTCCAGAATACATGATTTCAGAAGCAGGAGAAACACTAGCACTTGGTAAAGGCGAGCCTAAGAAACTACTAGGAGAAGCAGATTGTTGTGGCATCGGACTATTTAAGGGTCTTACAGGACTGTAAATATCTAAAATAAAGGATTGGTAAAGAAAAAATTACATTTAAACATTGTAACATTTAAAAAATAAAATCTAAAATAAACAAGATATGATAATTTTAGCTTCCCTACTTTAAATTCTCTGAAGGTTTATTCAGTAAACAATCTTTATTACATTAAAAAAAAAACTACTATTTTCTTTCATATACATACATAGACTAAAAAAACTACCCCATAATATATTAGATATCAGTATCAATAACCATTTAAGTCTAAATAGTAATAGTTTGCAATTGTTTAGACCAGTGATTTCCAACTGGCGGCCCGCGGGCCACATGCTGCCTACCGGGTCATTTTGTTTTTTTACCCCCGAACCCTCCTGAGAGTAGTAAGAGTTTATAAAGGCTTAGGTCAACCTTTATCACGAGGAGGGACAAAATGGAGTATGCAAAAATTAGGTGAAACATTATTTTTAGGGAAATATACAAATATTTTCTTGAGGAACACCCCTCTTTAATTAATTTTTATTACAAAAAGATGTATGGTTCAAAAATTTATATATGCTCAAAATTGCTGAAAATACAGTAGTATCTTCATAATATTTAAATAACCTTTGTCCCTATCTCGCCGAAAAAGTTCCGTATTAAAGACTCTACTCCCAAAAAATATAGTATGGATAAAAAGGAGCAAGATTACTTAGTGGCCTGCCACTTGACTTGTGATTTCGATTGCGGCCCTCGAGTACTTAGAATTTGGAAACCCCTGGTTTAGACAATAAAACTTTAAATTGACTTAATTTGTCAGACATGCTTATTACACAATGCTTTAAAATTTTATACTGTGTTATGCTTTAACTGTTAAGTCAATTTTAAAAAAATTCATAACAATTAACATTTAAAGTTAAGTACTATCCCACTGGGATTTCCAAATCATACAAAATATACATACTAGAAAATTGAGGCTGAGGTAATCCACCTGGAACTCGCTGCTGATTTTGAGGAGTGCTAGCCCAGACTAAAAAAAGTAAATACATCATATAAGGCTATTTGCTATACATCTGTAACAGTTTTTTTTATATGAACTTAACCTTTTCAGACCTAGACACCCCAAATTTTCCATAGGATTCGATGGAAATCTTGGGTGGTTTAGGACTCTGAAAGGGTTAAAATTCAGCTAACATTTTTCAGAGCTTTCCGAAACTAAACACAATATGTAAAATAATCAATATTTTAGACAATAATAAAGTTTACAATGACCCAATGTCTTGTTAACTAAGACAAAGAACCATAAGATATCCTATAATATTCTTATGAAGTAGAGCCTCATAAAATAATGATTATAAGAATAACTCTAAATAATATATTAACAATAAAATTAATGGTCATACCTGGTGGCATAGATGAAATACTAGGTCGGTTGATAGAGTTATACTGTGAATCAACAATACTCATAGGCATAGGGGTATCTACTATCTGGACTGATCCA
Source organism: Tetragnatha montana (assembly GCA_963680715.1). Classification (NCBI taxonomy): domain Eukaryota; kingdom Metazoa; phylum Arthropoda; class Arachnida; order Araneae; family Tetragnathidae; genus Tetragnatha; species Tetragnatha montana. Next base: position 24,468,237 of record OY796683.1, read on the forward strand.
TACTGGGGTTCACCTCCAAACATGAAAAAGGCTCGATTAGCCCATTCAGCAATCTATATTAAGGAAGTTAGAAAGCCATTTTATAGAAATTAAGACCAATAGGAATTTTCAATTCTACGATGAAAGCAGACAAACGTCTAAATTAAGGCATGTTTCTTATGTTAAATCATTTTCATTGAGTCTTAATGATGTTTTTTATAAACTAACCAATTGTTCACAATTATATTTTAATCTAACCTTGTTTATAAATATGGTGTTACCATAAAGTAAGATTAGAGTAAACATACTTGTTTTTCTTGAAGGCTTTGGGAACAGGCGAGAATAAGGCACATGGCACAGGCTTGAGTTTCCTTAAATGAAACACAAGCATTTACATACATTTTTCACAGGCAACAGAGATTAGTTTGACATAAAAGTATAGAACCCAAAAAAATATCCCTGTTTTAATAGGGGAACGAAGTGAGTACAATTTAAATCAAGCTCAAAGTAAGAACCTCATTTAAACTTGATTTACCTTATGAATTGTGAAGAATGCTTTCACTGCTTCTGCATCAGGACCTTTATTATCCATAAGAAGCTTGTAAAGTTGATCAACAGGTCTGGGTTTTCTCAGCATGCAGCTTCCCTAAAACATTAAAGCTTTCATAAAATAACCTTCATGTACAAATCTAAATCTCAATGAGAAATGGAAAAGAATACTCTTCCATGGGAAGACTAGTCTAGTAACAAACCTGAGTGGATAGAAACACAAACTGTCGAGGCAGATCCCTATGTTGTGTTACGAGAGCTGGGGGATCACAGGTTATTTCAACATTCTTTGGGAGAGGAGGGACAGGAAGGGAGGCAGGTACTTCAGCAATAGACCATGCATTTCCATCCAACATAACAGTACTCTGTAGAAAGGAACTGGTTAATGAAGATCAATGATAAAATAGCAGGTATAATGAAATGAAATCAATAAAAAACTGAACTATCGCTCACTATTGATAAGCCCTGTTTTCAAAACTTACATTATTGTCAAATTCAATATTAAAAAACCAGTAATGCTAAATTAATAGATACTAACAGAGAGTACAGAAAATATTGTACTTTTATAATCAACTAAAGATATTTCATGTTTGAGCTTTCAAAGTTTCAATTTACTAATTAGTGTTCATACTTTATGAGAATGCCTACCTTGAAAAATGCATTTAAGTAACATACGATACATAGGTTGAAAAGCAGGTAACTATTGTTCTCTCTTATCTAATAAAAAATTTTCATGCGACATAACATAATACTACCTCTATAATGCTGTTATAATTTTTAATGAAACTATCACTGTATATGAATAGGGTGATTCTCATTAGCAACAAGATTTGTAATAGTATCTTGAAAGCTTCGGTTGAAAAAATCAAAAGTTGAAGATAAGGCTTACATGGCTTTCAATTAGTTGTGGATAGAATGCAAAAGAATCATTGCTAGTTGAATACACCATATCATTGTCTTCACCTTGTGATGATGCCAGCAAGAGAAAACCTATCACAAACAAAATAATCAAAAAATAAATTAAATTTTTATTGTTACTTTTATCAAAGAAAATCAAAATAATTAAACCAGTAATTTTAATGATTTTAACAGAAATTATATATGGTTTGTCCCATAGAACACATTACTTAATACTTTTTAAGGTTCTACATGTTCAATATTAGCAGAACAGTTAGTTAACACCGTCAGTTTCAGCAGCACAGTTAAGGGACTTTGAATATAAGCCTTTTGTTTTCAGAGGCACAATCAACAGGATTGTATGGAAGTACACAAAATTTACTCTATGCCATAATAATTAATAGAAAAGGTTTTATTTAATTATATTATTATTGAAGTATCCCTGCGAGTAATCTTAAAAAATATTGCTATAATAAATTATTCAGGGGTTCCGTTCAAAATCCCGACAGAACAGGTTCCCGACAACGAAATCCCGACAGGTCAGAATCCCGACAGGGTCAAAATCCCGACAGGTCGAAATCCCGACAGTGTAATATCACTCTTAAGCCGTGAGAAAGCATGAACTATTGAATTTTTTTGAAATTTTATTTTTTTTAAAAATTGATTAAAAAATGGTTTAATACTACACTCCTGCGCGTGCAAGGCTTTTTCTGGGCTGTTTTTTTAGTGCTGATTACAGATATTTCATCAAAACTGACATTTGAAAGATTTTAAAATTTTAATTTTTTTTTAAATTGATTAATACTACGCTCCTGCGCGTGGTGCAAGACTTTTTTCTGGGCTGTTTATCAGTGCTGATTACAGATATTTCATCAAAACTGACGTTTGAAAGATTTTAAAATTTAAAATTTTTTTAAAATTGATTAAAAAATGGTTTAATACTACACTCCTGCGCGTACAAGACTTTTTTGTGGGCTTTTTTTCAGTGCTGATTACAGATATTTCATCAAAACTGACGTTTGAAAGATTTTTAATTTTTTTAAAATTGATTAAAAGTCGGTTTAGTACTACACTCCTGCGCGTACAAGACTTTTTTCTGGGCTTTTTTTCAGTGCTGATTACAGATATTTCATCAAAACTGACGTTTGAAAGATTTTAAAATTTAAACCAACTTTTAATCAATTTTAAAATAAATATAAAATTTTAAAATCTTTCAAACGTCAGTTTTGATGAAATATCTGTAATCAGCACTGAAAAACAGCCCAGAAAAAAGTCTTGCACGCGCAGGAGTGTAGTATTAAACCATTTTTTAATCAATTTTAAAAAATTTAAAATTTTAAAATCTTTCAAACCACACTATCGAAGAAACATCTGTAATCAGCACTGAAAAACAGCCTAGAAAAAGTGTTGCACGCGCAGGAGTGTAGTATTAAACCATTTTTTAATCAATTTAAAAAACAAATTAAAATTTTAAAATCTTTCGAACCACAGTATTGAAGAAACATCTGTAATCAGCACTGAAAAACAGCCCAGAAAAAAGTCTTGCACGCGCAGGAGTGTAGTATTAAACCATTTTTAATCAATTTTAAAAAATTTAAATTTTCAAAAAAATTCAATAATTCATGCTCTCATGGCTTAAGAATGACATTACACTGTCGGGATTTGACCCTGTCGGGATTCTGACCCTGTCGGGATTTTGAACTGTCGGGATTGTGATCCTGTCGGGATTCTGAACTGTCGGGATTTTGACCGTCGGGAACCTGATCTGTCGGGATTCTGAGTGTTGGGATTTTGACCCACACCCATTATTCAGATCTAAGGATTATTTTATTTGGTTCAATTCTGTTAACTGTCCCACTAAATACTGCCAAAATATTAGAAATATTGCTGAATAATTTCAAACCAATATATCAGTTATGTCCAATAACTGTTCAGTTATATATATCAATAAAAACCATAAAAATTTATTGATATTAGAATGTATAGCGTTCAAAATGGCTCGGCGATATTAAGCAGGACCGTTAACGGAATTTAACCTTTTATTTAAAATACAAATTAAAAAACATCAATAAATAATGAATTGTGAATACCTTTTAATAGCATGCAACGTTCTTATATAAATCAGAAGTAAATATGTGTGTCATATTTTTGAAATTATCACACAGGGTACATAAACCCTCCAGAAAAAAATTAATAATGAAAAACCATACCTTTTTTATAATAGGCCATGCGAACATTTGAGGGCCTTGTTACAGAAGCATTAGCAGTGAATCCAGGAGGCAAACGCACATGAAGTAGCGACAAGGTGAAAGGCCTGTTATCACCAAAGCCACCATTGGTTGTGAAATACAGTCTAACACCTAAATAAAAAAAATCCTTTTAAAAAAGATCAATGAAACAGTTTAACAACTGGTTCTGTTTCAGCAAGTTATATATTTCGTGCTGCTTATTTTGAATGAAAGAAAACTTGATAATTATCAGCTAAAAATTAAATAATTAGATTAATTATTTTATTATTTTGATATGAACTAACTGTCATATAAAATGAAACTGAAGGAGTTCAGCACAATTTGAGCTGTTAACAAGAGAAGAAATTAAATTGATTTCAATCAGAAACATACAGAAAGAAAATATGCATTGTAATTAAATTTCAATTGTATAAACTTACCAGATTGAGTAATAGCAACCAAGTGGATAGATTTTGACTCTTTGGCATCAATGGGACTGATGTGAACAATTGGATAAAAATTCTTTTTATCAAGAGTCCTGTGAAAATTTTTCATATTTATTTAGTAGGAAAAACTAGAACTATTTCCATTCAGACCTTTGCCTAATTAATACTTAATGTCATATAAATGTTGTACACTTAGTAGCACATGGAGAAAATATTTAATATATATATATATATTACAATGCAACAAAGTAAACAACTAGACCAAATATTGGAATATTAAACTCAAACCCATTAGAAAAGTACATTAACTAGTCTATTAACAGTGACAGTACTGTTTTTAACTATTATTAAAAAGTCTATTAACAGTGACAGTAAAATAGAAAGGTATAAAGAATAAAGTATATTTTTTACTAGATTTGCCTAAAGCTTTTCGTAATGCTAAGCATTAATTTTTCCAATTTTTAAATCTCTAAAAATATAGCTTTAAATATTTTTAACTGCCAGTGAGTTTATCTTTCTTTACTTTTCCATACTAAAGAAAGTGGCTAGGACAGAGGTTCCATCTCTAGATATCAAGCTCTTACCCATGACCAAACCCTCCAATGAAACACATTTAACTAAAACCTTAATTAACCAAAAAATCTACAAAATTTAACTGATGGCTAAAATGGAAAATTATGATGGAAACTTATCCCAAAACATGTACATACCTTGCAATTTCAAAGGCTTGCTTTGTAATAGATTGCTGATGAAGCACATGTACTTTGCTCATCTGTTTACCATCCTTGCCCAAATCAAAGACCTAGAAAGAGATAAAGGTGTAGGTCAAGATAAAGTATTTGAATTGACTTTACCTTAATACTGGGGGGAAAAATAATCAACGTACTTGGATAGATCCCTTTTCTAACCTAGTATATAATATATGTCTAGTATCATCAATAGCTATTTGTAGGACTGCATCTAAAAAAAAAATGCAAGATCAATACACTTTCATGATTTTGTTTAAAGATCATAGATAGTACTTTCAGTATTTAATTCTTACCATCTTCTGAAAAGGCTAAACTAAGGAATGATGGTACAAGAAAAGAGAGGGAGCTGCTTGAATGATTAATTTTTCGACACTTTTTACTAAACCAATTATCTTGGGCCTGCAACAGATATACAGAAATTATTAATTAGGGAAGGTAAAATATAATTATAATTACTACACTTAGCTGATAACAAATAAAACCAGAATAAACAATACTTAAAGCTGTACTGATTGTTTTGGAAAAGTCAAAAGTGCCTTTGCCAATTATGAACTCATTCATGGTTGCTAAAACATTGAATAGCAGGAGCAAACCAGATTTGTTCAAACTTAAAAAGATCTGTTTTACTCAATTTTAAAAGCAGTGTGATAGTGATGTGGTACCTAAATAATTCTGCTCTATATCTTAGGAAAAGCTTTAATTTTCAATGTTTATTAATTAATTGGACAGTGGTCTGTTTAGAAGAAATTTGGGTCCGTTTTCGGACACTTCACAATATATTTCATTGTGAAAACGGACTCTTTACAAAACATTTTACCTTAAAAACGGACCCTTCACAAAGTATTTTTGCCTTTAAACAGACTTTTTTTTGATAATACTTCAAATATTGGACCCTATTTTCACAAAAAAAGGCTCCTGGCTGAATAAAACTAATATAACACTAACTTCAAATTCACAAAATTATGAGTAATTTTCACAATTTTTACGAAAACCGGACCCTTCACAAAAAGTCTGGAATGACCCCTGTTGGATATATCACTGTATTTTGTGTGTAACAACCAAGTATCAAATGAATTTTCAATAGGTTAAACCAGTAGTACTTAACCCTTATTTAGATGAAGTGCATGGTCCAGAACAGATAAAAATTCTAAAAATGAATTTTTATCTGACTAAAATGTTCTAGTCCTTAAGCAGCTTCAAAACAAGGGAATAAACATATAAATGGACCACACTAATCAGCTTCATGGGTTGCACATATCCCGTTGGGCTGTAGGCTGGGCACCACTGGGTTAAACCAGATAAACCAGTGGGGGTTTAGAGATAAGTGAAACTCGCTGTTCCATTTTGATCCAGAATAAATGAAGGTAATCTAGGATTATAAGAATTTATCTTTGATATTGAATTGGGCAATTCATGTATAAATTTAATTCTTACATAAAGAATTGTACCAGAAACAAATATCTAAAACCATGTCCTGTTTCAATCAGTGAAAATTTTCATAGAATCAAATTAAAACTTGGCCAGTTTAAGATTAAAAAGTTTAAAGAAACTTCACAATAGAAAATTACTAATAAAAAAACAATGACAAAATCATACTTGGTAAGCAAATTCATAGATGGATCCATCTTTTCCTCCTAGAAAAATTCTACCACTCTCTGTTCCTTGAAAAGTACACATGTGAATATTATCAGTAGGATAAGAGAACAGAGGTTCAGGCAGCATGTGCATTTCTTCAAATGGGTTTGCACCTATAAGAAAATCCAATATTTAAACTCTTGGTTTCAAAATATCTGCATCTATTGGTTTAACGATGATTTTTTAAAACTTTTCCAGAATCAGAAAACTCCTCAATATTTCAATTAAGAGAGCATAAAAGATTACCACATGCAGAAGCAGCAATAGCAATGTCAATGAGCACAAAATATTATTACTAGTCTTAGATGCAATACAGGAAGATTGGTCAACTTTATTTATACGAAAAAAGCTTACTTCCATCTTGAGATGTGAAATTAACTCCAAGAATAACAATTTCCACAGGTGTAGTAAGGCATAACAAGTAATGTATAAAACTCTGGAAAATGTCTGTAAATAAAAAAATATATATATTTGCTAATGAAAAGTTTTTAAGTCATTCTACTAACAGCAGGCTCATTATTTAAAAAGTATCCCTCAATTATTAAACATGAATGTATTAAACCAGGAACAATGCTACAGTTTAATAATTTAAATAATTAATTAATAGGATCTCCTGAAAAGAACTGAAATACAAATATCCATTTTTTAGGAATTAAGATAAAGTGTTTGTAAATTTCAGGATAGGTTTTTAAAAATTTAAGATACCTACTCAGCACGGAAGAATTGAATAAATTAAAATGAAGCCATACTTAAATTAAAACTTACTAGCTTTTGGTTTCACAAGACCTACACATAAAATAGTTTCATTCAAGCCATCATAATATGCAAGGTCACTCCTAAAAATTGGAAAAGAACAACTGTAAAAACTAACTGAATTGAATATCAGTCTATATTAGAAATCATGATATTTAAAGCTAGTACCTAAGTTATTCAAAATCAAAGTTATTTCAGAAAACCTTTTTTAAACACAAAAATAAGTTTAAGCTATGAAATATCTCTTACCCATCATGAAAAGACCACAAGAAAATGTTGCTGTCAATAGTTAACCAGGCTCTTCCAATTTCGGGAAACAAGCCCATTTGGCAATTACTTTGCATAACTTGGTGATGTTAAGGGTATAAAAGAAAACTACATACCAAATTAAAACCCAGAAACATACAATAAATAGTTTAATTTTATACATGCTTTTAGTGTTACCAGGAAAAAAACTAATACGGAATTTATTTCAGGGGTTCCCTAACTTTTTGGCCAAAGGATTACAAACATTGGATTATTATTTGGACATTTTGGATTATAAGACCAAACTACATTATGACCAGTGGTCCAAGAATTGGCAATTTCCTCATACAATTTTTGACATAAATTTTAAATTATTTAGATGAGTAATTCCAAATTCAGGAAAATACACACAGAAAGAAATTTCTTCAAATAATCAAAGTGTGTTTGGAAGACTGCTTTAGAAATTCAAGCAATGATTTTGAAATCCTGTTCCCCCATTTATTTGGATGAACAATTTTTGGGATTTCAGATTGTAATTTAACATCTCTAATTTCTGAAAAGAGATAGCAAATTGAAATAATTGTGTATATTTAGTTTTGTTTGCTACTAAGTTAACGAAAATGAAAAAAGGTTCAACTGAAAAGCATGCTACATAGTAGTTATATTCTAAGTTGTATTGCATAGTTGGATAAAACAAAAAACTTTCTATGCAAAATTTTTTTTTTCAAATATTTTCTGCAACTAAGTTTAATATTCCAACTACTAATTAAGTGCCCCAGTTGTTTTAATTTTGACTTAAAACATAACGGCAGCCCCATTGTTCACCTAAATACTTAATGTTTCAAAAGCAACAGTAAGAAAAAATCAATATATTTATCAAAAATTTAAATTTAAATCATTTAAAAAAATTTCTGCAAAATTCTAAAACTCTCTGCACTCTGTGTGCTTCTATATTATCCAAGACTGCATTGAACTAATATTGAAGTTGTATTAAATTAAGTAAATTGGTACGGTACAATACACTGTAAAGCAGTGGTCCCCAACCCCCGGTCCGTGGATCAAATGGTACCGGGCCGCGGGCCGACCATTTCATTGAAAATGAATTTAAATTCCTAGCTTTATACTCCAAATTAAAAATATAATAAATCACTTTTTATTTATTTATTGGTGTAACTGTATTTTATTTTGAAAGCATGTTTAAATACATTTAATTTAAATTAAATTAATAAATCAAAATAATCTAGAGTGTAAACAATCAACGCTCCCCCCAGCGGGCCGCGGTAAAATTATCAAACGTTGACCGGTCCGTGGTGGTAAAATGGTTGGGGAACACTGCTGTAAAGGACCAAAATAGGAAATTTTTGTCATGTTGCGGCAGCCTAGGTTTTAGGTTCTCATGGTTTATCCTTAGAGACCCCTGATGTAAGTTCATAAACAAAACCTGTTAACCTGTTATAGGAAGAATGAAAAGCTGGTCAAGTTATATTAATAAAAGGATACAACCAAATTGTTCTACTAGTTCTGTTGGTAAAGGCATTTTTTTGACAGTTTTTAACTGTGCAAGTGAATGTAGGCTGATGTTCAGTTCAGATATTCCAGGGTAATCTTGGTCATTGAGACCACTCACACAAGGGAAGGTAGCTGTAATTATACAAAGACATGTATTAACACAACAAACTTAAAACAGCAATTAACTAGGACATAAAACTTTATTACTGAAAATTATAATTAAATAGAAGTGAGTGGAAAATGAATAACCTCAATTAATCTAATTCAGTTACTGGGAAAAAGTTAAATAGCATTTCACCTATTTATTTAAGGATCGGCAAATAAGAAACCGAACCAAACATTAGCTGAATATTAAGGATGTAAAAAAAAAACAAATGAGTTTAGACATTAAAAAAGAAGAAAGGGATGTAAAATGTTGGTTACCTCGACCTTGTTTTAAACTGTCAGCCAATTCAGGAAAAGAATTATCTTGTAGAAGTTGGGTATCAACCATTTTTGAAGAAGATTCCAACACATCCTTAGGCACACCAAGCACAGTGTGAACACTAGTGTCATTTGCATCTAAATATCTATAGACCTTGGCCATTTTGCTGTAAAGTAAACTTAAATAGTAAAAAATCATGCAACACAATAAAATTTAAAGAATAACATATAAAAGCTAAGAAGTCTTGTCAAGTAAACTTTGCTTTAACCAGCCACAATTTATATATACAGCCAATAGTCTTTCTTTTAAGGAAAAACTTTTTACTTCCATTGGTAAAATAACTAATAAAATAATACTGTATCTTCTTCTCTGCTTCAAGTGGATTTTTAAAACAATTCACAGAAATTTTTCTGGTGTCAATTAAAAACGACATTAAAACATCATAACCAGCAGTTTCTTTTAATTTTTGCAACATTTTTATGCATAAATAATAAAATGTTGCCAATCAATATAGTTTGATTGAAGAGCAGCTGAAGCTTAAGTACCGCTGGAACAGCTTTAGAAAAGGTCCGCTAGCCGCCATGTTTAACCACAGCTCCCACAACATGATTAAGTGTTGTCAGTATAGAGATAATCGTACTATTAGATCTATTACAATGTTCTGCTAATTACTATTATATTTTAGGATCTAATAATAAGAATAAAAATTAGATCTCAATGTTTGTCAGTCATAAATTGAGCTGTGGTTAAACATGGCGGCTAGCGGACCTTTTCTAAAGCTGTACTGTACCACTCATTTACACTTGTTTTTATTAATCCTGATAAGAATTCCCAAGGGGCTAGGAGGCTAAGTAGAATTAAAATATTATATACCATATTTTTATTGTTATCATCAGAACTGCTACCATTTTTAGTAGAATAAAACAAAAATGGGTTGTTTTATTATCTGTCCTGTTAGTTAAATATTTTAAGCTATTTTAAGCTCAAAAGGTTAGAAATATAGCCAAATAGGCACAGCTGGAATAAGAGTCCTCTGTTTGGCGACTTGCATTGCGGTCTCTAAGTTAGCTATATATCACGATTAGTAGTGTTGTATAGTGTATGTGTAGTGTTGTATAGTGTATGGCGACCGCAACGCAAGTTGCCAAATGGAGGACTCTTATTCCAGCTGGGATGCCAAATATTGAACAAACTGTATAATTAAAATATATACAATTATATCGAGGACAACTCTGAAATTGAGCAATAATTGAATATTTAGGGCCCACAATAGTTTCAGGATATTTGATATACTAGCAAATTAGCCTGTCGTTCAGCAACTGTCAGATTCAGTCATACAATTAATCGGCTTTGTGTTGCTTTCTGATTCAGCAGCGCAGTTGACAGGGGAGGTTGAACCAATCTTTTTAACGTCAAATCAACAATTTTAGAAGGTGCATTGAAAAGCAGACAGATATTATAAACAATATATACATTGGCAAAGAAATGTTGTATATATTTTATTTACATCGTTTTTATACTACATCATAATATTCCCATTCATAACCCTACATCAACCAACTAAAATAGCATATGATTTACAGTGGGAAACTACATTAACATGGTTACATTTACAAATCTAGATAGAAATCTCATCAATAGGTATGTTATGTCTATGTGCATTGTTTCTTAATGACAGCTTTACATATTTCAATATTATTGAAAAACTCTGCTAAGTATGAGAAATATCACATCTTAAGATTCAGGGGCACAGAGCTTTGAAAAGAGTCTGCCCTCAAATAGTTAAGAAAGAATGATACAAAACTCACCAATGATAGTAAAAGCGTTTTTCACAAGCAATAAATTTGTTCTTAAGAGTGTATGCAGATGTAATTGACTAAATAGAGATCCAAATAACAATAAATAAACGTGGTAGGATCTTATCCTCACATTTTAAGTAACGATACTAAACACAAGTCACAGATCAAGCCGGTGTTCACAAATTAAAATACAGCAACATGGATGTTTTAAGAATTAATAGAAAAATAATTTTAAAACGAAAGGGTATTTCTAAACTTTCAAAACAAACAGGAACTAGTTCAGACTACAGGGACAATATACAAGAGACATTTTTTGAATTGAGTAAATGAAAACTATTGCCAAAAGAGATTATGAAACATTTTCAATCAGTTCATAACTGAGCTAATTTCACTGTTAAAATCGGTTAAAATTGCCTTTTAAGAACTTTTCTGTTCAAAATAACATGGCCTGAAACTTCACCTTATAGCATAAGGTTATATTCACCGGTTTTTTCAAGATTTTAAAGCTAAATTACATTTTTAATACAACTATCAATTGGATTTTGATAACAAAGAAACAGCAGACATTCAACAGCACAACTTCTTTATTGTTAATTTTTTCACTGTGACTGCGATTATTTTGTTTGTAGGCGGTTAGTTTAAACATTTTATATAAATAAATCATTTGGGAATTTTCGTAATGAGTGATGTATATTTTTCAATTTGAAAGACAATTATACACTCTACAAGTCGTAACACATGTGTACAATGCTTTTTTTCTTTAAAATCCAGTCATATGATGGTATGGACTCTCTTATAACGATTGGGAGGAAATTTTCAACGTGTATCACTGATAATGAATTTCGTCGTCGAGAATCGCCATCCACTCTCTAGAAGCCTTTTTATGTGATGTATAATCATTCTTTAAAAGAGGTAAATCAACCCTCGAAGTTGTATTACTCTTGAAACGGTTAATCTAAAAGTTTGATTGTCGGTTCTCGATTGTTGTCACTAATGTTTACATTTTTATCGCATAACGCCATATTGTTTGTCAATAAACATATTTCGATGATTGTAACTAATTAATAAAGATCAATTAAATGCATACTTCAAATTCTCTTGGAAGGAAAGGCTTGATATCCACAAACTCCAAATTTACTTAAGGGTTATTTCCTTAAGAGTTTTTATTAATTTTTTTGTGTCAAATACCTGTTAAGGGATTGAAATTTGACTGATTTAAATAAAATGAAGATTTAGTGAAACAGACAATTCTAATGTGGCATAAATGTTTAATATGTGGGATAGTAATGATAAAATTTAGTATATTACAATATATGTCAAGCATAATAGTTTTAAATTTGAAGTGACTGTTCTAAAAATTTATATTGTAAAATAGTCCATGAATAATTTGTCCCTTATGTAATCATGTTTATTGATATTTGTGTGTCTTTAACTTGACCTACTTTTGCACTCTACTATGTTATCCAAGAGCTTCCTGGTTATGCCTGTTTCTGTTTTTCGTGAAAGGTTTTTTTCCCTACGAAACTTTCTAGAGAACAATAAATACAATTGGATTTGTTTTGTAGTCTATCTAATGTCATTCAAAAATGCCTTGAGTAGGGGAAGAAAACTTTTCACCTGAACTGAATTGGTAACCTCTAAAATTTCATGGTTGTGTAGCAAAATAAACTGCCTCCTGATATCTGAAGCATATACCTAAGAATGTGTATTGAAGCTGATAAAATGTGAGGCATCCCATTATTCTAGGTGCTAAATTAGTACACTTAGTTGTTAATATTGTTTTCAATTCTATACAAACTAACTAAAAAAAGGTTTAATTGTGTTTTTGTTTACCCTTTCCCTGACTGTTCCTTTGCCCTGTGGTTAGGCATTCTTGTGTTTTATATTCTTAATTCTGAAACTTCCAGGGGGGGGGTCTTTTTAAGAATATTCCTTAAAACAGGTTTTCTATTCTTGATATCAATATTTGTGTTTTTCTTTTAAGATTGATAAAGAGAAATGGTTATGTTTTCCCATTTAATATATAGCATCACTTTACCCATCCCTTATTTTTCTGAATTAAACTAATCATGCTAGAAAATAAAAGTACCTAACATCTTTTTATCATCATTGTTATTGTTTCTTGATTTTCTAGTTGTACGTTAGAAAATATAAAATTAATACAGTACTAATATCACGGAATTGCGCGATAGGTGGGACATAGCGATAACCGCGTAAGTCTAATTCGCGGAAGTCGGGGTACATTTTCCCATAGAAATACATAGAAAATTTGTTCAATTGGGACCAGAGAAAAAAATCCTCCTTTACCTTAAGGGAGGCCATGCCATGATGTTTACGAATAATGCTGGAGTTTAAGGACTGAGCGTTTTTCACAGCTTTGAGAATTTTGCCTCTGTCTTTTAAAATCGTTCTCACTCCGGGAGATCATATTTCTTTGCTAATTCCCACACTTTAAATTTACCATCCAAAGTCTTTGATTAAATTTAATTTACATTCCAAGGATAAAGTTTTCCGCTTTTTATTTGATTCCGAAGAATCAAATCTACAAATGCAATGAACAAAGTTCAGATCAAGAATAGAACACCGGGGAAATGTGTTTCAGAACATAATTCAATTGGAATTTATTTTATCAAGTGAGAACTAGTATTCTTTTATTTTCACCTTTTTTTAAGATACTGTAATGTTCACATTCAGTAGAGCTGGAAAGAACTTGGATGACAAAAAAAGGAATATGAAATAAGAATATTTGAGCAGATAAAGGGTTGGGTGTTGTGTGATATTTTAAGACAATTAGGAAAAAAATTTGAAAATTTCAAAACCGCGTAACTCCAAATTTGCGTAAGTCGGGGTATTACTGTAGTATAAATAAAAATATAAGAATATTTCCATTTCTCTAAAATACAGCTTCAGGGACCAATCCAGGATTTTAAACTAAACCCCCATTTTTTTAGTGAAATTTTTATAATTATATAATTAATATTTTTAATGAAAACTATAAAATTAATGAACGCAGCTTTAATTTACTTTTTTCTTTAGTTTTATAGCAACTTAAATAATCAATTAAATATAAGCCATTCATGTAATTTAATAATAATTTAGGAAGAAATTTTATGAAGTGCTGTTTTTGTTAAATACATATTTTGTGAAGGTGCTGATAAACGGTACCAAAATTGACCTGTATTAGTCCCTGATGAACTTCCTATTTAAATCACTCTTGATTTAGAATCTTATACTGAGCTTAGTTACTTTAGAAAACTGATATTTATTTATAAGTACTTATTATTTTTTACAGTATCTGTAACCAAGTTAAGTGCAGCAAAAATGAAAGACATAAAAAAAGCACCCATGAAAAATTGTCACTGTGGGCAACCTGGAGAGTAAGCTTAGATTAAATTTTATCTTAGTCTTGATCATATATTTTTCCAAACTACTGCTTGTAAATTTAATACAGAATCTCACCTTTTTTTGTTTTGTTTCAGTCCTTTTATGAATATGCTGTACTGTATCAGATGTAAAAGATGGATACATGAAGGTAAAAGATCTGGCTGTTATGAATTTCTTATTTAGATTTAAAGCATTTTAATTTGTTGATCTGAGATTTTTAAATTAGGAACTCAAAATAAATACTATAATTATATTAAATTTTAAATTGGTTGAAACCTTTTCATTTTTACCCTTAAAATTAAGCATAAACTTCCTTAGACTACCTTCAATTCCTTTACCTGTCCTGTTATTTAATGCCAAGCCATTTGTGTCGCAAAGTAATACCACAATAATACTGGAAAATAATACCACAATATTCGCAATACCACCAAAAATTGCAAACAACCGAAAAAATTCGTCATATCACCAAAACTCTTTAAAACTTTTAATATTTGAGCTTCATATGAATTTTTACTAACTGACAATGACAGTCATCATAATTTTAAATTTATTTCTTCTCACAGAATGTGTCAAGTGCCTTGATGTTCCCATGCTATTTGGGGACCGATTCTATATCCTCATCTGCTCAGTCTGCAATGCAGGCTCAGAATGCCTTGCTAGAGTAGAATTAACTTGGTAAGAGTTTTCTATTTTAAGTTTTATAATTCAAAGTTATAATAACACATCCACTTGTTAGGTGCTCTATATTTGTTCATGTTTTGTGAATTTATACCATTTGTGCTGGGCCTGCACTTTCAAAGAACTTCATGCAGCTCAACAATTTGTTTTCGTTTGTAGGTCAATACTATGTGTTGTGTAGTTGCACTCCTAATAATTATGTAAAAGAGAAATAATTTGTTTTAAGGATCTATTTAATGTGTTAGCTCACCTGAAATTGCCTATTTATAAGCCAATGTATTTTGAACTCCTTCATTCAGCATTTTATAAGAGTAATAAACAAAAGTACTACATTTTGCAAGAGATTTGTAGAATCTGAAGTGTCAAAAGTACATAAAAACAAAACATTAAGATTTAATAGCAAATTTCTATCTGTTTGGAACAAACACATCTGTGCAAGCCCTTTCTCACTATTTTGTAATTTCTTTTAATCTCATAGACAATAACTGAATTTTCTGATCAAGTGGGATTCTTTGGCTCACAGCAAATTTAGTTGGTATAGTACAGTACAGTATTTAGCATATAGTTTAAGTTGAAGGCCTGCTATAGGCCTTTGATTTTTTTAAATCTTAAGAAATACTTTAAAATAGTTTTAAAAATATTTCAATTGCATATAGTGCATCAAATAATTTCCTTAATTGAATTTGTATGCTTAAAACTTATTTCAGGTCAGATGTTACTTATATATCCTTATACAACCTTTCTATTCTTGAGAAGAAAAAGTATTTTGATTTGGACACCTGCATTCTGCCCTTTATATCTTTCAACTGGGATAAATTTCATCCTTTTGGACATGTAAGTGTGTTGGATTTTAAAGTTTTGAATTACACTCTAATTACATTATTCTGTCTACATTTACTTTTAGAAAATCTGAACTTGTTAAGTACATTTATGGAAATTGCTAGCATTGCAGGATAAATTAGTTCTGTCAAGGAAGCAAAGCATACATTTTCTTGGTTAACTGCAGTAATGTTACTTGGTTACAATAATTTTTTGAATACCGTTATTTCGGGTAGATAAGCCGCAGACACAATTATTAACATGTGAAAAATTAAATTTAATTAGATTAGCTTTATCATTATATATGCCGCAGCAAAAATAACTTGTTTTTAAAAACTTGAACAATTAGTCAAGTTGTAATCCTTTTTCATATTGTTATAATCATTACTATAAATAAAATAAAATTACAAAAAATGTATAAAATTATTATATAGTTATATATAAGTTGTATCCTTAAAAATAAAAAGAATGCACGTGCATGACCTGGAATGAAAGAAAAATAGTTTCTCAAAGCAAATTCAAACTTTTTGCTTTGTTAAAGTCTGTAGAAAAACAAAATTCCATCAGACATGGCAGATAAGCCTCAGGTTATTTTAAACTTGATTCAGGTAGATAAGCCACAGCTTATCTACCTGAAATTATGCCATGGTAAAATACTTTTGTTGACTTATAATGTTCAAATTCATTGCCTCATGATTTCTTTTCTATATTGGGAGTTTTTATTAAAATTATCTGGTTTTAATCTTCTAAATATGTATTGTTAATTTATATAGCATTTTCTTTATTTTAGATTTCTACTGTCAAACCAGAAAATAGAAAAAAAGAAATTGCTGAAGCTTTGAAAAATAAAATTAGGTATTTTCTTTTTTTGTGCCAGTTCAAATGTTTATATTGATATTTTTTTATTATGTGGGATTGTTTTATTTTGATATCCCAGTCAAGGGTAAAGTAACTATGTGTCTTTTTGGTGAGATGAAATGAAGGTTTTAATTACCTCTTTGAACATGTGTTAGAATCAGGATTGAGAACAGGTTCCACTACCTTTGGTGTTCTTTTAAAATAAACAAGACTTGAATCACATTCACACAAGTTTGATCCCAGACCCTAAGCAAGCAGGGAACATAAGGTTTATCTGCCAATAAAGACACTGGATCAGTGGCTGGCATGAAATTTCGATGTGCTTATTAGATTAAAATCAGTGTATTCTCTGCCCTTTTCAACTGAGCTCATATTTATGGGCATTTTAAATCTAAAACCTTGCAATTTGGTTTGTTCACTGTTTTTTCTCTTTGATGCATATGATTCTTCAAACAGTAATTGAATTACAACTAACTCTGGGTCTGAAAACATACACACACACATTTTGTTAGATCCTTTTAAATTCTTATTCAGATTTGGCTGATTGATTTCCTCTAAGTATTGTAGAAGGAATCAAACTTTTTTCGGATTCCTGCATCATCTATTATGTACTGTATTCTATCACGACTGTATCTTTTCCATCAGGTTCAAATCTGGTCAAGAAATAAAAAAGAGCAAGAATATTTTTGGTTTGAGAGAGCGAGAACCACTTGAGCCTCCCCCCGTCCAACCAACTGCAGCAAAGCTCAAGAATGATGTAGTGGTGTGGGAGTTTCAGGTTAAGGAAAGGTCCTACCAAATTCTAACTGCCAAAAGGTAGTAAAAGCATTTTCAGCCTTTCACTTTACTTACTTATTACTTACTTTTAAGTATGTCTTAAAAGTTTGGCTTACATAATGTGTTAATGGATGAATTTTCTTAAGGCCAAAATCCAGAAATTGCAAACTAAAGAACAAGGTGCTGCCAACTTCTAAACAGTCTTCTAATAAAGTAAGTGTTATTGATTTTTATAATTTGTTTATATTAAAAAAGCCTTGTTTTTTTTTAAATTGTGAATTTTACCATTCCATCACAGAAACTTCCTTAAAAATGTGTTCTGCTTGTTTTTATGTGTTTAAAAATTCAACATAAATTAAAAGGTTGTTGCATGTTAATGAACTCAGTTAAGACCTAAACCTTTTTATCCATAAATCATTTTATTTAGTCATTTTTAGGTGCTTTAGTTATGTGGTAGAAGATGGAATGAAAAGCTTGGCTCTATTTATTTGCTTAAACAAAAGAGTTGGAGATTCATATTTTTGAAATTTATTTTAACAAGCTATCGTACTAATAGTCGAACCTAAATTTGTGGAGTATGAAAGCAAGTTTGACTTGTTCTAATTCACTATCTTATTCCTTTTAATACTCATAGTTTTTTTGCTGTGAGAACTTTTAGTGTATGTTCTTAGAACTGTCTTACCATTGTTGACTAAACTCAAAATTATCGTTTGTTTCCAGGAGGAAGTGTCCAAATGTAATGGCGGGCTACCCTACAATGAAAATGGCGTCCATAAAACAGCCAAGAACAAGACAAAACCGCCGCAGGCCCCTCCCGACTCGTTCAAAGAAGAGTCTGCCCGCCCGGGGCTCCTGGACTCCCTTATCCCCGCCCCGGCCAACTTTCAGAAAGAGAACAACCCCTTCCGCAAGAACTTCCGGTCGCATGCCACCTCCAAGCGCCTGGCGAATGGCGTCCCTTCTGCCCTCCCCAAGGAACAACCCTTGCCGAAGAAGCGGCGGTTCAATGGCCGGCTGGTGGATGTGGAGTCCCTTCCCAACGGAGACAGCGGGCCTCCGAACGATTCAAAACCCCCTCCTCCTCCTCCAAAGGCCCAGCCTGTCAAGATGGACGAGTTTCACTTCGACGCCAAAGATTATATGAGTCACAATTTCAGATCAGCCAAGAGAGATGGTTTTTGTATTATAGGTAAAAGAGTCACGAGTGCTGGGAAGGTACAATACCTGTTTCAAAAGAATAGGTAATGTATTTTTGTCCTAGATATTTAAGAACTGAAATGTGTTCCTGCTTCCCAACCTTTTTTCCTGTACCCTTCATAAGGCTTTTTATCAATGATATGTCTTCTTTCAAAGCTGATTTTGTTGGCATGATAATCATAGGTCTCTAGTTGATATTGTCGGGAGTTGCATAGTTTTGTTTTGTGTTTTTTCTCTTTAATTTATCTCAATTTAGAGCTATCACTGCCACTTTAAGATGTTTTTATTGGATGCATTCATGCATTGAAATGTTTGTTCATTTACTTTTATACTTTGGCTATCAGGTTGGGAATCATTGTCTTTAGATATTGATAATAATCTATTTTAATTCCCAAGCACAGTGATCCTTTTATTTTATTTAGTCTTTCATTTTTTTTATTGACTTGTGCTGATAGCATGCCTGGATTTCATTATGTTTAAGTAATGTTCATATATAAGTAGAAGATCCCTCTAGGTTTCACACCTGAGTATATTTTAAACTATTGTTTTTATTCACATACAATTCAGAAAAATAATTTTCAATTCATCATGACAGCTCAATGTTTTATTACATTTTAAAAAGATGATTTTATTGTAAGCTTAAACAGTTAGTGGAACTGATCCTTTACAATAGTCTTTTAAGAGCGCCAGTTCCACAGAAATGTACATTGCATCTATTTCAGCATTGGTGTCTAAAAGTTTTTGAAAAGTTTTATTAGACCAAAGTTATGTCAAAAAATTCATATAGTTATAAAGATAGTAACAGCATGATCCAAATATTTCATCCTTTATGTGCATTATTAATGATTCATATTTCCATCATAAATTATCATAATTAGAAATCTATTTTTTGAACATCTGATTAAACATAGGACCTATAATTACATTAACCATTAATGTAACGATACCATTACCATGTACACTATAAATTAGATGCCTTGAAACTAAGTGAACATATCTAAGCTTATACCCTGTAAAAGTTATTGTAATATGAAAATTACTCAGTAACAGTTATTGAGGATAAATTACATTGTAGTATAACTAGTGTATTTTCATAATTGAATATACATAAAGAGAAGCAGATATATCATATATTTTTCAAATACTTTTTTCTCTTTATATTGAGACATCAGTTCATTGACTTTGATAACATAAAAACAAAGTTATTTTAATATCTATAAATTTTTCCTCTCCTGTGATCTTAGTGCTCATGCTTTCAAAGAAGCACATCTTGTTTTGATACTGAGAAGAATCATAAAAAGATTTTTTTCATTTGTAAACACTGCCTTAAAAATGAAACGCACCTGAGTAAGATTTAATCATATCCTGAAACATGAAATGAAAGTTTATCACCATTTACCTACAACCTTTTCCTCTTAAGCTATCTAGCTTCAGATGGAAAATCCCAAATAATTAGGATCTGAATTTTAATTGCTTTGAAACATTGTTTATTCTTGATTAAATCTTAATCAAATCCTCTAATTTGGAACTGTCTAAATGAATATATGTTCTAAATTACATTATTTGCACCTCTTACACACTATTCCTTTTGTACCTAAACGGTATTATTGGAACAACGGTTTAAGATTACTTGATTCAAGTGAAAAAAAGTATCTCTACGTACCAAAAATTATCTTTTGAAAATGCAAACGGATTAGCTTTATTTTGATTTTTAAAGTTAGAAAATGTTAAAGTTTGATACTATTAGATTATCTAGTAAAATGTTAAAGCTTACAAATAAGATATTGCAGTTGTATTTGTATAAGAAAATTAGTACCTTAAAACAATTTAAGAATTTTTTATTCAAGGTCAACAAATATATAACATATTTGAACTTAAACTGGACATTAGTATGGACCAAACAAAACACAAGTGGATTATTCACTGTCCATGTAGTGGTAAAAAGTTTGTTGATTAAAAGGCTTTATGCCTAATCTATTTTTGTTGGGATATTTTATATATTTTTTGTACTTTCCACTTATGGTGCTGAATCACTTTTTAATGAAGATTGATTGTTTCAAATTTTTAGCTAGGGTTTATTTCTGTAGGGTATACATAAAATTAGGTGCTAAGAGTGGTTAATGTTAGAGAGGTTATAGTTTATATATACGGTTTTATGTTATGTTGTTATATGGCAACATACATATTCTTGCACTTGTTGCATAATACATATACCTCAGCATAGTGGTATTTTGTAAGGTGTAGACTATTTCCACAGTTGCTTTATTATGTAGGAAAATTTCGATCCAAATATAGATTGTTGAAGGTGAAGTGGCAGTTACACTTAGCTTAAACTTATACTGTCAGATTTATATGGTTCTACTTTTTTCATGAAAGGCTCGGTCATATCTGGTAATCTGTTTTTCAATCGCTAATTCTGTCAAATTTTACCCTTAAAACTGATATTTTACTTTGTAACATGATAAAAAGGGAAAAATATATATTCCAGTTTAGAAAATCATTCTTGTGTTGTATTCCTATCTCCTCAGTGAAAACCTGGAATCGCCAGGAAATGTAATTGAACTAAATGAGGCATGGAATTTTGGTTACTTTTGCTAGAGCCAGAGCATAATGATTGATCTGGCATCAGTTTTAATTAAAGAAAAATTGTGTTGTGTTGATAGTAATATAGAATCACCTTCTATTGAACCAGATGTCTTAAATTTTTCCTTGTTAAGATATACTTCAAGCAAGATTATGCTTCATACTTCAAGCTGCCACTTTACTTCAAACAGTCTGTATTTTGATATTCTCATGCAAGTGGTTTTATGCTTAGTAGCCAATGGTAGATGATCCTAGTCCTGACTCTGTCCTCTTTCCACAGGACAAAAACTGAGGAAGTACAGAGAGACACGGGGCCCCTGTTCACGATCACTTACTGTTGTGATTGTCCCAAATGCAAAATTTTGAACAAACTGATCTATTAAGTGGAAATGTGAGTGAGTGTGTGAATTGCCATCCCTTTGCATGTCTACTTGATTTTTAAGCTTTGATGCATTTTCTTTTAAGTTTTTGTTTTCCTACATCTAAAGTTTACAACTTATGTACCTCCCTTTTTTGAGCTGTGTGTTTCAGATTTATTAAAAGGTTTGAGTACTGCATGAAGCTGCATCTTTACACTCATTAGGAAAAGGATTTTAGCATAACATCTCTTATGTTTTCTGTATTATTTTAAAGATTACACATTGCCTCTAGTAATCTTTATAACTCATTCATAAACCAGAACCTTTGTGTTTGTTTAGGAAAAATTTTTTTGAAAAATTCTATTCTGTCATTATGTGATTTTTGAGAGGTTTAAGTGCACCCACTATACCTCTATCGGGTCTCTCCCAACAAATATATATATTACCAATTTATCTGATGCCAAGAGTATAATTATATTTACAATTACTCCTAAATTTAACTTCAGGCAAAAGATTTTTAGTTCATAACTAAATTATTTAATTTTTAAGGGCTTTTTCCTGTTTTATATTGCTTATTCCAACATAAATTTATAAAATAGTTCAAACATTATTAGACACAGTCTCCGCTTCTCTGCAACAAATTTCAATTCAACAAATACCTTTTTTTATTTGCTGAGGTCCATAATAAAGTAACAGGATTATATGTAATAACATTTATTTGAATCTATTTGTAATCAAATTTATTTTTGTTTAGGGCATCAGTTTAAAACTGAAATGGTATATTAGATGTTTTGGTAACTATAAAGCGATTGGGGGGGGGACTTTTTTTTATGTTGTTACATACTATTGGGACACAAATAATCAAAACACCTAAGAAATTAGAAAATTTTTAATTTATTCACATGAGGCAGTTTGGCTGAAACTCAGTTCTGGAGATAACCATGGTTCAGGAAACACTCACTGGCCCAACCCCATCAGCTCTCAGAAACCAGTCTATACTTATTTTAAATTTAATTTCCTCTTCTACCCTCTGTTTTGAACTATCTAATGCCAAACTCCTTGTGCTGGCTAAAACATTGGTTTCCATTACCAAAGCTCATGCATGTTCCATAATATAAGTTTTTTTTATCTGTTGTATCTATCATTGCAACCTTATTCAGGGAGTACAATAGACACATCCTACAGATAGATAGCTGTGTTTGCTAATGAAAGGTGTTAGTATTTTGTACCCCATACAACTAATTTTCCTTTTAACTCTTGTTTTAGTTTTACTTGTTTATGCAGACTCTTAATATCTTAAAAAATTTGATTTGTTAGTTTTCTCTTTGAATTTGATTTGTAAACTAAAACAAATACCAAAAATATTACCTTTTTTTACTTGAGAATAATTTGTACATTGTTATTATGTTCTGAATTATTTAAGATATCAAGAGTCACTGCATACTTATTACAAGATTTTGTCAAGAAATGTATTTGTTACATTAATTGTTGGTTAAGCATTTTCCTTGAATTTAGGGTATAATGTGAAAATTGAAAAAGTATGTTAAAGCAGGAAATGTTTATAGTTGAAATTTTATCTGAAGTTTAAAAATGTGTAATGTAACTTAAATTACATTCTTTTTTGTGTGATCCAACAAATTGGGAGTGAAGCCTGAATTATTTATAAAAAGTGCCATTAATAGGATATTTAAAGGTGATTATCTTCTGGCAAACCTCTAGTAAACGAAATATAGTTGAAGCAAGTTTTCAAGTAACATTAAAAAATTAACATTTGAATGCTAATGGTGCCTTGCAAAAGAGCTTGAAACTATGCTTTTTGTAAAGGAAAAATAAAATAAGAATGATAAAAGAACATAAACTCTTAGAATATTGAGCTCTTTTATCCAAAACTTAATATGTGCTGTAGAAATTATCAACCAGAGCCTAGAAAGATTTGTATCTGTAATTTTACTTTGAATTTGACTGAAATTACATTTATTAATATAAATTTAAAACATATTTATTACTTTATTCTGAAATTAGTTTTGTGTCTAATGCTTACTGCCAATTAAAATTTAAAAGTATCAAATTTCAAAACTTCATAAAGTAATGGTATGTAAATAATATCAGTTCCTGAAATCTTAACCCCATATTTTTAAGTGTTTTCAGTGCTAGATATATAAGTGAATATTTTAATTTCCTTTTTAACATTTTTTAAAAATTGTTAAGATTTTAATATTTTGAATGATGAAATTTTAATTACCTTTTAAAGTCCTTGTCTTGTGAAACTACAGGAAATTGGTTTTACTTTGTGATTGCAATTTTCAAATATAAAATTGAAATGTATCAATAAAATTGTGTATATTGTAAACAAGAATACAAAGGTTTTTTTGTCCAGAAAATTCTGAAGCCTATGTTTTGTGTTGTGTTTTTATCTTTGTAATATTTATTCAGAACTTTTTTGACAGAATGAATTTTCTCAGTGTATTGTAGAGGTTGTTTCTGTTTTATTGTCAGCTTTAATTTTTTAAAAACTGGATAAAAAAAGTTTGCTGTACATAGAAATTACTTTTTGTAAATTGTTTGAAAGAAATAAATGTTTTACATTCAAATTGCATATTTATATTCTTGTCTTTTCAAGCATGAATTGTATACTTTAATACTGATTGATCAGGGGGGGGGGTAACCCCTTTTTTATAAAATAAAAAATATATAAATTTTGCTTTAAAAGGATTTCAATTTTCACTCTTCTAATCTAAATGTTTACAAAATGTTCCTACAAAACTTCATATTAGAGAATTTTTCTAATGTAATACAAGTGTACTGAGCTACAATAAGCATCAAAAGCATGATTTAAGGAAATGCAAGAATACTTTTATTACAAAAAATAATAAAACAAAACAGAAAGGCAAAAGTTTATAATGTACAACATGATGATTGCCAGATGACGAACTAGTGGAACTTTCTCCGGACCGAAACCACCGAAGCACTTGGAGCGATTCTTTGCTGATAGAATCCTCCTTGCTTTTGCTTATTTTTATTTCTCCCACTTCTCATTGGAACAGAAGCGGGATCATCCAGCAAGCATATTCGTTGACCCTATCTTGTCAGGGCACAAGATAATTGATGAGAAGTATCTAAAAATCAAAGTAGGAACTTTATTTCATTATAGATTGCCGTTCTTTAGTTGCCAAAAAAATAGTAACTTATTTAACATCAGTGATTAGTCATAAGAAGTCTACACAGCCAGCCAGATATATTTTATTGAATATTTACAATACACAGTTTATTGTAAATATATTTACGAAATAGTTGATATTCAGTTTATTTAAGCTCTGCACACCCTACTTCTTGAATGGACTCTGGCTGTGCAGAGTTGGGCAAAATGCCTAATGCATACCTGCCAACTTTTACGGATTGTCCGTAAAATTTACGGATTTTTGTCTAGTTTTACGGTTGTACGGATGGATCAGAAAATTTTCCGGATTTTGCATTTCTTTCCACAAAACTATCCATGAAAATGCAAAACATTCGCAACCTAAACGATTTTCTCTAATATCTTTTTACTTCAAAACCATCTCCTAATCCCTGTTCTTACGATTTTATCAATTTTTATTCTTTTATTGAGTGAAATTTAAATTTTTTGCAAATCTTTTTCGGATTCGTCCGCGAGTCTTGGCGCGCGCTCACCCGGTAAGTTTGCTTCCTCGGTGTTCCGATCGCAATGCGGAAAAAACAACTTTACCGAGAACGGACCTGTGGAAACAGAAATTTAAATCAAATGGTTTGGGAAAAAGGGTACAAGATATTCATGTAACCAAATTGGTTTGTAGTACGAATTTTGTGAAGGGGGATAAGTCAGTTGGTTATCAGATAAGGTAGTTTTGTAACGTTATGCAAAAAGTTTTACTGATGCAAGTTTTCAAAAGTTGGCAGGTATGCTAATGAACTTTACGTCTACAACACATCTTTTTAAAGAGAATATGACATCACACCTGCAAACTTTATTATTTCATTTTTCAGCACACCTCTATAATGTGCAGTGGATATTTTGGTAATTTATTTTTATTGTTTTCCAAAACCTGCTATGAGTAAACTATATGTCATATTGGAAGGAATCTGGCTGTGCATAGCTTGCCCATTAGTTTTGCATCACCCTGTATTTTACAATAAATGACTTATATTCTATAAGGGGCCATCCATCAACTATTTTTTACCCCTCCTGTTTGTCACATAGCCAAGCGTCACACTTTACCATAACCATTCCTCTGTTTGTCACCAAGACTTAATGCTTTTAAATGTACAAATTTTAATCCCTCAAAACTACTCTGATTTTAAATTTGTTCTCAGTTTTATTCATCATGTGTAATTTTTAATATTTCCATGCTTTATACTGTTCACCTTTTTAACTTATCTTTTATCATGTTATTATTGCTGATGTATATAGACTACATCCGACAAGAGCTTCTAGCTCGCTTAACTTTTAACTTTCTCTCTTGGCATAGAATGGCCTAATCTGGCCCCTGTGCCATAAAAACCCAGCCAACCAATCACATGCCATGTTTAGAATAGGTTTGGCAAGAATTGGGTACCCATATTTTTGTTTAAATCAAAGTGTATAGTGTTATAATTTCCAAGTGAACTCCATAGTTCTTTCCTAATGTTGGAACCACATTTTCCAGAAACTAAATTTATTTTCAATGCGGGATGTCACAATCACATAGCTGCCAAGTACTCCGATTTAATCGGAGTTACTCCTATTTTTGGTTTCTTCTCCGATAATCCGATTTTTCCCTAAAAACTCCGATTTTTTTTAAGAATACTTTTGTTGCAATCGTAAAAGCCAATTTCCTTTAAAGTTATTTCAAGGTGTCTACTGATTATGTGAAAGTCCTAAAATCGTATTTCAGTCCGAAATTTCAATGAAAGATTGCGAATTTTCATTTATGCTTCCGGACTTTTGCCTGTAAAGTTGGCTTTTCACATTTCTATTGCGGGCGGAAAAAACAACTTGACTGTCGCGATCGCGCTTTTCTTTCTTCGAGTTGATGTCTTTGGCTTTAAAAGCTTGTTTTTGGAGAAAGTGTTCACTAATAGCTGCCAAATTAAAATAGTAAAAGAAAACAAAGAGGGAAATCTATCATTTGAATAAAACTAATGTTCTTAAAAGTATGAGTTAAATTCAATATTACATTTTCTTTTTTAAAGTTATTTTTTCTAGAAAAAGCATTAATATCTGTTATGGTAATAGAACAACCATGATTAATATTTAAACAGTTTTGGATCCTTTAGTTGTAACTTATTTGATTTTTTTATCTACTTTATGAGGGATGTTGTTTTTGTTTCTTTATAGGTTTTAGGGGTTTTTTATCTGAATTATTTGTGCTTAGTAGTTCAATTAACTAAAAAAGCAGCTTAAATTTTAAATCGTGCCTGAAAAATAGGTGGTTATTAGGACTGGGCGATATTGAAATTTTGATATCGCGATATATCGTCGATCAAATATCGGTATTTCACGATATATCGATATTTCGTCAAAATATCGATATATCGTGAAATATCGATATATCGTCGAAATATCGTCAATTTCGATATATCGTCTATTTCGGTATATCGTCGATATATCGTCAATTTCGATATATCGTCTATTTCGGTATATCGTCGATATATCGTCAATTTCGATATATCGTCTATTTCGGTATATCGTCGATATATCGTCAATTTTGATATATCGTCTATTTCGGTATATCGTCTATTTCGGTATATCGTCGATATATCGTCAATTTCGATATATCGTGGAAATATCGTCATATCGTCAATGCTGTGGGGGCTCCATGTTCCTCCATGGGGGGCTCAAACCAAACGCCTTGGGACGTGCAACATTTTGGTCTTGAGAACTGGTCAAGATCTCTTGACCAGTGGTCAATCCATTTTTTCTCGCTATATGTAACCTTTCTGACCATCTGTTTCAGTCTCGTGGTTGTTTTGGGGTTCCCTGATCTTTGGAAACCCCATTTGACCACTGGTCAAGATAGCTAAAATTCATTACAAAATAAATGTTGGAGTTGCTAAACTGATATTTTGTAATCTCTATTGTTATGACATGTGTCTTTGGTTACGACTGATGTTTTTCTGAACTTTAATTTTTTTGAATTTTTGAGAATTTTTGGCTGACCCCTTTTTGAGAATATCCGAAAGTAAATCCGCGCTTTAGAAGATTATGCGGGAAAGACCCAGAAATTCAGAGGAGTTCCATGGTCTCAACAAACTATTGTCATGTCTCACTTTTATGATGGATGGCTAATAAAATGTAGTGCACATACTTAAAAAATTATAGGGATTTTATATTCTTAGGATCCTTAACTTCAAGTAAACATAAATTATTTAGAAATTCTAATTAATATTTCAAGGATTAAAAAAGATTGCAAAAATGAGAATTTCGTTAAACGAGCTGCCAGGATAGAAAGTACGAAAATTTCTGAGGGGGCATTATTATTACGTATTTAATAATAAAAATACTTAATCTAAAACAAAATTTATACTGTAAATATTTGTATTTTAATGGTTAATCAGTGTTTTGCATAATTAATGAGACGATTGATTTGGATTTGAAAAGTATATGTATCTTTTCAACTGTTTTGATGATCGAAACGCCATCTTCTTAAGCAATGTAGTATTTGCTGTTGGATGATTTGATTAAAATTATTTATCCTACTTGAAAAATTATACTGTACTTATGTTCTTACAGCCTTTATTTTCAAATATGTCTTAAAAAAGTTAGGACTTGCATAACAAATTTCGACGATTAATTAAGATTGCTAAAACGTAA
Source organism: Tetragnatha montana (assembly GCA_963680715.1). Classification (NCBI taxonomy): domain Eukaryota; kingdom Metazoa; phylum Arthropoda; class Arachnida; order Araneae; family Tetragnathidae; genus Tetragnatha; species Tetragnatha montana. The sequence goes on from OY796683.1 coordinate 24,496,914, forward strand.
ATTCAGTTCAGAAGCTCTTCATTTCGGAAAAGGGGAATCCCCGCCGCCGCCATTGCTGAACTTCTTCGTGTATGCCAGCAGGGGAGTTCCTTTTTTGAAATTGAATTTACGTTTCAGCAATCCTAATTCATCTTCGAAATTTCTCATGAAAGTCGAAACTTTTTTACGGAAAATTGAATATAAGGGTCGTAACAACATAAGTACAGTATAATTTTTCAAGTAGGATTAAAAATTTTAAGCAAATCATTTTTTATAAAGAACAGCAAATACAACGCCATAACTAAAGATCTGCGTTTAAATCCTCTTAAGTTGTTGAGAAGCGACTTTTCAAATCCTAATCAATCGGCTAATTAATTATGTAAAACCCAGATTAAACATTAAAGCATAAAACTATACTGCATACATTTTATACAAGATCAAGTATTTTTTTGTTACTAAAAATATTTAATTAGTAAAAATGCCTTCTCATAAACCTAATAGCTTGTTTACCGAAATTCTCATTTTCGCAATCTTTTTTAATCGTCGAAATTTTTAATAGAATTTCTGAATATTCTAGGTTTACTTGAAGCTAAGGACCGTAAGTATATAAAATCCGAATTATTTTTTAATTATGTGCTCTATAAACTTTGCAGTTAGTGTTGGGCGTGAAATTGGCTTTCAGAGAACAAAGACGAGTTATCGAAAACATCCCGATGTTTCCAATCATCGTGAGAACCACGATATATCGAAATTATCGATATTCACGATATATCGATATATGACCACTGGTCAAGACCAAAATGATGCACGTCCAAGGCGTTTGGTTTGAGTCCCCACTTGACCTACTTCAATGCCAAAGCATAGAAGTAGTAAAAACTTGATCGGATTGACCAATGGTCAACCGGAACAAAAGAGACATGTTATAAGAATAGGGAATTCAAAATATCAATTAGCAACTCCAACATTTATTTAATAATGAATTTTAACCATATAGAGCAATCTTGACCAGTGGTCAAGCAACACGAAACCTAATTAGAAAGCCCATATTTATAATTAGAGACCAAAGTGAGTCGGGCAAACCCTCCGTTATGGAGAACATCACGATATATCGAAGTCGACGATGTATCGAGAAATATCGCCATTCACGATAAATCGAAGGCGACGGTAAATCGAGACATATCGATAAAGACGATATATATCGTGAGTAGACGATATATCGTGAGTAGACGATATATCGTGAATAGACGATATACCGAAAAAATACCGAAATGACGATATATCGAAAAAATATCGATATGACGATATATCGAAAAAATACCGAAATGACGATATATCGAAAAAATATCGATATGACGATATATCGAAAAAATATCGATTTCAATATCGATATATCGATATTGGATTGATATCGATATTTTTCGATATATCGATATATCGCCCAGTCCTAGTGGTTATGCTTTCATGTGTAGTCCGCGAAAGTACTCCTATTTTTTTCTCCATCAGGTTGGCAGCTATGCAATCATTATAACTAAACCACCTCTCCCCACTTGTCATAAAGTGTCACAGATTGATAACCTCAAGCATGATGGACAGCCCCTAATTGATGAGACGACTGTACTCTGCATACCTTCGGCGAGTGTTCAATCAGAAGAGCAGGTCCGAGGTTCCGGCAGAGACGGACCACGCGGTGATGAGGTCTGGGTCGGCCGGCTTGAGCAGATCCGAGGGCCGGACGTCCGTGTTCTCCTCCTCTCCATCCTCCGCCGGACGCTTCCTCTCCTCTTCCGCGGGGGGCGAGGGCCGGAACATGCCCGGCTCGAAGTTCTCCATCGTGCGCAGGACGCTCGGGGTGTAGGTGGACAGGCCGCCGGCACCTGTAAGAGCAGGGAGACCATGTTAATAAGTAATGGACGAAAAATAACTTTTGTTTGGAAAACTGCTTCCTCGATCAATACGGGTTTGGTTCGAATTCGAATCCGTCAAACTTTTATCTGTGATGAATTAGTTTTTAATAAGCATTTCATTTTCGTGTAGATAAGATGTAATAAAGATGTAGGTCGGGATGAGGAGTAAGTAAATATGCAAAGAGCAAATTTAGAGTAGCAGGGCAGCTGGCAAAATGAATTTCCAAAACCAAACCCCCGATTCGAGAAATGAATTTTATTTGTCCGTATTTTATATAACACCAGTTAGGGCAAAATCAATGCATTTCCAACAGAAAATTTATGTTTTTAGTTATTTAAACGTCTTCTCTAATGCAAGATTTCTGATCTTCTGAATGCTTGAAAAGAACTCGAGTGGACAGATTTAATAAAGAATTTCAAAAAGTATTCAATTTTATATTATTATTGCAACAAAAATTTGTTAATTAATATTATATTGATGAACAAATTTTTGTTTCAATAAAACTTCTGTTATTATTGCACTATTTAACCTACACTGGGATTTTTATCCATCTCTATAATATCCAGGTGAAATAGTAAACTATGTTTTCTTTACTCACAACTCTTAAATTTTTAAAGTTAGGAATGTAATAAAACCACGAAAAATGGGAAAATTTCAAAATGATTTTGCTATTTGTGAAAAATTCTGACGTCTAGGAAGGTTTAAATATTGTTTCGGTATCAGCACACCAAATTATATAGGAATTTGATAAAAAAAAAACCCTTTTAAACAGCTTTTTCGTTTCAGACCTGTGTTATCAAAACCTATTGTTAGATAGAAACGCCGAAGTTTACAACCCTCGGGCGCGCCAAAACCGTGATAAGTCGCCAAAATCTGCAACCCCGATCCGTAAATAACTCCAGATGAAAATGCGTGGATGAAAGTCCGAGGTATTAAAGAAAAACTGGTTTTAAGGAATGAAGATCTGGAAGGCTAGAAAAGAACATAAAGGGAGGTTCGGGGGGAAGCGAGAACAGAACAAAAATAAAGAACGAAATAACCAACAAAACACAAACTCGTCCGGACTCCTCGCTTGTCTGAGACCAAGAAGGATGTTGACCTCATAAAGGCAACCACGCCGCTTTGGGAGTTCATCTTTTTTTTTTGTTTGTTTCTTTGTGTTTGTGTTTTTCTTGCTTCTCCTCTCTGCACCTTTCTTAACTTCATCAAGGCCAGAGTTTTTTTTACGGTCCCTTTTTTTTACCATCCACCCCACCCGAGATCATCACGAGAAAAGGCTACCAGCGTTTATGGAGGCGAAGTCGGCGTGGACAAAGGAAAAAAAGATATTCTTCTCTCTCTCTCTGAGTTGTTAAATTATGGTGGGATGTATGTGAAATGTTAAGAAAAAAATTAGGTAGGGAAAAATCTCGTGCACAAACTTCTATTAAACATCCCCCGAACAAAAAAATTAGTAATAAAATCGTCACTAAACTTTTTTGTCGGCTTCTCCAGGAACATTTTCCTTAGAAAATTATTTTCCACAATGAAACCCCTATTCAGTTCCGGATTTTCCTATGATTACGGATAGTTTTTTAAATGCATGTGGTTTAGATAACTATGGTGAATGAGAAGATAATAAGTAGAAAAGGAAGAAAGAGGCAAGAGAGAATAGTTTATAGATAACTATCATTCAGTTTCAGTTTTGTAAACAAATTGGAAAAGAACATAATTTGCACACACAAAATCGATATGCATTAAATTTAGAAATTAGTGGAACTAAGTTCAATATGTCATTTTCACCATCTGACCAACCTACCTATAACCAACTAACCTATAATAACTAACTATACTTAAGATAACCAACCTACAAGATTTCGCACCTTCTCAGGTATATCCGGACTAGCCAAACCTAAGAAAAATCCTCATTTATTTAAGCCAAGATGGTTATTAACCCTCCCATATTTATCCACTTGCGAAATCCAAAAAAATTTCATTTCTCAATCTACCATCGGCAAAATACCTCTTGAGAGTTGAAAAAGGAGTGTAATGCCAGTTTTATACTTTCTAAAAAAATACCCTGATGGATATCATTACGAAGGAATGTCTTGAAGATTCTTTCTCCAGGGCTTCAGTACCGGTTTAAGCCACAAGCCCCTACCTCGTATTACATTGCTCAACATCCTGTCGAGTCAACCAACAAGGAAAAGTTTTATAACGGGTTTTGTTAACACTCAATTTAAGGTTACTCATTTCAGCAGTGCACATTTTATCTTTAATTTCAACATTAAATATTGTATTTTCTTATTGATTGCTAGGAAATGAAACACTCGATGGACAGGGTGGTAAAGTTTGCGGCTGATTAAATCATAAGAAAAGTATTTTGGTCGTTTTTTACAGATTGGTAAAACGCGTTTCAAACCAAATATTTACCTGACTGAAGGGCTGAATAGTTTTTCCCCGTTTAGAGTATTAACAATATAAAAAACAACTTTACAATATAAACTTGTCAATAATAACCGTAAGCAAACATATTTCCCCATAATTCGGCAAAATTCCTAAAAATTTTAAATTTCTTCTCCTGCTATTCAATTTGTTTGTAAATTTTACCATCGCAGCTCTGATTGTTTCAAATAAAAGGAAAAATAGTCTGCTGGTCTTTGGTATCTCATGATACGATATGAGGAAATTTGAATACGCGAAACAGTAAATATAAATGGCGTTCATATCAAAGGATACGACCCTCCATAATATATTATTTTTTTTATCTAAGATTCAAGTTGTTTTTATTTTACATAATTTCTTACATAGAAGTGAGTCCACATGGGTAAGTATCATGGGTTCAAGGAAGTCTTCTCAAATCACTGAAATTTGCTTTTGGAAATATACTATTCATATAATTTTTTAAACTATTGGAGCCCGAAAAAGCATAATATTGTTTGGTCATAACTTCAGCATTCGAAACAAATAAGGAAATGTATTAAGGAAAAATTTAATAAACACGCTATTTCTAACAGCTCACATTATAGGAAGGAACCACACAAAGCATAATCACATGAAATGTAGGAGTAGATTAATGAAAATTGTTGGGTAGATTTGTTATATAAGAATAAAAGGGGGGATAGTAGAAAAAGTCGAATGATCAAGAGAAAGAGTGGAGAAGTGGGAAAGAAAAATAATAAAAGAGAAAGAAGAGAAGTAATCAGATAGCAGAAAAAGAGTAAAGAAAGAATACATAAGAGAAGAAATATAAAAGATAGAATAAAATAGAGGAAAAGAGAAGAAAAATAAAAGTGGGAGAAAGAAGGAATATAAAAGAAGAGAAAGGTAAAAGGAAGAATAAGAGAAGAAACAAGAGGAGAAAAAGAATACAAGAAGAGTCATAGAGAAAGAGAGTTAGAAAATGAGAAGTAACGATAGAAGTACACAAATTTTCTAGTGAGTTCTGGTAAAACTAAATCTCAGTGCTCTTAAGTCCATATTATACCATTAAGAACAGGTGGATTTGACTGCAATTAATTCCTTGATATGGACCAATACATGTACATTAGAATTTCTTTATTCCGAACAAAAATTAAATCACATCACGTTTCATCTCCACGCTCACGTGAAACACGAGAGAAAGTAGCAGTGGTAATTAGAATTTTCAAGACCTGTCCTTGCCAAAGGTGAAAAAAGTTATTTTTCTCAAGCAAAAATCTCCACGGGCTATTGCAAAATTCACCGCCATCGGCGAAATTACATGATCTGGATCACGGGACACCTTCTTCTTCTTGTTGATGGTAGAGGCTCGAGAAAGATGAACTACCGAGAAGTATGGAGCAAAAAAAAAGGTGATCTTGTGATGTACAAAGATCAGCCACGTGAAACATATTTCCAGGGAATGTTTGGCTGTCAAGGGATGAAGCGTCTGAAGGTTGAGAAAAAGTGGCTTATTTGAATTTTTCCGTTCGGTTCAGTGATTAGTTGCAAACATACATGCTTGGAGTGCAAATATTTGTACAATGTCAAATGAATGGAAATTAACAAAATCACGGGATGTCTAGGGAACTAACTACGCGTGCGTTATTTTTTTTAAAACGAAATACCCCTCTCGTGACACTGTAGGTTCTGAACTATTTTAAGGGCGAATGAGTTTTATTAAATTTTACAGAAGGGTTATACATAAATTACGTTACAATCTAATATAGGATATACTGCTATAAGGGTATCTTCTATTAAAAAATACTTCTACTCCTATTACTATAAAAATATTTTGATACATAAAACAAATTTTTTAATGAGTATTGAAGAATTTGTTGAAATTACATTTTCTTTCTATTCCTAAACCATTTCTCGAAGATGTCTAATTCCAATGAAGTCCCAAATACTAGACGTTCTATGGGGTTAATATCGATTACTATGGGCATCTTTGTAAAAACGAAAATGATTCTGGATCTGGAGTATACTTTTGAATCATAGGATCTTCGAATCAGTGTCTCCCCGTGGCTCGCACTTGCCACATTGGAAAAGGTTTCTCATATACGGCATGTCTTATCACCCTTTGTACTTGCAATGCCAAAAGACTATTACTTTATTTCCCTTATTACTACTACAGGAAATATCTTGGAGGGAGTTACAATAAACACGAAACAGTGACATAGAATACTTTTGTGTCTTTATCACAAATGAAATGTAGTCCTTACATTCAGGCTTTTGGAGCATTCATACCAATTCTGCGTGCTAACGAAACTTACTGTACAATTTTTAAATGGCATTTTCTCATAATTGTGGTTTGTGATTATGCCAATTTCCTCGACCATAGTCAGTTAGCCAAGAAAAAAATCTCAAATGGGATACTTTTTATGGTCAAAAAAGGAAATTTTTCTGAGTTTCGGTGTGGGGAGGGATATATCACCAAATCCTCTACACCCCTAACCATATAGTAAGCAGTACAGTAGCAGTAGTATAGTAAAGCTATAATGGGCGTCCTGAAACTTAAACATCTCCGACTGTCACACAAATGAAGCCTAGCCCCCTTCTCAAAGTACCACAAAATCCACCGATAATCCCACACAGGGCGATCAAAAGCTCGCCTCTTTATAGCCAAACGCTCCGCACTATTAATTAGTACGCTCCCAATAGCACATCACCAACCATCAACCAAACAAACATTGGAGAGAGAGCCCTCTCTGCGACTTCATTTCGCAACTGCCTGTCGTCAAAAAAAAAAAAAAAAAAAAAAAGAGGAACTACATTTGAAACAGAGCGATACCAACACTTTCGGAGGAAATGGAGGTGGTAATAAAAATGAATGGATGGGCAGGAGTGGTTAAAGCCTGGACACACCGTGATCTACGATCTTTGTTTACTCTGGATGGATGTGGGCGATTTGTCGGATGATGGAGTTTCGATTCACTTGGATTGACAGTCTGTCCACTGATGTGAACATTAATGACAACTTTCCATCAATCACTTATATTGATTTGTTTTTCTTTCCTATAAAAATCCATTAGGAATAGTATTTCTTCTCACCAAAAACTTAACTAACTTTTAAAGCAATTAAATTAATTTAAATTATTTTGGAACGTGGAATGCATATTTTGATCGTTTGTAAGCTCAAATAGTTTAACCCAGAACCGTATTCTAGGGCTTATTATAGGCTTCAACCTCAACCTCCTACCCCCAGGTAATTTTGATAACTATTTACACATATTTTTTTTTCCTTGAAAATTCTGAAGTGTCCCAAATGTCCAAAATACTTTGCCCGACACTCAGTATTATCCAGAAAATTTTAACAATTCTTTAACAATTTAAAATATTCTGAAAAGCTTAAAAGGAAAAGTTGGTGCAAACCACCATCGAAATAAAAGTCTAGCTACCAGCTGTGTTCGGCAACTTAATGTGAACATAAAAAGTTCAATAAACTCTTAGTTACTACTTTCTGTAAGTATCTAACGTAATAAACATTGACCAGTCCATAAATTAAATCTGAGTATGAGTAATCCTATTTTGAGCTTATTGTTCTTTAGAAAAAAAGTTCACATTTAACTATTCCTTAAAAACTTAAATATATTTCTCAATTAAAACCTTTTTTTATTCCCTTTTAGAGACTATCTGGAACCAAGAATTCTACTCCCCATCATCTGTCCTTTAGACCGATTCAATTAAAACAGTATTAATAGCCATAGAAAATCGAACGAAAACAATTTATTCTCATCGCCACATTTCTCGAACAGTATGTGAGAAAATTCTCAGAATTCTCACCTTTCTACTCATGTAGTGAGAATCTTTTAACCGTAATTTTCTGGGAAAGTTCAAAAGAGCATTCGAACCACTGTGAAGAAATTATTTCCTTCGGTTCATTGATCTCTTACATATTATGTTCTTCGATCATATTTGTAACAGGGAAGAAGGAAGCCGCTATTTTCAATAAAATCAGTCATTAGCACTGTTTGTAGATTATATATTGTCCGAATCATCCAATGGCGTCTTCGGGTTTCGATACTAATGTTCAGCTTGAGAAAAGTGTGAGATTTACTTTGGTTAATTGCTGGAAATGGTTGCATAATGGCAATGAAATTGATTTCATGGACTAGATTGCTGTTATTTTAGGACATGTATTTCAGAATACATTCACCTAAATTAGGAAATTTATTAAAATGCTGTAAAAAAGGATTTTAGAGACCAAAGTTTGGGAACTAAAAATATATAACAATCCAAGTTCTATTACAGTAATCTTTAAGTTATTCTTCTTAATTTATATTTAACTTTTCAAAATAAAATAGTTCTGCTTATGAGTTCTAAAATGGACAAATTTCTAGTCCCTTATGCAGTTGTATGATTTAGTAGTTGATAATTAATAGTAGTATAATTTCAAATACTGAAAATTATAATTTTTTTTGTTAAGTTACGTATATTTTTACAAGTTCTGTAAAATATACTAATTTTTAAGCATTGTAAGATGCATTTATTATCACTGTATTGGTCCTTTAAATTATTTGAGTTAATGTTAGTTGATTATAAAATTCTTTAAATGGATAAAAATACGAAGAGAAAAGATAAGACGTGAAAATGTTTGATTTCAAATTATAATGCATATAATTTCCTATAAAGCGTCCATTAATTTATACAGTATTAATTAATTGATACCAGAATTTAAGAAAAATTTAAGCGTTTTCGAGTTTATATTTGACACAAAGGTATCTCTTCACTGAAAAAAAATAGTTTCATCCATCTTTATAAAATTACATAACCATCTATAGTTCACCAATATAGATTGAAAATTCTCAAAAAGATGAAAACTGAATAGAATCAGATGACACAGTTTTTCGTTCGTTTAAACGAGCCAGAAATTGGCCTTTGTTCCAAAAGAATGACTATGAGTTTCGAAAAGTAGATGACAGCATTGTTTCATATCCATAATACTCCTCACAAAAAGTAAAGCGATATTTCCCGATAAATGCCACGAACGAGACTGCATTTGGAAATCAGTCACACATCAGAGAGAGGCCAGTTTTAAAGCATTCTGACCTAGGGGAGATATCACAAACGTTACGCTGTAAATCGAGTTGACTGGAAGGGGGAAGTATCAAAAGATATATGAATTGCCATTTAAAAAAACAACCGCAAATGGTTAAGGTGAATTAAGTAATTTACTCTATAATGCTATTTTTAGATACATCTATTTAACTCTAAAATGCTAATTTAGGCACCCCAACCTTTTGAAAAATGGTTAATAAGTCCGCAAAGTATAAGAAAAAGCAATATTTATGATTAGTATAAGATTTTCAACATTTATGTCAGTATATGTTGTATGTATACAGTGTGCAATTTATGCGTTAAGTTTCATTAAACTTTTTAATTAATGAGTGTTTGATTTATACGAATCGTCTATATGATAAATACAACTAAATACTGCTTAATTTAAGAAAAAACAAAGAGAATTATTTTACAGAGTGGTTATAAATACAATCCATCCTTATTAAATATATATATAGTTTTTTTACCTTTCATATCCCCTTTTTTCTCATTACACTTATATTTCAAAAACGGAGTTTTCAGCGTAAACCTTACAGGTTTAGAAATCAAGAGTGTTGGATGATCCCCTCCCAGAAGAAATCTCAGGTAACTACAATCGGACCGTAACTGCAAAAAACTTATCATTAACGAACGTTTTGGCAAAATAAATTAAGCAAAATATAACATCTGATGAATATGAATATATAAGATGACGATGTGCGATTTGTCCCTCAAATTTCTAGAAAAAAATTTTTCACGATCCCACTTGATTTAGAAAAAAATTAAACTATGACTCCATTGTTTACATTTTCTCCAGCATCATAAATACCAAACAAAAATAATCCGTTTATATGGTGGTATTATGTTTCCTCCGGGCAATGTCGCTCGATGCTTGAGCGAGATAATTTAGGTCAAGGCAATAGAAGGTCGTCTAGCGACTTTCAGAAAACACAAAAAATTTCACGGCTTCACTTGGATTTTGACTTAATGAGAGTAGATAGATATTAGGTCGTAGTTGACAAAAGGAAGTAAAGATGGAGAGGGAATGTTGAAGGTTTCATTGAATATTAGTATGCAATAAGCGCGAATGTTTCATTAATCAATATCCATCTGACACAAACGCAGGGGATTCAGCCAATAAATCGCAGCGGATGAATGTGTAAGGAAATTCACTCGTTTGATTGTGGCTTTTAAAAGAAAATTTGTCTCTTTTTTTCGTTTTGATTGAATATGAGTCCAATAAGTTGTGTGTGCGTAATATTTGATAAAAATTGTAAGCATAAGATATGTAAAAATTACATGTACAATTATTCAAAATACATTAAAAAATTGATCCGCTGAATTAAATAATATTTCGAATAACTAACACAAAATTTTTCACAAATTAAAAAAAAAAAAAAACACTCAGGTGATAAGTGAATAAGTAAACTCTAAGTTACATAAACAGAGCAAAACTAACATGTTTGTCAAAATTATGACTAATGAAGAAAGATAAGTATACAAACCAGCATAAAAAGTTGTTAAAATAAAAAGTGAATAACAATTTAAATCATTATCAAATAGGTATTTTTCAACTTAAACATTGAATCATTAAATAGTCTAGATAAATTATTAATCTTACAATTTCTTAAACCTTAATTAGTTTTCGAAGCTTTCATATAGTTTTAAAGAAATGTCTGTAATTGATTATTCGTAGGGTCATTACGAAATAGTCAGGTTACATAGAACAAAAGAAAGGCGTTTTCTAAGCACTAGAAAATCAAGGATGTTACGTGTATTAATGATCTCCATACGTCAAAACTCGATTTGATTCCCGTTAACTTGTTTCCTAATCCATCAATGCCTAACGCAACTAAATAAAACCACAAAAATGAATTTATATGCAAATGAGCTAAAGTATGAACTATAAATTAGATTTTACTTATTAAAAAATTAATAGTTTTATTTCCTAGAAAGAGTAGAATAAATAAGATGATTTGAGATGGTTTTATGATCATCATGATGGTTTTGACATGACGATGGTCATGATGGTTTTATGATGGTTTTATGATATAGTTATGGAGGATATATCATGCTTAAAGCAATACATTTTGAAACCATACGGAATTGTGAATCCAAAACTATTTTATATATCTGTTGTTAATGAACGATTTACCCCAAGCAAATAATTTAATATATTACATCCAACTAGAATATTGAACGAAATTACTATTATCATCACAAATATTAAATTATATTACAATTACTATAATTACTATATAAGTAATATGTATTTAAATTATTTACGTGATTAATACTTGTTTGCAAAATAGTATCTTGTTTTATCCTACTTTTATCCATTTAACATCGGGATCTCTTATTATATTTAATATGTTTTCGCTAGTAGCAAAACAATATGCTTTATTCCTTAATCAAAACATTAATAGATTTCAAACTGCAAGAAGTATCAGTTCTTTTCGAGAGAAAGTAAAGAAAAGATTAGAACAACAGAAAACAAAGGAATAAATAATCCTAACAGAAAATTCATAATACGAAAGCAGAAAAGACGCAAATTAAAAAGGACTCAGCCTTGTTGTATCTCGTCTCTTATCACTTCTTGACACAACTCTAACCTTTTAAAAAGAACGGTTTGGGAAGAACGGGAAATACGGAAACCTAAGCGGATTAGAACAAATCTGATTAGTGGAAAAAAGCCTTCTTATTTTGAGCAGAAAATCAGCGTACTGAAGAGTTAGGAGAGTCCTGCCAAAGAAGACTTACTGCGTGACCGCAAATATGGAATTAGCAAAGTTTAAAGGAGTCTTAAAATCTTTGTGTTAAGAATGGTTTACCCGATCCAAGCTCTTTGTTTTAACTTAGATTTATGTTCAATTTACATACATAAATATATTATACAATTTTAAAGATGGAAGATTGGGAATTAAAATTTTCCTTCTCGTTCTGGGAGTGACAAATATTGCCATTTGGTTAATCGGAGAATTCATTAATGATTAAACTTGTTTTAATAAGAAAAGACTGTAAATTTACACAATTAGTCTCAGCTTGGGAATGAGAATGGGAAAGAAAATATATAGAAGAGAGAATAAAAGAGAGTAAAAGGTAAACAAAATCAGAGAAAAGCAAAAGAGAGAGCATGAGGGAGAGATAAGAAAACGGGAGAAAAGTGTGAAGTGGAAGGAAAAGAGAGAGAATGCAAAAGAATAAGGAGAATAAGAGAGGGGGAATGGAAAGTGTAAGAGGAAATGGTAAAAAATGGTGAGGAGAAAAGAGAAGATAGAAAGAAGAAGAGTGGGATAGTAAGAGAGAGAATGAAAAATGGTGCAAAGAGAATGAGAGAGAAAAAGAAAAGAAGAAAGGGAGAATAAGATAATACGACAGGGAATGAGGAGTGTTTAAAAGAAAATGAGAGAACAAGACTAAAGGGACTAATAATAAATAGAGAATAGCGAGAAATAATAAATATCACAAAAACAGAGAGAATGAGAGAGAATAAAAGAAAATGGGAGAAAGAGTGTGGTAAGAAAGGAGAAGATAGAAAAAGAATAAAGAAAAAAATGAGAGAGTGAGACGAAAGATTTAAGGAAGGAAAAGAGGGAGAGAAAAACAAGGGTATTTTTCGGTGGGACACGGTCCTCTGGACGTTCCACAACACTCGCTAGCTCATCTTCTACCTGTGTCAAAGGTCCACCGCGTTCAACTCGCGGCGGCACCTCACGCTCTCCGGACATTCCAGCCGCTCTCTTCGAACCAGCTGCCCACGACAACAACATCCAATTGGTATTCCAACTGTGCCAAGGTCCCTCTCCGCTGATTAAAGACCGGCGGCGGCGAGAAATAATAAATTTTGGGTGAAATACCTCCGGAAAGCGGACGGACGGGATTCCGAGCTCGGACGTTGGTCACAGCTTTAATGGTCTTCTTCGTGCCCAGAGAGACTACTTTCAACTTGCCGATTAAGAGATAGTATATAGTAGAGAGATGGTATCGAGGGAATAGTTAGCAAGCAACGACCTTACAGGTTGTTAGCTTAGTCGTGAGGTTACCTGAGGAGGGATTCGTCCGTTTTGATCCCATGGGAAAAATCCTCCATAATATTTTATTTGTATTGTAATTTATGGTGAAATTACAAATCCTTCAAGTGTTTGGTGTTCTCTCTACCAATTTTTTTTTTGAGACAAAACAATGTCTAAGAAATTTTATGTCAACACTATGTCTGTACCCATAGGAGATATAGACAAAACTTCTACTGAAATGCAATACGCAAGTTAGGAATATATAATGATTGTGTTGGGATCAAAATGAGGTGGGAGAATTTTTGTTATAATTCAATCATTTTAATCTTACTCTCTTCACAACTTAGGAAAGATTACCATTGGAATTTATCTTTCTTGTACACAAGAGTCTAGAAAGATTTTCCACCTAGCTACTATACCCAAACTAAACTACATTTCTGTGCAGCTCATCCATTGGAGGAAAGGAAGGTTTTAACCAACAGATCATGATCACAACTATAGTAATAAAAGGATCATATCCTCTAACTGATGTCATCAAACCCTTCCTTTTCCTTGGATAAGAATCTTCACAATACTACCTACCTGTCACTTAACTGACAAAAACCAAAAGGCGGATTTCAGCGTCATCGGCAATTCTCGAAACCCTTCAAACTCCATCCACCGCAAAAATCAAGGACATTAGAAAGTGGAACCAAAAAAAAGCACATCCCTCCCAAATACCACCCATCCCTCGCACATAGAAAGCGATCCAATATGGAACAAGCCCTACATCCACGCTAATCCACAACAACGGACGAATCCATCACCCAGGAGGTAGGCAGCAGCATCCACTTATCGAGGATTACTAGGTGGATCCATGCCACGGGTTCAAGAGCGGATCCTTTTGTGCGACGGAGCGGGACGGCAATGCTAGACAGTCGGCAAGGAATACGAAATGCGTGCCCTCGTGCGAAGTAATATGCATGCTTCTTGTCTTCTTGCCTGCCCGGAGGAGGGAGTTTCTTTTGGGGAAGATGGTCCTTTCGTGGTCATCGGAGGGAGAGGCCTAGATGGGTAGTCGGGCGTGGAGAGGTGTTTTTCTTTTTATGGGGGGTGTTTGGTTTGGGGAAAGCGAAGGGTGGTTTAGAGAGTTAAAGTGGTTTATGTAGATGGGGATATTATTGATGGAAATGCACCTAATGGAGGTTTTCTTGAGGATTCGCATTCCTGATAACTTCCTTTTTTATAATCTTTTTAATTAATCAATGAGAGAGAGGATGAATAAGTGTAAGTATGGGAGATAGAGAATGTACGTAGAAGAGGAGAATATGTGGAAAAGAGAATGTGTGAAAGATGGTAGAGGAGTTATGAGAGAGGAAACGGGATGACGCAGATTGTTGGGAAGAGATTTAGGGAAGAGAAGAGGGAGGTTGTAGTGTAAAAGAGAGTGATTGTTCGAAGAAAGAAGAGGCGTAAATAAAAATTTAACCAGTTTTGAGGGGTTCTGGGCGGACAAAAATCGCTAATTACCTGGATTATAAACTGATTTTCTCAGTTAGGGGTTTAAGAAATTAGTCATTTTGAGTGCGAACAGTAATGTAGCTAGAAAAAAAAATTTTAGAGGGGGTATTGTAATTTTGGGAAGGTATGGGGGGTAAATTTAGTCCTTTAAAAAGTTCTTGGGCAAAAAGGAAAATTTCTGATTTTCGAGGGGGAAATTCCTAAATCTCCCTCTCTGGCTACGCTACTGAGGGTGAACAATAATATTTCAGTAGAAGATGGACAGTGGATTTTAAGGAAACGTCTTATCTACTCTTTCATTTTTTGAAGCGGTTATTGAGATGATTATATCTCTCTACTTTCTCATATCAAGAGATTCATTCAAGATGAATATTTCTAAGAATATTTCTTCTAAAAATGATTAAAGTAGTGACTGGTCTAACCGATTTGTAGAAACCAATAATGTGTTTTTAGGCATCATGAATGCAATGAATTATTATTCTACAAGGAGTTTCATGAAACAAATATCATGGCCTAATGAATTCAAAATTTTACTGCCAATGTTTTAACGTTCTAGTTAAAATTCTAGAGCAACTTTCCGTAACTAAGTAAACTAACTCTTTATTCAGCAACAATCAAGCAACATTCTTGAAAAGAGAAAAATACAAACCAGCTCTACAAAAAAGTTAAAAGGATTAGCCTCATATAGATCCAGGCAACTTAAACAATTACCCACTGATAATGACAAATTCAAGAGTCACGTCCACAGAAAACACGACACTCAAGTGACAAATAAGTGGGACACCAAAAAGAAACCTAACTTATCACTTAACCCTCACATCCGATCTTAACAATGATCGCGTTTTATGCATACGACCTGTTCTCTAAGGTCCTTTTATGAACCTCCGCGTCTCGCACGTTTCAATGAGAAATTTTCAATCTTTTTACGAACTCATCCCGTTTCTGAAGCCGCTATCGCCGTACACATCTCGAGTCATTTGGACTTTTAACACGCTCGGCGCATGTAGGTCTATCGCACCGTTAATCTCGGGTAAGGTTTTTGCGGGGAATATCAATTTGGGAATAAAGCAGTCATGAAGTTGACCCGGTGGGGAGTTTAGAAATGTCTCAAAACCATTATCAGTCGGAGTTGAAGATTTGGTACAAGGTTAATGAGGAGGTGTATAATCTAATTGGACATGAAGTTTAGATACGGATGATCTGAATAAGATGAAGATAGTTTCCTATTTTAAACATGATAGAAATTGAATGAAGAGAAAATTAACCTCAAAGTCAGGCTACTAAACAACTACTTATGAGGATGGTTGACTAGCAACCAGCCAACGGTAATATAATTTAAACAAAATATTTGTAATAGGATATTTTTATTTAAAGCCATAACACTATACTTTATTGCTTAAGTATTCAAAAATCCAAAAGAAATTTTATAATAATAACAATTTCTTTATAAAATAAGGCAATTCATCACAAACTAGGATTTTTATTTCGTTTCTTGATATTGTATATTAGATAAATAAACACAACATAAAAACAGATCAAAATAGTTAAAAACGAAATAGTGTAAAATTCGGAACTCCTTTAAAGTTAAAAAAGTTTTACATATATAATTTAAATTATACTGCAGTTAGTTTAACTGTGAACGTATTAAGGAAAAAAGTAATGATACATTTAGGGTTCAAATTAAGTTTTAAAATAATAGAAGATAATTGTGCTAAACTTTTAAGTAAAACTTTTAATGAGTTAAGGTGTAAATCTAGAAAGCATACATCAAATTATGAAATCAATGGAGATTATCAGATTAAAGGTCAACACAATAATGATCTCATGTATCGACCTAGAATAAACGTTGTAGGCATTAAAAAAGTGATGAAATAATAGATTATTATGACAAGTTAAATGCAAGGTAGCTATAACGTCAGCACAGTGGTTGCTGAATGTTGCGACATGTATACGAAGCCTCATTGATCAACATAATGTCAGTATCATAAAACAATATAAAATGCATTTTATCTGGGAAATTTTCAATTCTTTTTGATGCAACATGAGAAGGAGTAATCTTATATGATTTGCGTTCTCGAACTTTGACATATAATGCATGAATGTATGACGTTAAATTATCTTCTCTAGTGTCGGACTAATTTTAAAATATCATTGGTATATCGTAATAAAAAAACTAAAATGATTGAAACACTTTTTTCAAGAATGCAAAACAATCTTCTCAACTCCTTCCACAATACGCTTTACGGACCAATGCCGAATTTATTCAAAACAACATTCATCATTTTTTTTTAAATTTAACTGCTGTTTTCGGACTTTTTCGTACCCACGCACCTCTGATGCCGAAGCAGAAATGAAAGAGGAAAGAGTTTATATATTTTGGTTTTTAAAATGTACAGTGAAATGCAGGAAAAACTGGAATATATTCGCGTGATTGCCACGCATGGGGTAATCGACCGATCACATCATCAGAGCAAATGAAAACATTGTGGGTGAATGGACATTCTTACTTTTTTGAAACACCAACACCCTATGAAGCTGTTTGTTTTTAAAAGTGTAGTATTCCTTAAAATATCACATCTCACAGAGTATAAAAATTTACTTACAGCTGGAGTTTTTTAGTTAAATATTGGGTTGTGTGTGCAAAACAATAATTTACAGGGTCTAGGGTTTGGAATGAATGTGGATAGATTTTGGTGTATAAGAAAATACAGCATTTATAAATTAATATAACTACTTCTTTTAAAACTTTTGAACTTTTAGGGGCAAAAAATTAAACTTTGAAGTTCACAAAATTTACACAATGTAATTTTCCACAATGTACGGTAAATTCCAACCTACTTTTTTTCTTCATTAAACTTATAAATGTACGTAAGGAGAAGCAATAAGTGTATGAATTTAAAAGAAGTGATATATTATTTACCAGAATTCATGAATTTTATTGAAAATATTCAGTGTTGATTTTTAAAATGTTAGTAATTTATATTGTTTATTGTGAACTAAAGTTGTGGATATTTTGTAATCAGATGTGTATGAATGTTGTATGGCTCCTGTCATGGTGCAGGCTGTATTTAATTTTCAACTAAATAAAAAAAAACACCGGCAAAATTCCAAAAAATAAGTTATAGAAGTTTCTTGAAACTCTTCGTCATCTTTTCAGTAATCATTCTGAACCAAACATAATCAAATAGAAAACTAGGCAGAAACTAGAAAAACATATATTGTACTGAAAACCACGTGTGAAAGAATATAAACTTTTTGAAGTTAAGTGTTTATCCAATAAGGATGTTTTAAATGTGCAGCTAAATTCAATCCAATAAAAAAATGCTTGAAAACCCAGACCAAAATGGGTCCTTTCAGGTACCTCAAAATTCCTTCCACTGGTTTACAAGGCTTACATAATTTGTTACGAGAATGCTAATCGTCGGAAAAAATGCAACAAGCGGGTATTTTCCGTGTTCCTTATACCGACACAGCGGGAGGGCATTCAGCGATCATGACCCGATACAGACACATGCAGGATGCGTGAACTTCACAACACCCAAACGAACCCTGAATATTAATTGTCGTAAGCCAAAGAACAATTCCCACGCTTCTTCAGCCTCAGGAACAAAGAATGTGTTGTTCTTGAAAGGACAGTATAGTAGCCGCATATAACACAAAGGATCTTCTATTTTAAACAATACATATCACTCAGTAGTGGATTATGACAAGTGCTACGGAAGGCATTTTAATTATTGAGATATTAGTTCATTAGCATAAAAGAAAAGAAAGCAGTTTTAATCGAATTCGATTAGTTTGAATGTTTTGCGTAGAGTTGTAATACCACCAGTAAAAATATTATGAATAGGTTAAAAATACATAGGTAAAATATACTTTGCCCGAGTTTGAGGAATTGACCATATGATTCGTTTATTTTGAAAGACACTTTAAGTTATTGAATTAGCACAGACGTGAAAAACATGCGAAATTTTACAAAATTATTACTCTAATCATATATTATTATCTTTATGATATGGACTTATTTAATGGATAAAAACAGTAATAAAAATTGTAACTATCTACTAATTTATAAATAAAATCATTCACATGATTGTTAAGCACAAGTTTTGTAGAGAAATAATTGAATGATGGTGAAGTTACAGCTTTTCATTAAAGAATATTCGTGTAATATTACTTGTGATAAAAAAATATTTACTTACCTTTTTCAATAAGTTTACCCTCTTATTGAAAGGAAGACTTTAAAACTTAAGTGAATATATCAAATGTACTTACACTTTTGAAGCATGATTGGCTTTGAGGCATGTACTTAAAAATTCAATATTTTTTGTTTCATACTTTCATATTTTACTTCAAATACAGTTAAATAACGCTTAATGATACTCTGCGTCTTTGATTAAAGTATTTACAATAAATTAATGAAATTTATTGATATACATATTATTTTCAAATAGATTATAAGAAATAATATTGCAAATTAAAATTCGTAAATTACTTGGAAGAAAATATCCATTGATTATGAAAATAGTTTTTTTTACATTACTTAACTTCGATGGTTACATAAAGTTTATGAATGAATAAACTTTGAATGTCATAAAGAACTGCATTAATTTTATAATGAATATTAAAATATAGCATTAAATAAAAGTTTGCTCTAACCAAACAGGTTTTCCTTAACTGATTTTCCACAGAAAAAAAACTTACGGTAAGTTCATAGGTAAGGTCAAAGTAAATGGTTATTTTGCAAGTCAATTGACTCCTAGAAGAAGTTAGTTGTGAAAATTATCTACCGAATGGAATATGGTAAAAGCCTCAACAAAATACACTAAATGCATCAGAAAATATTCTGAGCATGTTAGACTTCATAATTGTTTTGTGTTACTCATGTAAAATTAAATTCATGCTCATTTTGATCAAGTGGAATTAAATTTCCAAACATGACTTTCAGAATTGGAAAATAACGTACAACTCATACAACATTTTATTTTTCAGGGTTTTTAAGAAAACTCATGAATTTAATGAATTTTATGCGGTAATTTGCTATAATTTTCCAGCAGTCCGAAACCATCATTTTCATAGATAATGTGTCTTAAATACTATAAAAAAACAACTTACAGATATTAGCTCATTATTCGAAGCGTAACACGTTAACTCGTCAGCGGCGGAAAAGGACTTGATCTATCATCTATAGTGGGATCAAAATCCTATCCACCGCCGAAAAGAAAACGTCCCTCAATGTCGTTCCAAAATATGAACTCAAAAAATAAACTTCTTCAACTTACCGAAAATCTGATCATCTTCCAAGTTAACAGTTCCTCAGCCTGACAGAAATTTACAGAACTTGATTAATTTATTATACAAATCCTCACCCTGGTCAGATACTTAATTTTAACTTTAACTTAACTGAACTTTTTGGAGTCATGTCAATATTTCTGACAACAAAACCAATAATAGTTATTGTAACAATGTAAATAATTATTCAATCAACAAACGTTATTAACGAATTGCGTAACAAAATTCATGCACAGGCATGTGGAAAAATAGTTAAAATATTGTTTGCAGAAAACATGTTATCCTTATCGCATGTTATTATAATCATTATCGCTAACATATATCTAATGTTATCATTATCGCAAACATCTACGTATATTATCATCAAACATGTAGGGAATAAGTATTTCTCTGCATGATGGAATTTCGGCAAACTTATAAGGGGTATGTAGATGTCCTCCAACTATTTCAGGGTATTCTATTTTTTTTATGGTAAATAGCACTTTTATAGTATTACCAAAGACAGTATTCTCCATTGAACAATTCTTGGAAAGTTAAGTTCAGTTTCAAATTATTCTTAAAGATCGAGGGCTTTCTCCCCAAAACTACATGAAACAAATGGTTTTGTGAAACGTTAAAGTAATGATCAACGATATTCTCACTCGTATTCGGTATTTAACAAGACAATTTCTGTCATTTATTGCGAAATAAAAGTTATATTAGTTTTTTATTGAGTCATCTTCACTAGCGGAACACATTGTGCTCTTCAGTGACCTATTTACTAGGTTGACTTCACTCTTCCAAATTCTCGGCTTTCTGAGCTCTGCTATTTCAAAAATCCTTCATGGAATTCTGTGAGGTGAAAACGATGGTTATGAACAAAAACAAATGGATAGTTTGCAGGACTGAAATGAAATAATAGAACCGAATCTTCTCCTTGTTGATTTTTCTCACTTTGTTCTGATTTTTTTGAAAGGAATTCTTTCAACAATGCTTATTGTTCCAAGATTCGGAGTCATTTTTTTTCCTAGAAAGTATTTATAAAAAAAATATCTTCGGGAAAAGGTATGCTCTTCTAACTTTCCTATGAAATCTGATGCTTTCTTTTGTGAGCATAACTCAAGTGAATTATAGATACTTAAAACATTAAAATGAGAAATCTCTACAAAAAGAGCTGTTTAATTCTTTGAATGGAGTTACTACTATCACAAATTTAGTTTTATATTTTAAATTGGGAAACATTTAAGAAAGCAACAAAAAATAAATTATGTTGAAGTTTAGAAAATTTTTAGTTTGTTATCAAAGCCAAGCGACAGAAAATAATGAATAATGCTAACTCAATAAACGACATTAAAATGATGAAAATTCATTGAAAATTTTAATAATTACAGTTCTTTTTGATAAAAACAAATAGAAAAACTGAAAAACTAATGAAGAAAATGAGATTTATTACCAATTGTGAGGAATTTCATCCTCAAATTAGATAATAGTTATCCCTATATGATTTACCTAATAAAAGCTATATGGTATATTAAGATACAAATTCATATGAATTTCTAAATAAACAGATCAGGGTTTTTTTACACATTTATTAATACTTACTGACTTAAAAACGGTATATCCAATAACACAAAGATTTACTTCCAAGTTTATAATTTAACATGTCCAAGTAAAAATAAAATCATAGAACATTTATTTCTTAGCTACAACCGTCTAATTCCATAACATTTTCCCGAAATAAACATTTAGGACAACGAAACACCGAAATTCCTGTAAATGACCATAAACCATCGACAAACTTACACTAGTAAACCCATCTTTAATATAACTTTTCCTCAATAAACACTTCATAACATCAGATAAAAATCATCAGAAGCCGGTAAACACCACCTAAAAATACCTCTCATCAAACCTCACTTCCCACTTCCAAAGAATAGAACGGAAAGTCCATCCCTTCCCTCCCCTTTCAATCAAACACCCATTTAGACACCAAAACCCAGCAAAAATCGAACCCAAAATAGGGTCATCGTACGAAGTTTCTTGAGGAAACGGTCAATCTCACGAAGTGCTTACAACAGAGAAAGCTGGAAATGTAAAACGACGTAAGTGCCAAAAGTAACTTTCAGCGTTTTGTGCTTTGAAAGGATGCATACCAAAATTAATTTAAATATTTTTTGTTACTAAATTCACAATATAAAGGAAAAATTACGATTTTCTTTCAATTTTACATGGATATAAATGGATTACGCTTTTAAAATACAAAATATTATTATATTCTATGTATAATAATTATGGTAAATTATTTATCTGAAAAATCAGAAAAAGTATCTAAAAATTTTTTATCCGTCTATTCTATTGAATTAAATCTTATCTATTTAAAAATATTAGAGATATTTCACGAAGTTTATGACATTTTGAATAGTTTGTAACACGTAATTTTTCTTCTCTCAATGTTAAATATAAATTTAAAATTTTTCCTTTGGTAATGTTTTGTTAAGAAGACAGTTAATATCAGTAGCATAAAAAGATTAAAACTTTTTCCAATTTATAAATATATTATATGTATTAAGTACTATACACTACATACAATATGATGGAAAAACTATGAAATATCGTATGAAAACTAAAAATGCAGCGGAATTCAAAATATGTTATCGCAATATTTCCTCTAAAAGTTAGTTTCCTTATATCTTCATTTGGTATAATCTATATTTAACATACGATTATGTTGAAAGAATTTTACATACGATTATGTTGAATATAGACTAGAAGACTAGATTTATAGCAGTGGGGACCATGTCATCTTATAATTTTCAACTGTGTACAACCTGTTTTCACAGAAACGCAGCCAATAGTCATTAAAATAAATGCAAAATATTGGCGTCAGTCACACAGTAAAAAGTGATATTTTCCAATTCAACATCTAAATTAAACATAATCATTACTTATTGTTTAAATCATCTAAATTTAACATTCAACTGTATGTTTCTAATGAATGATCTGGCGCTTACTTCGCTTTCCATTTCCAGCCTTTAACTCACTTATTGCCACCATAAAATAAATAAACCGTGGGCGTTTTCTGGGGAGATGGTGCACAATTGTTATTATTATTTACAGAGCGGTCAAGTGGGTCAGACAGGCCTAGAAATAGAAAGAAGTGGTCTCGGTATGGTGGTCAATCTTCGGCACATCATCTCTGAGGCAGGAAATATTAATCGGGTATTGAATTTAGTCGAGCGTTTCATAAAGTTTTTTTTTTCACTGAAGGTTTTTCCCGCAATCTGAAGAGAGGTTAAAACGTTAAAATGTTTTTTTCGGACATTTTAGAAAGAAGGAATAGTAGGATGGTTCTTCAATTTTTCTTAAAGGAGAATATCTATTTTTAAGGTGGAAAAATTTCGGGAAAACATTTACCTCTACCTTTACGAGAAAGATGAAACGTATTTAAGATACCAAAAAAAAAAACTAACTGAAATGGTTTGTAGTTAATATTTTTTATCACATCATCTCACATTTTGGGGAGTAATAAAAGTTATGAGAAAAAGAAATAAGGTTATTTAGAAATAGCTAGCTCTTCTAAGATCAATAACCCATTAACAATGAATACGTTTTTATAGGTTTTCTCCTAAAGGTGTTATAAATTTGTATTTTAATATTCCTTATTTTTTCCTTCAAATTCCTGGGAAATCCACATATTATCCTATCAGTGAATTTTGAAAATAATTGTCCTCTTGAAAACGCTTTTCCATGTTCCTCTCATAACCTTCATCAATTTTAGTGAAATTCTAGATGCTAAAATTATACTAAAAAGATGAAAAAGATGTGGTGTCAGTTTAATTTAAAATTATCTTGTATTAAGAAAACTTAATCATCGCATGGATCGCTTTCTATAGACGGTCAAATAAAACAAAGACATAAGTGGGAAAGATAAGTCAAGGTTTACATGAGACAATGGGGTAAAAGTTGCCGTGATGGATAAAATTGTGAGCACTAAAAACTTAATAGCTCTTGAGAGGTTTGACACTCATCTTGTTCACTGATTTATCACTTCATTTTAACTACCTTTAGAAGCCAAGGGAAAGCAAACCTTTTATCAAGAACGCACATAGCAAAAAAAAATTACCAAAGTTCGCCGATCCATTCTGTATGCAGGATGTTATCTATCCTACAATGTTATTTATATCCCATGACTTTTAACCCATTCACATCTGTACAAAGACGAAAAAAATTAAATAATTCTATTAATTTAATTTAAGTAAAACACATATATTTTTTTTTGTTATTTCGCAAATGATTGTATTCCATGCATTCAAAACCTTCGAGGATTCCTGATGGTTTACAAGAACACACTTTCATTTTCAAGAAATTTAAATGAATGAGCAATAAGTAGAGCAAACGGAACATCCCTCAGACTTTTCTCCCTCTATAATGCATCTGCATATTTTTTCCTCTCGCACATCATCACATTGTTCCTCTCCGATCCCGTGATCAGTGTCACACATTAGCAGCGGATGTTATTTCATGCGTCCGCGGAAACGTGATCGGGCTCATGTGGAAACGCGGAAGGAGGAGAGAGAAAGCTTAATTAAAAGGGGAAATCGATACTTTCATCGCACGAAATGGAAAGGAAATCATCGCAACAAGTGGACCGATGAGCAGGGGAGAGTACACCCTCGGTGGGTATTTATGGAACGCCGCCGCATGCAAATAGGGCAGAGAAACGCCATTATTAAGTGTGGAAGGTGATGGTGAGGTTTGGGAGGGATAAATGACGGGGAAAACTTAGTGAGTGCAAAAAAGGAGACTGTTTCAATATTTATAGGCTTTTGAATAGCAGAACTCGAGTTATTAATTAGAATTTTAAAGGCAATTCATTTAAAAAAGTTGGATTTCAGGGTTGAATTGAATGCTAACACATTTATTCATACTAAAAAGATAAATCTTTAAAGAAAATTAAACAAAACAAAATTGGTAGTAAATAACAAAAACAAATCAAATTACAGAATTTTTTTAAATTTCCAAAATTTTGATGGATACTGTCTGAACTTATGGGTAGTTTATTTTCCGCGCAACACATGTTATCAAAAATCATTCAGTTAGTGACAACTCTCTTGTTGAATTTTTAAGAACGAAAAACATGAAAGAATTTATGAAGTCAGGTATAATCAATATGTTTGAAAGTTAGTGTATTTGGTTACTATATTTTTGATTCTAATAAGTATATAATGAAGCACCATTTTTTAGTCTCCAAATTAGATTGTTATGATATGAGAAAACAGAGGGGATTTTAAAAGTGAGGAAGAAACTCATTCTGCTTAATTTTAACTTCATATACAGGAGAAAATAATTTCACTCTACTTTCGCAAAATGAGGATTAAAGTACTTGTTCCCCCCAGCATATTGAAATTTTCTATGTATGGTAAAAAAACAACCTTCCTTTCACTTCCAAAATAGAAGTATTCGCAATTTTTGAGAACTGATCTGAGGGAAAATAAATCAAATCAATCTCTTC
Source organism: Tetragnatha montana (assembly GCA_963680715.1). Taxonomy (NCBI): domain Eukaryota; kingdom Metazoa; phylum Arthropoda; class Arachnida; order Araneae; family Tetragnathidae; genus Tetragnatha; species Tetragnatha montana. The sequence goes on from OY796683.1 coordinate 24,522,570, forward strand.
CCAAGGGGATAAAATTACTGATTGAAATTAAACCTTGGAAAGGGGAAGAGTTTAAATATCAGCCTTCTTCTATTTTAATGATTTTCAGAAAAAAATACGAAAAAAAAAATTGCACAAGGGACTCCCTCAAAACAAGAATATCCTCTTGCAACCTATAAAACGATACAGTATATACCTTACACCAACAGAAATGACATTTCCGTCTCAATCAACGCAACTAAACACCCGTATCTTCCCTCTTCATAAAAATAGCCCTCACACCTCAGAACCGCGTTCTGTCAGAAACAATCCAAAATAACAATTCCACCCCCACGAGGGAAGGGGAAGAAAGAAACCGCATCTGGCGGCATAGGGGAGCACTGAAAGAAATAGGCCGGGGGAGGGGGTGTCAAGTCAGCTGTAGGGGATCAAGACGGAAGCCTTTCTTGTTGTTGAAAAAAAGATTCTGGAGTATGAATAGGGAGGGGGAAGGAGGAAATATACGGAATATACGAGTAGTGACGCACTGTTAACGATTCTGTCGTTGGGGTGATTGGTGCTTTAGGGGAGGACTAGGGCGATTTTTGGCGCTAATTTTGGTGAGGGAGGGGGTTTATTTTTGTATAACAAATGGTGTTTGAGGGTGGGGAAGTTTGATGAATGAAGATGTTAGGGCGCATCTATCTTTGGAGGGGGAAAGATTTTCCAGTTGTTTTGTGATGTTTTTGTAGTGTGTGGTACACTTTCTACTGAGCAAATGAAATATAAATAAACTAGTAATATAATTGAATGAAATGTAATGAATAGTCTAAATCAACTTATTAATTGATGTTAACTTGACTTTAAGCAATGTTATGAATATGTTTAGTATAAAGAATAGTACTGGTGAAATGTTTCTTTTTCCTCTTATTTGGTAGACCAGATAGGACCAGTAGGTGGATTCTCACATTTAAAAACACTGAGATATGTACATATATTTTACATTAAAAAATCCATTAAGGCTACATGCCTACTTGTAAAAACAATTGTATGCCTTTTTGATGTTAAGAAACTTTTACACTGATAGATAATGACTATTTTGTAAAAACTTAAAGGTTTGTATTTTTATTACCATAAAATGGAGCTCATTTGCATTTTACCTGAAAGTCGAACAAACAGGATTTAACTTTATCTCCTTCAATCGATTAAAAGAAAACATTAAAAAAAATTAACGTATAAACATGGAAGTTTAAGGAGGTAAGATCAAGTCAAATACAATTGAATGTAAACTAAAGAGTTTTCCTAATACCACATTTCTCAACAAAACACTGACTTCGATTCAGAACCCCGTGCTTTCTATTTCAATTTTGGGTCACACGTTACTCTACTGTTCCCAGCTTACAGTTAGCAACGCCCAAGCAATCTGTTGCTTTGTAAATTGTTTTGCGGACGCTAACGCCCATAGTTAAAGATATCCATTGCAAGAGATGAAATCCTTTTCCCTGGATTTTAAAAGAGGATCCAAATATCGGTGTTTCGAAGTAGGTCTCTATTTACAATAAAGGGAACGCTTTGAATTCTATTACAGGACTTAGAGGATTTTCTGTGATGAAGTTATTTCTCTTGGAAATGACATAGTTGAGACAATGTCCAGGGAAGAAAAGAGAGCCAGAGGATGCATTACTTATTATTTGTGTTTGTTAGTATGTAATTTTTGAAAATTTGCTACTGAACGTTGATAATGCAGAATCACACAACACAAATTTTTGGTTTATGGTTTTTGATCGAAAGTTAGAGCTACCGCACAATATTTAAAAGAAAGCTTGTGGTGTATGGTTTTGTTTTACTAATCATTCTTATAGTAAGACATTAATAAAACATTACGGATGGAATTGCAATTAAGTTGAAAAAAAAACATATTTTAATCGTTTTAACGAGATTTCATTCAACATTAAAATTTAGTGATGAAATATTGATGTCTTAAATTTCAGATATAGTATATATACCTACTCCAATCATGAGTTTAATATAAATTATTATTAAAAGATATTAAGTTTCTGATTTCTTAACCACTTAATATTTTCTATGGTTTAAAAAATTGAGAAAAAAAAGAACCCTAAAAAAAGTTTGATTTAGTGCAGTTAGCTTTAATAATGCCAAATATAGGCTTGAATTCTCAAAGTCTTCACTCCATAATTTTCAAATATCAAATTCGTGACATTATTTTATTAAAATTAATATATCAGTAGAACAAATGAATAAACTCACTCGAGGTTCCTATGACTGTATTGGCTTTTAACTTGGGCGGGTGTCCATTTGGGATTGTCTCACTATCCCCGTTGAGGGGTGGGGAGAGGGAACGCTCTGGGTCTTCCAGCAGGGATGACTCAGAGGGATAAACGAAGGTATTGCTGTCCACGTCGTCATCGAACTTTATTTTCAGCTGGAAAAGAAGAATGCATCATCAGTATCAATTGACGAAATTTTTCAATTGAATTCTTTACAAGATTATTTGAACATTTTTTTAAGATTGTTGTTTAAAGATGTATAATGATTTCAAAACATTCTTTACAGTGACATTAATATATTTTAGTCGTAAGTTTGCTGGACAAAAACATTTGCTTCATATAAAACATTTTTATTACATAATATATTTAGTAGCTTTCATTAAATTATATACTGTGCATTTAAAAATTCTAGGTTATGTATCAAATAATTTCCCTTTTCCCCACTTAAGAATTAATTAATTAATATTTATGCAATATTATGTATGGATTTTTCAACATTCAAGTTTATCACTTAAAGTCTCTCTTTAAAAAGATGTGATAACGCGTAATAAAACTCAATACAGCCATATTTTCTACTGCATCAAACACCAAAAATAGAAATGTGGATATTTGCTTTATGTAAGATCTCAAAAATATGCTTAGTAGTATCAACGGTATATAAACTGTATCATTTCCTTAACCTTTGGTATAAGTGAAATAGGCTACCATCAAAAAAATAGTCACTAGTTATTAATAATATTGTCACGTTTCCTAAAATGACATTTTAACTTAGAGAATCGAGTTAAATGAAGAGATAAGTAACTGATATATTATAACAGCTTTAAGAATAACTTAAAAAAAACTTATATTAGATAAAAGAAATTCTTCAAACTTCTAACCTTCTTTGAAACTTAAATTCATATCAATAATTCAAAAAGAAGAAAAATCTGTCTACCATCATAATTAAAATATGTGAAACTTTACATTTCCTTAGGAAAATACCAAAATCACATTATTCTACTATACAATTGCTCATTTAATTATTTCAATAAAATGAATGTAACACTTGGCTTCTGTTTTGTAACTTTCTAATATAAAAGCCATCAACACAGCAAAGTGAATGAACTTTAAAACAGCTCATAGTAAATCCCCACAAAATGGCACGCTTTTCCATTATATAGCAACTCAACAGAGTGCTTTACTCATCCCAAACAATGAATACCTCCACTGTAAGCCAATTCAAGCTATAAAATCCACTCTTCCTGATGTGTGACGTATAAAACTATTATTCGAGTGCTCCCAAACATTCTTATCACGTTTACGGTTTTTGCAGGCGAACAGCATAAGGCGATTATAACCTGAGGTTGCATTCGGCACTGATTAAAAGGATAGTTTTAGAGTGAGTCAAAGAGAAATGCATTTACATAGTTATGACCATACAAGCGTGCATCATTCCTTAACCATCAGATGATTTCCGATAGGGTTGCGGTGACATTTCGACCTGGAGTTCGAGATCAGTTGAGTTAAGAAGTTATTTAATGTTGGGTATTGCTTTTATTGTTTCCGGTTTTAATGGAAGTAGGGAGCGAAGATCAGCAGACTAGAACTTCCCGTAAAAGGTTTGCTATTATTTTATGCGATGAATAAAGTACAGTATGTTAATTATAATTATATTGAACCATTTTCTTCCTCTCACACAATTACAGTCATATTTGAATTCCTCGTTGGAAGGTTTAACTAATGTATCGTTTTATTAACAAAATGCTTGCTTTCGTGATAATTCTACTTATAAAAGTTCTTTTTAATCACATTAACGTTTAATCAATTGAAAGGGAAATCGCTACCTCAGAACAACAGTGGGAAATGTCATAGAAGATGTCTCACTGTTGCTCTGAGGTAGTGATATGGATATAAATTCTTAAATATTAATAAATTAAATTTTTCGCATCTATAACTTTTCATCACATTATAATTTTTAAAAATCTAAAAAGTTATACTAGTTAATTAAATTTGAAATAAACCACATGTCTTTGAAATTAATATGAAATATTATTTATTCACTGTCCCTTTAGTGTGTACAATCAAAATTCTTATATTTTTAATTAGTCTTATATAATTTTCTTTAAGTTTCAAAGATTTGAATAAAATCGGTAATACAATAAACCACCAGCTTTAGAGATAGCAATTTTTTGGATTCCATTACAGTTCCTTATCCCGGAGTACGGTTGCATTTTAAATTACCATAACTTTCCATGTCATTTTCAAATCGCAAAGCTCATCACTGATTAGGTGCATCTCCCACCCCTTACAAAAAGTACATAATTTATGAACGACCCCCAAAACTAAATTGCGTGTTGCCACTGGTGCGTACAATTTCATCAAATCGTCCGAACTAAGAAGAAACAACAACCACGACAAGATATTCACGTCGTCAGGATGTCAAAACCGAGGGTTCAACGGGTGGAATATATTTCCGCTCAGGGAAAAAACGGAAAACACTCGTTTCGGCCTCACGATACGCATGGCACTGAAGGGAAGAGAGCAACAACAAGGCCGAGAGCGCGGCCTTGTCCGAAAAAGTTCGCATAAAGCTGCCGCTCCAAGTAGAACAAGAAATTAAAACGAATGGCGGAATTACGATTAATTCTATTAAGTATTCGAATGAAAGGTAGGAAAGATGGCCTCGTGTGTGAGCAGAGAAGTAGAAGGAATTACTGGTTTATTCTGTAACTGTGTGGATTCTTATTCTATAAAGAATAATGGAAAACCTCCATGCCATTCGTCCCCCGTAACCTCGAGAACAATTGTTACGGTTTCGGCACAATGGCGCATGGAAAAGTGATACATTATTCTGGGTTTTATAAATAGCTTGTAAAATGTATGGATCTGGAATACACACATTCTCAAGAGTATAGTGTTTTCTTTTAAATGAGAGGAATTTTTATACAACTGACCTATGATTATAAAAGATATAGTTAACTTACGTTATGTTATTTTAATTTGGTATCAAAAACATTTTTTTTTTGACTTTCTGCATATGTGCTTAAACTTTCATTGATACTTAAAGTGCATGTTTGAAAAATATACTGAATTGATACATTAAACACCATATTTCTCCATTAAACGATCCCTTGGTCCTTAGTCCATAACAATAAAATCTTAAAAAATTAACCTATCTATAAAGTTCTGAAGATCCTTATAGTTTAACTGATATAGATTCAAAACTGCAAATGCTTATAACATATTTAGGAACATTTTTCTTGTCGTCCTCAAACTAACAACACTTGAGTTAGTGTTGATAGCTATGATACTGTACACTGCACACTTGATACTGTATTTATTATTGTGTTGTGATAGTGTTATGAATACGGTTGTAAACCTTTTCTATCCAGAAATGTGTTCTAAAAAGAGTGTTGTAAAGTATCGTTAAAAATTACACAGGCAGAAGAAACGTGTTTATAGGCTGTTTCGATCTCTAAATTTAAGAATTCTAAACATAATATAAAAACATAAACATAATATAATTAAGATTCTAAACATAATATTTTACAACGCAATCTTATAACACATTTCTAGCTAGCAACACTTTTCGAGCATATTCATAACGCTAACACTCACAACACAATAAGGTGTTGTAGTCTAAGGACAAAAAAGTGTTCTTAAATGTTTAAAGTGTTATCAATGTATGAGGTTGGCGTAAAAAAGAAATGACCTCAAGTTTAATATATCCTCAACCTCATACAGTATCAATTGACAGTATTAAGGAGAAACGCAAATAAAAAGTTATCACATCAAAATAAGGTATCTTTAAGGAGCATAGAAAATAAAAACTAGTGCCTATTGAAAAGGAATATTCGAAAACCGCACGTAGACGATAAGCATCAATCATTTTTAAGGAAGACACGATAGCCCAAAACGCTTCTCTTCTATTGAAAGAAAATTCCACTAACGTATTTTAAAGAGAGGATTCTCCAAGACGAAAGTGATCAAAGCTATAATTTTCGTATTACAGTTTTGCACAGTTTATGAGCAAGCTTGGAGAGGTAGCAGAAACAGAATTACACCCAAGGAAGGTAATCTATGATCGTTTATAAAAACTGCATTCGGTTAAGAGAATCTTAGCAGATGAGTATTGACAGGTGAATTTTTTTGGAGAATAACATTGCTTATTTTGGTCTATAACAAAGTCATAATAAATTTCCGATTTTTATAAAGTAATTCATGGAAAAAGTTTAAAATGCAAGAAAAAGCTAATAAGAAATAAAAAAAATCCCTCTTATTTAAAAATTAAAAGATTTAAAAGCAGAATTGATAAAAATATTTAACGTAGGAAAGCAGGAAATGAATGTTACGCAAATATCTAAAAACTTTATGAAATATCCGAGAATATTGCAAATTGTTGAACCATTTCCAAAAAAATTTGCGACACTTGAATTTTTTAATTAAACATGTAAATCATACATAAGTAAAGCAAGAAATGAAATATTTTAAGTGACGAGATACCGCTTCATTATTAAAGGTAGATGATACATAGGTTTAATTTAATACCATGTAGTTTTAATAAGTACTCGTAGTTATTATGAACATAATGATAACCACAATTAAAAATTAATATAAATTTGAGAAAAGGCCTTCTTATTTTTAGATTAATCAGAAATATCTCTTTAAAAATCTGTTTCAGATTTCTCAATAAGCTACAATACATTTTAAAACAAAATCATACTGTTGCTAACTGTATTTTTTTTTCAAAACAATTTATAAACTTATGTTTTTTTATTTTTAATAGAAGTGTTTTCTATCAAAAAAATGGGAAAACATACAGATCAGGATAGGAATATTCAATTATAAATTTACTTTAAAACAGATTACATTAAGTATAAAAACAATAGATGTACTATAAGCGAAAAGAACATTTTATTATGAAATGAGTTTCATTATTTTTTTGTTTGGCGTTACTAATTGTTTATGTTATTGTGCATTAGTTTAATCTTAAGTACCACAACCTAAACAGACAAATATTTTGTGACTAACTCTTAAATAATTTTATGATAGTTCAATAATTATCATGCTTCATCAAATAAAAAGTGGAATTTGGTTCAATTTCTGCCGTATAGAATACAAATAATAAAATAATCTTTTAACTTAAAAGTACGTTTTCCTTACTTTTCACTCAATAATAAAAACGTTAAAACAATATTTCTCAAAATTCACTTTTTGAGATGAATTTTAAAATATTTGCCAGTGTAGTGGAATAGTTTCTCTATCAAATTTAAATATGCGCACTGAGAAAATGTTTTGTAATCTCAATCTCTTTTCCATTTAATTAAAAATTGCATAAAATAAGGATTTCAAATTAAATCACATTATAATTAAATCCAATGTTTTTTAGATAGAAGTTATGTCATCACGATACTGAATAATCACTCTACTAACAAAACACGATTTCAACGTAAATACTACAAATCAAACATAAGCTGTCATAAGTATACACCAAAGGAAAGCGTAAGTAGATCGTGGTCAAATTTGCATTGTGCGTCACTGCTCCAGATACAATCCATCCATCACAGTTTTTCAAACATGTCAACCCACACACCAAAGTCAACGTAAAGTTTAACGCTTAGTTAAAATAAAGCGATCTCTTCGCTAAAAAAAATCTAACAATGTTCTTGAAAAAATAAAGTATTCCATGCGTAGAAAATTGCCCATCTGAGAGTCACGCGCTCGAACTACTTACCGATTTCTGGGTTCAAGTTTTGCCCGAGAGACTGAAAATTGTCTCGTAAACCAGATGATTGTCATTTTGTTGGGTTACGAGTTTTGAGTAGCTGGCACTTTGATATGTTGATAAGTGTCGTAGAAAGTAATGGGTTTTTGGATCATACCCATGGCATTCCAGACTTATTTTAAACGGTGGCGGTAAAAACTGTGAGAATATGATCTATAAACGATTATCTCTGCCTAAAAGGGACATGAATTACTTTTAGATAGAGATAATGGCGTAAGAGTAATAGCAGGGTAAAGTACTGAAAAATTACCAGAGTTATTACTAGCCAATATACATAGCTTAGATACTAGGTAGAAAATTTTTCAAAACAATATTCACGGTTTTGCAACAGTTTCTAGTCTTTGTGTAAAGCTAGAAGGAAAACGTTTTTGAATAAACTATTGTTTTCTTATATAGAGCATTTTCAATCACATGACTCGGACCTAACAACGGCCTTAGCAACAGAAGATGTTACAGTTTTTTGCCCTACAGAGGTTAACAGTTACAGAAAATGACTGGCCGTTGAATTTTTCTATTGGAGCATTTGTAATCACGTGACCCCATACCTACAAACTGCCTTAGCAACAGATAAACAACGGCCTTAGATACAGGTAAAAGCCCTACAGAAGGTACACAGTTAAAAGAAAATAACCGGTTGTGACGTCACCTGAAAACACTCTATATTGAGAGTGAAATTATTAATTGTTTACGGCAGACACGTTTTACATAAAAACAAGGGTTTAATGTAAACTGTCCTTTTTTGCGTTTTAATTACTATACACAAAACTTACAGTACTTAAAACTACAGAAACACTATACAGTACTTCTTAATTTTTTCGCTAATTCGATTTTTATTAAGTTATCACCACCAAAAGATATTAAAACAAAATAAAATCCTAAACGTGATGATAGCAACAAATTTCTCATATAAATGTAAAACAGATTACTGTTCTTGTAGCATAAATATTTAAGGAAAAGAAAAATGAAAAATAATCAAAAGTGTCTTTGATAATGAAACACCATTAAATCAATTCCACAATAAACATAAGACTACAAAAGCCGACATGAATGACTATCTAAAGATGAACTACTTTCCAAAAACAAAACCGAAACACAAAACACCATTGAAATTAAGCCATTTTCCCTATGCAATAAGACCAATTAGTCCTCAGGCTAATTTGACCATCACGACAAAAACTGACAACGCGGTCAAAAGACACATCACCACTTTCATCTCCCCATTCTCAAAACCATGACAATCGTCAACACCATTACCATAACTCTAATCAAGAACGACCAGAGAAGGGTTCCCACGTCGCAGGTTGGTGACACCGGTTGATGACCATAATGAAGGAATTGGCTTAGAACAAGAGGTGTCCGCCAATGAATGACCGGAAACCCCTCAGGCACCCATGAGAGCACGCGTGGTACAAAACGCCGATCAGCTTATCGATGCTGGGGATCGAGCTGCGTTTTCATTGTGCGTTCCGAATGGACGGACGGAGAATCTTATCGATGGGGATAATGGAAGAGGATTCAATTAAAGACGTCGCTGGAATTCGCTTTTGTCTCTGCTGCTGCAGGGGTCAAGGTGGTTCGGATTAGTTTAGATTCATTCACTTTAGAGACGCAGGAGATGTAAATTGCATTAGTCGCGTTAAATGATAAAATTCACGTAAAGACTAGATGATCCCATGAAGATGCTTTTATAATTACATCACTGCAGAGGGAGTAATCCGGAGGGTGCAATGCTGTAAAATCAATTAATTGTTGTCAAGAGCTAAATACTACGTGCATATTCCTTCCAAATGTAGAATTTCTTGTGACCCCATATCTTAATAGTATTAATGTTACGGGCAAAGTGATTAATCGGGCATTATTAATAATGCCCGAAGTGGAGGAGGGCAATGTGATAAATTCAATGACATTTATCAATGAAATTTATCACTTTGCCCGCCTCCTCTCCTGGCATTATTAATAAAGCCCGATTAATCACTTTGCCCGTAACATTAATACTATAATATCTTACACTAAATCCATTATAAACTTTTATTATAATGTATATAACCACTTTTATAAACTGAAAGTTCCAAGGCGGCTTTAAATTTTTTGTTCCTTTGTTATAACATAACAAGATAATTTATAAATTTGGACCAATGTTGTAGTAACATATAGTCTACATATCAAACGTTTCTTCCTAATACAACTAGATAGTTTAGTAAATTTCAAAGGGAAGTTATTCGTGAAAAAGTGTAAATTAATTAAACCTCTGCAAAAATATTTTTCCGAACAATACTCATTTTCATGACCTACTATCTATTTACCTCTTTATACTTTTATGTTAGTGAATTTTAAATAACTTATATGAATGGTTATGTTTCATGAATCAATATAATTATAAATATACAAATTATAAATATAAAGTATAAAATGATCTAAATATCAAATAAACACATTAATGTTATTTCTACACCAATTATTTTTAGTAAATTTGATAATATGCTTCTATTACTCCATATTAGCTTTATAATAGAATACATTCTTACTCATTAAAACGCAAATGTAAATATCTCAGATAAAAATAGTTTTATCCCACAATGGGGAATATCCAAACAAATCAACACATTAAAACTCGACATTAATAAATGAAACAATTCTTCGTGTTCCCATTATTAAACTCCTCATTCAAACTGTGCTAGAGAAAGGCCAGGTTTATATTTGAATCCTATAATTCGAATGATAAAAATCTTCCAATATCCTATTCAGTCCAGACTGCTCCGCACACGCAAAATATGTTTCATAACGTCAGCTTCCAATCCCACTTTGGTCAGCAATTAACCTCGTTCAACTAGTGGTAAAAGTATCTCTCTGTGTTTACAAAACATTATAACAGCTTCATTGTTCTCAACACAGCTAACAAGAGGCACCAATTGGAGCTGATTGCATGATCAGTCTGAGATAAACATGCATTTGAAGGTAATAATATACTTGATCTGAACGTCCAATTGCTCGTAAACATTTTGATGATCCTCATGTGAATAGTTTCTCATAGCTTCCCTTTTGTGTACTTGAGAACCAATTCTCATAGTATTCTCATACTAGGAGTGAAATAAGTAATTTCAGAGCAGATTTATATGTTAAGTGTAAGCATGGTTAAGCACCCATTCATCAAAATACAATTAGGTAACTGCTATAAAAAAAAACTTTGACCTTGATAGTTTACTTATAGCTTTTCGAGTAGCTTTAGTAGTACTTTATATATGTTACGGGCAATGTAATAAATCCGGGCATTATTAATAATGCCCGCGTATTTCGGGCAAAGTGATAAATACTCATTAAATTTATCAATTTAAATCATAAATACCATTAAATTTATAACATTGCCCGTAACTTCGGGCATTATTAATGATGCCAAGTTAATCACTTTACCCGTAACATATACACTACAATTAAAAATTTAACTAATTACTTTTTGTGAAAAATTGTTTGGAAAATGTCAATAGGATATACTTTGAAAAACGAAAAACTATGTTTTGTATGGAAAATTCTTAAATTACAAATTATTTAAGAAGAAATCTTTAAAGTTATTGAAATTCCAAACATATTCACCTTAAATATACAGATTATGTAGTGTTTAAATTTGTAATTGTATAAAAGAACCAAATAATGAAGGAAATTATCGACTTGCAACGTAACGTGAATAATATCACTTTTACTTCATGAATAATTAAGATAAATGTAATATTCCATGCTATATCATAATAATTTTACATTAAAGTATCACGAGTTACATAGTTAATAAGCGAAGCATACGAAATTCTTTAAGATAAAGCTCTTAAAAACATCCTTAATCCTACTCGAAATTTATTTCAATTACAATGTAAATGAACCAATGAAAGTACAAAAGTTGTACAACAAATTAGGATTAATATATTATGTGGCATTCAAAAGATTATTTAAATAACATACTTGATGAAATAATAGTAATGATACTAATAAAGCCATAACTACAAATAATGTTTATAATACTAATTAATTTTACTTATCATATTTCATTAATATAATTTCAAAACAAAACTCTAAAAGTAAATTTTATAGTGTATATGTAAATTTCCTTATTTAATTTAAATTTCTAACTAGAAAATAATTAGGTAGGTACTACAAATTATTCTTATTCACAAGTCCGATATAATCCCATTCCTCAAATCATATGCTCTCATTCAATCCCTGCTTAAAAGGCAAACGTACTTTTATCCCCACTCACACTATTTATGTCATCATTGACGGTGACAAAACACAGGATCACTGAATGGAAAGTACGGAAGCGAAACCCAAGCTATCTGAACCAAGTCAAGCTGAAAGATAAAATGAAGGACTTCTCAACCCTTTCACGGGGTCCAGAAAGGGCAAAGGGATACGAATCATTCTACCTGCTCAGAGGAAAGAAGCCTCACTTTCGACATGATAAAGACTCTGGTAGGGCTTCGGTGTAGACGTTAAAAATAGAAGGCGATGCAGCAGGACAGTTGTTATCATGTCGGGAAACCCGAAATGGCTATCGAATATCAATTATTTAAGGGAATTAAGCACCTAATTTTGTATGAAAATAAGAAGAAACCTGCTTGGGGTGATCATGCACGATAATTTTTTATAAAAGTTCTGAAGAAATTTTGTAATCCAAAATTTTAACGAATATTCTTAAAATATCAAAGGAATTAAAATGTTAAACTTGAGAGCATTTATTTGTGTTAAGTTTAATTAATTCTTACCACAAATAAAAGAGGAAAATTTGTTTCACATAGCATGAAAGTGCTGTTGAGTATATTCAAGGATCCTATCTAGCGTATTAGTTCAATATGTTAGTATAGTATGTTATAAAGGGATGTAGCTAATATCGATAAAAATTCGAATACATAAACTACTTTTTAAAGATAAATTATATAAGGATGATCCAGCCCCATAACTAGACTTTTGTTGAAAGTCTGCGAATCATTATTTTAGACTCTAATTCCAAATAGAGAGCCTAATTCCACACAAATTAAATACATTTTTCCCATAACATTAAGAGATATTGATTGTATCCCTTGTCAAACTTAATAACTCCACTTTAGAGGCAACGGATTTAAGAAAATTTAATGGAATTTTCAGGAGGAAAATCCAGCAGATAGTAATAAAAATTTCTGACGGGGTGTTGAACTTTATAACCTTCGAATACTATGACACTAGTATTCCATGAAAAATAAATGGAGACAAATTTAAGAAATGTAAGGTTTAGAATCCTCCGTATATGACAAAGCCGAATTCTAACGCAAACGAGTTCTGAAAAGAATAACATCCTCCAGGCACAAAAAAAAATTCACGAAAGCAGGTTTCCAAACAAAGAAAACGCGAGCAAAATTGCAGGAATTTGAGGAGTGGAGTTGGCAACGGAAGGAAATACCTGCGGCCGAGCTATCCGCAAAGAGGAGACATAATAATTAATCACTGTAATGGTCGGTGGTTTCATGATTGGGCAAGTTACTCTGATTACAATAGATTAAGGGCCTCAAGGTGGTTATGTATCATTTGCTAGGTTTAATGCGTAATCTATGGTAATATCCTGCAAGGTCTCTGATGTAGAGCTAGAACAAATCAAGACAGAAGGTGTTCATTGATAATATGGAACACTTTATAAGGAATTTTCGTCATAGCTTTCGACCCCCTAAGTTAAGATTTTTACTGGAATATTTATTTGGTACATAATTTTGTTAACATATCAATGTTTTAATTATATATTGTTATTTCTAAAAATCTAAGAAGAGAGATATCATATTATTCTCTAAGAAAAGATACATGATAGAGTAAATAGTGTTGGAAGAATAATGAAAACTATTTCATCTTTAAAGTTATAAAGATGTTTTATTTAAAGACGTGGTGCTGGCATAAACTACACAGTTTTATTAATCAGTGTAGTTTATAAAATATTTTAATTTTCCTTTAATTAGAAAAATAATAGCATTTACGAAAAGAGTTTTCAGAATTATGAATTCAATACAATAGAAAAATACTTATAGAGAGAATAAATTTCAATTTTAGTCCTTCAACATTATAATTATTATTGATGACATGTTTATTGCATTTTAAGAACATGGTTATGAATTGTTATAATATCTAAAAAAATTGCAACTGAAGATTTAAATATGATACAATAGTTTAGATGTAATAGTTTTAATTTTCCTTTTATTAAGAAAACAAAATATATATATATATATATATATATATATATAGAAGTGAAAGAGCATTTAGAATTATCAATTTTATGTAAAACAATTACAAAATGAAATAATATTGACATATTTTTTCCACATTTTAATAAAATTATGTAGTATTATATTGTTTATTATTTTTTTTATAAATTGCAATTAAAGATTTTAAAGCATACTTTTTTTTTGCTTTGAATAGAAAAGGTAAAAAAAACCTAATCAAAAGCACATTTCAGATGACTTAATAAAAATTTAAAGTTTTTAAAGTAAACATTTACACAAAAATAAATAAATAATGTCCAAGGGCACAGTCCTTGAATGTGAATCATTGTAGGAAGTACATACTTTCAATGAATTATCTTTAATTCTTCAAATTCAGAACAGATTAAGAATTAATGAAGGTTAACCTATCATGTTTATCGGTTGATAAATCATGTAGAAAACGAACGTTTAAGAGTAAAACATTTCAAATGAACAATTAAATTTTTAGAACGTGTTAATTTTAGTTATCCATATTATTTGGTCTATTTTCATTGAAAATATTGTAAAATTTCATCATTTAAAAAACTAACAACAAGTTTATATTAATCATGATTTCATAATTTCGCTCTCACCAGTGTGATATTGTGATAAAAATGGCAGCAACTATAAAAAGTCTTTTAATTTTAATAGAAAATTTTATTTTAATTGATTTTTATGGAGAAATTCTGTAAGCAAAGTTTTATCTAAAATGTAAAATTGTTTTACACAAATTATTTTTTTTCCTTAAAAAATACTTAAAACAACTAGAAGATAAGACCTTTCCTAGTTGTCATTGAAAACTCATGTTGCTTAGAATAAATTCAATTGTTTTTATCATAATTTTAATAATTTTCGAAACATATTTTTGAAAAGTTTGATACAACAAAGAGCATGAATGGGGTGTGTTCATTAACCTAAAAAAATCTTGTCAGTTTAGATTTTATGATAAAAAATATAAAATGCATATGTATAGAAAAATTATTTGTAAACTGAAGGTAATCATACGTTGTTACATCAATTGGGATACTACTTCAAACTAACAAACAGGAAAACTATTTAAACTGCTCCACTTTCCTATATACCGTTACTAATACTTGAATAATGAAACATCCACTCCACATCCTTGTTATTTATTCGATCTCATTTCACAAATACTACATTATTAGTACTGGTTAGAATTTTTGGTTAATGTAAGGAGGATAAACAGTTTATATATCTCTTTACGTATGTATAATAACGTAAAAAAGCATTAAATGAAATCGTTTTAAGTAAAAAATATTTAAAAGAGTAAAAATACTTACATTAAATATTTTGTTTTTTTCATTAAAATATAGTAATATACGTATATGCATTTTCTTATTTGTACACAGCATACGTTTTATTTAATAAATATATTTAAATCATTAAAATAAAGATATACTGAACTTAATGATAGGTATGCTGTTATTTTAAAAGGAATATAGAACAAAAAAAATTCAAAATTGAATTTCCTGAATGTTTTTTTTAACTAGAAGTATCCTTTGTTGTAGTTTAATAAGCTCACCCTACGTTATGTAACGGTAAAACCTTGTTGATTCAAAATAAAAGTGGATTCTTGCACCGTAAAACAGTAACCAGACCAAATGAAACAAAAATTAAAGTAAATAAGTACTGCATTGGTTTGTAGGATTTAGAGGAAACACACTTTGTGACTGTCTTCAAAAACTTCGCCTTTGTTCTCCGATAATTCGTTAATTAAAGTGATCACTATCTAATAACAATAAACTAATTAATTGGGGAATAGGAAAATGATGGTTCTTATTTGTTGAATTTCTTGTTTTACATACTTAAATCTCCATATTAACATTCTCCTTTTCTTAGCTTATTCTATGACACTAAAAAGTGCTTTTTCGAGTATCTTTGTAAATTTATTAAGAAAAAATAAATAGTTCCTATCTCTTTACGTATGTATAACAACGTAAAAAAGCATTAAATGTAATCGTTTTAAATAAGAAATATTTCTTAATCGTTATAAATATCAAAATTATCTTAATAAGAAAATCGTTTTAAATTGACATTTTACATCAAACTAATCTTAATTCGCCACACTCATACTATTTTCAGAATTTCATTAAAATAAAATCATATAAAAATTTAAAATTCATAGAAATTTACTGAATAAAAAGTTCGTAAATAGTTTTACTAACTATAAATATAATACCAATGTTTTTTAAAAAGGAAGAGTTTGAGTATATAAAGCATTTATTTTAAAATTGAATTGATATTTCAAACTGGTGTGCGAGAGAATCCACCGTGTTTCACGACAGTTGATTTAATTTTTTAATTATATTATATATTATGAAATATACACAAGAATCATAAATTACACGAAGTATGTAAAGATATATTTGACATTCAAATTGTTAAATTGTTTTGTTGAAGGGAAATAATTAAGTTTATTTAACAACTTTGTATTGAAACATTTTAAAACACTTTGAGAAAAACTAAGAAGAGATTCTGAAATGAAAATATAGTATGTTTACGACAACCGTATGCTCTTTACGCTCTTATGATGGGTTAGAAGAGGTCGTGTCTTTTCTTATATCCTAAAGTGTTAATCTAATGTACCAATTACTTATTTATAAGCAGAAAATATGTGATTATAGAACTTAAACTTTAAAAAACTAATTTTACCAAAAATAATTTATACCCCGCTAAAGCCCTGGATTGGAATGACGGATAAACTGATACCAGAGGTTTTTAAATGACTCACTTCCTCTATACACTTTAAGTGGTACTATGAATACTGGGGTAAAAATGTACAAGTTGCTGTACCAATATTTCGGTCCGGAGAGCGTTGACCGAGTTTCGACCGCTCCGAAGCTGTTAAAACAAAAGGAAGCGGCATTCCTCTCTCATTGTTCCCAGTTCCTGAAACGTGATTCAAGTCTTCCGTTGGCGAATTGGAAAAATCCAGCTGGATCGGTGTGCTCAGGTGGTCGCTGTCATGTTTCCGTGCGCTCGCTGTTCTGCTGAGTTTTCGGGGATGATGATGATAATAATAATATCGAGAGGAGAGTGTTTGTGTTTTCGTCGTGTTCGGATTGTCATCGCGTTGTCAGGGTATGAGGCGAAAGAAAGATCGTGTGTGGAGTTCTTGAGAAGTTGTTGAAAAGGAATTGATCGGTACTCAAATAGCACGTTTCTTAGGCTGAAGGTGAACTCAAATCAACACCTGATTAATTAGTGAAATTAATTGTTAAATTAATTCCTTTTCCAAACTAAAAATTTAAAAGCTTTGAAAATATAATTTAAATTTTATTATTGAGTGAGGTGTATTTAATTAAGGGAACCAACTTGTAATTTTGCTACTTTTATTACTTCAAAATCCCAAATTAGGTCAAATGTTTCGACTGAAACGAATATATATATATATATATATAGATCAAAAGTTTCAATTTACTGAAAAAGGATATCAATATTTTTAAGCTCTTTAGAGTATAATACTTAAATGAAAATATTTTAAAATGAAAAACAATTTTAGCTGAGTTATCAGATCTAATAAATTTTGCTTTCTGTCTTCATGACCATCCACCCTCCAATAATTAAAGGTTTAATTTCAAGTTTATCTGAACTAAATTTGTATTGGTTAACTATTAAATCACACATAAATGAATTAATAGTTAAACAATAAAGATTTAGTTAAAATAGATCTTAAAATTAAACCTATAAATATTTAAAGCATATGACCATCAAGAGAAACCACAAAAATTTATAAGATCACAAAAATGAGTTTTTAAGAATCAGTAAACATTCAATATTGAATAGGGCGTTCATCGGGTGATTCATGTTTTTTAACCATCATAATTTTAGTGTTACCTTCATGACATATTCCTTTTAAAATTGCTTACATTTAGGAACTTGAAGACTTAAGCCTCAAACCATTCGCCAGTGAATTAAATTTATGTTTTTCGAGGTACCTATATGCTTTTAACCTTTTTCAAAACATTTTTATTTATGAAATTTAAATTAATGAGTGTAAGTAAAAATAGCCAAATAGATGCATGTCATTTTATTAGTGAAAGCTTGGCGATCAATTTTTAATTAGAAAATATAACTACAAAGAAATAACTCAAAACCTGTGTTGAAGAGGTCAGTCTTATCAGTATTGTGTTTTTCGCTCTTCTGCGGATGCAAGAATAGAAAAGAACCGGAATAAAAGCTGATGGACTTTTTTCAAGGATGAGCGATAGAGAAGGGAGAAGCCAAAAATACGTATCACCACGGATGAACTTTATGCACGACGCTAATGAGTTCACACAGATTAAAAGAGTTATAACACCAAGAGTTATTTAATGGACTTATAAAAGCTTAATAACGCTGAAATGGAAAAGCTGAACTACAGTTGATAATATCACTCCATCATGAACAGGAGTAAAACAGATGTATGTGACCTAGGTCTCCCTTTGAAATGAGAAAACTGAATAGGCCCGAATAATAAAATCTTGTTAGTAAAAATATTGGTAACTCTAATATCTTAAACAGAGATATTTTTCCTTTAAAAATTAAAACATTAAAACAATCTCAAAAGATTTCTTTGAAATCAAGAGGTATAACAATTTCTTAAGCCAAAATATTGATATTGATAATTGAAATATTTTGATAAATAAAAATACTGATTTTCGTTATGTATAATAAGTATCAAATTTGTGTATCAAGGCTAAAAAAATAAACATATCTATAGTTTTAAATGTTTTGAAGAGTATAAAATATTTTAAGTCTATAGTCCAGTGACTTTATCAAACATTCTTAAGTGTCCCATCAATATTTAGGATTTTAAAACCCTAAATTTCTCTTCTAACAAGTACTCCTTAACTCAAAAAGTTTGAGATCCTATATTCTAGATAATAGTATTGAAACGTAATAAATGTTTGGGGAAAAAAAGAAAGGCTTTGTGAAAAAAAATTTTTGATATGTATTTATGTAGAAAGGCAAACGCTAAACGCCTGCTAAAATATACAGAAAATACGCATTCTCAGACTTTTCTGCAACCGGTATATAAATTAGAAATCAATTCCAAATCATGGTTGTTTTACAAATCAAAAAATCAATTAACATAAAAAAGACTCGGATTCCTTTGGAGATATTCCAGCATGACACTGTTCTGCAGAAGTTGTACCGTTTGAATCGAAGAAAAATAATTTTCGAAAACAGTCTCCAAACAAACCTCCATCACAGCACTCGCCTAATGACAAACATCCACTTACAATGTGTTCGAAGTCAAATTACCATTCGAATTGGATATTGTTGATCAATTCAAAATAGCGAATACATAATTAGAATAAATTACATCTGGGGACAATGTTCTGGCCCTCACAATGCATGAGGTGAAAATTAAAAAAGACAGTCAAGAAAGAAAAGTGCCCGGTCAGTTTTCAAGGATGAGTGGTCGAGTTAATGATACTCACTCACAGAGAGCTCATTTCGAAACTTCTCAACGCGAAGGAAGAAGGAGTGAAACCGAGAGGAATCAAAGCAAAAACCTCCAAGCCCAGACAGACAGAAATCTTTTGTGGTCAGTGAAAAGCTTACAGAAGGTGAAACACGGAAACAATGTTATGGGAGTTGTTGAGATTTGTTGTTAGGCGTAGGCAAATTATTTAAAATTGAGTAAATCCGGCAATTTTGGGATTTTTCGCACCATGTGTTTTTGGTCCCTTTTTTAAATGAATGAAACAGAAAGAAAGTAACATGTTTTCTGAGACAAACATAATCGTAAAAGAACTTGTATTTCGCTTGTTATACTAAGGAATGAATTCTATTCGATGACATAGAACAATGAAATAATGTCAATTATTTACCTTATTTGAAAATGAACAAAAGCTAAATAACTATTATCCTAATTTTAAGTATAGAAATACAGATAAGTAAAAACCAAGCAATCAAATTTTGGGAAATATCAATAAAGGGCAGTGTAAATGTACACATTTTTTTGGTATTGAAATGCCTTGACAAAATAAATAGGTATTCAGAGAAAATCTAACTTTTAGCAAGAATGCTGATGCAATATTGTATCTAGAAACCAAATGCTAATATGTTTTGATAAACAAACGAGAAATTGAATCGATGACTCCAGTAAGAGTTCCGTCAAAACAAACATAGCCAAATAAGGTCGGAAATATTTTGTGGAAGAATTGATAACAACTAAAACCCCTGATACTTCCTGGAATTTCATGATAAGCGTTTGATTCTAGCAACACATTACATAAAAAGGATTATTCCAATGAAGAACTTTCACATTAAACAAATTATGCTTTATTTCGCTCGTTTTGTAATTACTGCTTCGAAGTGTTTCCCGGAGTTGTTTCAATTAATTTCATAACCTTACGATAAGTACGTCACAAAATATTTCAATATGGAAGAAAGTTTTATATACAAGAAGCAATTTTTGGAAGTTTAAAAAAAGAGTACTTGTACTATGCACAGAGTGAGTTACAAAGGGAGAGAGAAAATCAATTACCAAAATTTTTAATACTTTTAAATAAAAACGATATGAAACGTATTATGTAAAAACCTGGCATAAATTCGAATGAAGAATAAATCATTCACCTTAAATAACAGGGAAAAGTTTATTATTTTTCTATTACAAACATTCTCTTCCACGAATGTAAAGAACTGATTCCTATCTCAGAATGATTTCAATTACACGTGTCTCAAAAGTAACTGTAACCGGACTCTCTCTTGACCGATCCTTTTAACCCAGCTATCTCTTATAATCCATAAATCACATCAACAAAAGGACTTGAGAATGAGGAACACGATTCACATCACGAGCATCAAACTCCTAAAATTTCAAAGCACTTCACGAAACCGTGCATCGCAATTACAATATATCTCCATCAACAGGGAAAGGGGGTGAAAAGCGGAATATTTGGGACGAATGTTGGTCAACATGGCCTGTTGCGCAAGGTCTCTCTCTTTTGTGAGGTTGGATCCTGACCTTTTCAGTGTGGGTGGAGGAGGCTGACTTTGATTCCGATCTTCCGCGCTTTTCTGCTCATACTTGCGTGCGAACCTAGGCAAAGTAGAGCATCTCGAATTTTCATATACATCGGGAGAGCGCGTTCTTATCCAACCGTAAAGACTTCTGGAGATGACGTCGGGTTTAAGCAGATTTCGCAAACGAGGAGTAAGAGAGTTATTTTATCGTTTTCACTTAGTTTTTTCAAAGATAAGGGAGAATTATGCATAGAATATATTATAATATTCAATATAACCCTTAAAACCATTAGTTGAATTCAGATTAACCCCAATATATACTTTAAAAGTATACTCTTAGAGCAGCAACACCCCATAAAGGTAATTCTGGTATCATAAAATTAAATCTAATAAATTTTAAAATAAGTGCACCGGAAGAACCTCTCATCAGGAGACACACACACCCTTATAGAGGACTTTTCTGAGAGGTTATATGCTTTACTCTACATTATACCTACTATACTTTTTGTTTATTTATAGTTTAATTTTTATATATTTTATGAACAAAAATAATAGTACCAATGCAAGAATATAAAATGATTTAAAGATGGGGAAATCAGGCATCTTTATTGAGATGAAAAATCAGCTATTTATAAGAGATCTAAAAACAAATCCATCAACCACTTAATTTTATGTTTCATAAAAACTTCTCAGATAAGTTTGATCTGATAGTGATACTATAATAACACGTTGCGTTGTATATTTAATATTGATTTGTAATTATCTCCAATGTGAACTAACTCCCCACAATTAAAGAATTCCTTCAATAGAAGTTCCAAAAGTGATGAAGGGGCTCAAAGTCAAGGCAATGTTATCAAAGAGATGAAATGTCTTTCGATATTGAAAGGATTTAAAGAAAATTATAGAATAATAAAAATCAAGTGTGATAAATCAACACAAAATGAAGGAAAAATTCAGGTAAAATTTAATGTAATGTTCATCGGAGTAAACTGGCTATATAAAAGTTAAAAAATGACATCCATAACAAACGACACACTAAAATTAGACAATGAAACTTTAAAAGAATGGAAACTTCTTTATCGTTACCAAAGTTTTCCAAAGAACTTGAAGGGATTATATAGAACAAGTTAAGGGGAAACATTAAAAGTTTTAACACAGTTTTATGTGCGAAAATCTTTATCTTCTCTGTCATAGACAGTCAATCACCCTTTAGAAAAACATCCTTTTCATATTGAGTGTCGGCATAAAACAATGATGATCATCTCTTTAATACCCAGGGTAACGCCCTTCTACCAAAGAATAGTAACTGTCTGATTAGACATTAGTGTGGTTCAGGCACCTCAAGCATAGAAGTGACCATCAGATAAGTAAGAACTTTCATATCCGATTATCCAAGGCGGTGGACTTCTGACAGTGACGTCACCATCCCGCAGACATACAAAGGGCGGGGCAAGAATTGTATTTTTTTTATTTGATTTTTGTTATTATACGAGTTCAAACCTGTGCATTGGGATAGGAATAATAATAGAAAGGAAATGGTGTCTTTGTTCCCCTAAGCAAGCATCCAAATCGGTTTGAACATATTTTAAAGTGTGTAATTTCGATGCAAGGTCGAGTTTTATCTTGCGCAAAAGTGGAACTACAATAACTACATAATTGCAAGGATACCTAAAAGCTTCAAAAAGAAGGCTAATGCCATAATTTGGAAGGAGAGAAAATCGGTTGTGGAGCAAACTTCTAACCAGAGAGTTTCTGAGAAAACATATTTTAATTAACTGAATGAGCAGGGCTTATCGTAAACTATAAAAATTTGGAACAATATTGATAGAATAAAATTATTGAATATTTTAAGAAAAAATATGAATCAATTCACTAACAAATAATATTACAGAATATTGAAACACTACTAAAGATATAATAGTTAAAAAATAGAGTAAGAAATTAATAAACAATGACAGGATTATGGACATTTGTTTAGAAGCAATTAAGCACACTAAAATGTGAGTATTAATATTTCTTTTTCAAATAAATACCAACGCCACGAATGGGTCGATAATAGAATAACACCTCAATGAAAGTAAAAAGAATTTGCCATTCACCATGTAAATTTTTCTAAAATTATGGTATTTCCTTGTACTTGTAAGTAAAAAAGATCTTATCAATGGTGCTTTTCCAACAACACCCATAGTTAGCCGGAGAAAAAAAAACCTCAAACATTCGTGCAAACAAACATTCTGATTGAAGTCAGATATACTATACTACAAGTAAGGGGAAATAGAATGTGAAAAGCAATGGATCAGAACCTCCCTCAAACGATGTTGCTTCGAAAATCCTTCATTGTCTGGCTATATTCCGATTCATTGTTCCATCGGAACAGATGTTCCAAATTGCTTTCCCTTTCTACCTCCCCCAGCTACTCAAGTAGCCGATGGAAAGGGAGATAGTTCGCGGTAGGAAGCGTAATGATATGGACGCCAACAGAAAAAGTAGTTCACGTTGGGGAGATTGAGGAGAGGAGATCATGTACAGACGACACGTTTGAATCGTGAGAATGTTTTACACCTTTGGTATGAAAATGTGAGGTTAAGTTGTGTTAACAAAGATAAAATAATAAATGAAATGGTTTAAGTACAGAATTATCTAAACTGGATTTCTACTGAGTGTAAAGAGGGATTAACATAAGGTTGTTTTAACTAAATAATTGACTGATATGGAGAAAGTATAGAACTTAAATATTTGCTGGTTATAATTTGCTATGAAAAGACACAATTTGAAAAATTAGCATTTAAGTTGAAGCTATAAATAGATTGATTCAGTAAAGTTGTTTTTAAAATATTAAGGTGATATGTCAAGTAATTTAGTTGTTAGAACGGTAGGAAGTAATTTGACGAATTGAAGCTGGAATACGCTGTTTGGCAAAAAGAAAATGCATGTCTCAAAGGAAAATTAAGTTAAAAATATTACAAATAAATTCTAAAGGAAAATTATTTTAAAGCGTTCCAGAAAATTTTCCCACCTTCACTGCAGAGAAACTCGTTTACAACGAACAGATGGGACTAACACCTTTTGCTCATTAAATCTGAGTCCTCCTTATAAATGGGTTTGGAAAATTCTACGTTATTTGATGAACTACGAACTACCTAATTGTTCACGTTCCAAAGTCTAATTGACTTCACCAATATTTCAATACCTGATAATAAACAATAGGTAATTATAATTAAAAAAAAAAAACATTATTTATTTTTTATTATAGTGCAGTAAAAAGTTATTTTTTTTGTATAGCATGAGTGTAAGGCAGCAAAAATCAGATACCAAAAGTTCAGGATTTACTCTTCCGCTTCGTTTCATCCATTTGCTGTTGAACCCCTAGCTGCCCTAGCCATTTTATTTTATCTATGCTCTCTAACAGGTTTTTTATATATTCAAGCTCGCTATAAGCGGGTTTGTTTTGCACATCACTTATATTAATAAATAGTTCCTATTCAAACAAGTAAAAAACTGAAAATATCCAGAAGCAAATATATACTACTATTTCATGTAATTCTTTTGAAAACTGATGCCCTCCCAGGGAGAGAAAATCAATGCTGGAGGTGTTTTTAGGATGATTCAGGAAGACCGTCAAGTGATAGTTAATTCACTCAAAATCCTCGGGGGCTCTTAAATGTCCACTGAGGTGTGACAAGTAAGAGCTTATCTAGGGGTGGGAGATGATATTATTTTACTTTCGTGGACCAGAATCAAGCATTGCAGGTATTTATTGAATGAACCTATAGAATTTAGGGGCGCATTACAAAGTCTTCTTTCATTTAAAACAAAAATGTCACGTTAGAATCGGATTTCTATGGTATCAAGAGTGTAATAAACAACGCTGTTACTTTCTGCACACCAACAACTACTTTATTACGATACCAAAATGTTTTTAACCAATACTTAACCGGAAGAGCAATGAAGAATGCTTACAGTTGACATGAAAAGAGCAATCTACTATTTCCAAGAAGATTTTTACATTGAAAATATTTCATTTTAATAGCTTCTAAATGCACGATCAAAAACGTCGACCCGCCTTCCTCCTCATATACTCAGTAAAACAATATTTGATTAAACAAAATTATCTTAAAAACCATTTATCCATCTCGTCTCAAGAAATGTGAACTTTTCACTTAAAATAGCGAGAGGAAAATCTCGGGAAAAAAATCAGAAAAACCACCGCATTGCATCAGCAGAAAAGACACTACAGCTCCAGCCTGGTTCCATTGGTGCATAAAAACCTCTGGGGCCAGGATCCACATCGCCGGCGTCGTGCACAGAATTTGGTTAGAGACATGACTCTTTTGTAGGTTACATGTTACATCGCTTTCAGAAATGTGTGAACGTCAGAAGAACGAATATTGATAAAGGAAATAATACTAAGTGTTGGAAAGGTTTGGGAAAACCCGGTTTTACAAATACTAGACATTTCAGATTGAATTCGGGTTCCGGACATGGGACATGTTGCGGTTTAGTCTTTGGGTCAATGATGATAAGAATCTTGGTGGTCAGTGCAATTGTAGCAAATATTTTGTAGCTTACTCAAATTGAGATTATGTAAGTTTTGAAAGGGTAAAATAAGTTTGTGTAACGGAGATGACTTGAGTTTAAAGAAGATTTCAGAAATTTATGCCTGAAGTTTGCTACCAAGGAAGTAAATTTACTTTCAATGCAGAAACGAAGGGGAAAAGAGAAATTATATTATTCAGATTTCATTTAAAGAGAATTTTTGTTCTCACTTTAAATAGGTTGATTTCAACTTTGTGTACCTAACTACCTTTACCAAGTAAAGGTATTGCTTGTACATTGATAAACTGAAAATTGTCGCAAGTAAAGTTTTAGAAAATTCATAAGATAATTTTACGACATTCTATAAAGTTTTATTGACTAGATGATAGATTCATTTTCAAGGATGATTTATTGCTAGACATTATTTTAAAAATATTATAACAAGATTTACGAGTATAAGAATTTTGTGTCATCATACCAAGGTAATAGTGATAAAAAGCTGTTCAAGTTTTACAAAACCAATGGAACTAAGGAAATGAAACGACTTTCAAGTGCATTTTTATCTCCTTTGTTAAAAAAGCGTTTCTTGGATTTTCGAAGTCAGAGCAAACATTGCAATTTCCATTCAGCGAAGTGGTTCGTCCGAACAACATGCTTTATGATAATGTATGGTCATCAAAACACATGATGTAATATCCTTATTAAAATGTGGTGAATATAATTCATGAACAGTTGATGCATCACGTAGAAACGATAGGTTTCATGAATATCATTATTTAAAGGAAATTAATATCACTATTATATTATGAATATTTTTATTATTTAACGAAAGCGTATGTTACATCTTTTCTCATTGATAATTCAAACTATCCCAATTCACGGTGAATTTATGGTGCTTTTATGTGTATTACTCACGCTTCTTAATAGAAAAACTTCAAATTGGATAACATATGGTCCATGAAACTCCATGAAATATTTATCAGGACTTAAGTTGAAGAGAATGAGGCGATAAAAATTTAGTGTCACCCTAGATCCCCAAATTGGTTAATCAGTCATCTGAGAATTTCATTACTATCAATCATTTTACTGAATTAAATTATTGCATTTGAATATTCGGCGTCCAA